>OZ012703.1:25342398-25805701 GCA_963942595.1 Cylloceria caligata
GAATGTGGTGTGGGCGGCCATTATTGCTGCCACGGTGACAAATACGTGGAGTGATCAGGCAATCACGGTGATTATGATATAGTTATCGGTTGGTATGTACAGGTGCACGCGTCGGTAACTTATCAGCTACTACAGCAAAACATGGACAGTACGGGCGAATACGACGAGTATCGGTGCTCCGCTTGCAAAAAAGCAATCAAAAGCCAGGTAGTACGATGCAAAATTTGTCCGAAACTTTTTTACCACCCAGGGTGTGTGAATAAGCATAAAACAATGGATAGGAATCGTGAACTAGTACAGTGCAAGGGTCCATTTGATACATTCAATGCAGAAGATGAACTTATGAAGACAGTGACGCCGACAACAGGTGGTAGCAGAGATCGATTGGCATCGACTGGAGCGATAGGAGGAACCAGAAGTATGAGTTCATCAATAACGGCTGACGCAAAAATAGACTGGCTGATAAAAACAGTGAAGGCAATGTAGGACGAAATCGCTTGCAAGAATGAAATAAAGAAGATGATCCAAGAGATAATTGGTGCAGAAATGGAAGGTGTGAAACAACAGATAGAGGAAATGAAAATAATGATGCAGGGAGAAGGTTCGAGCACCGAAAGGGTAACCTACAGCAATGTAGTGAAAGGAAAAAAAAAGGAAAAGGTGATCATCATCAAACCAAAAGTACAACAGGAAAGCGAAAAAACTAAAAGAGAGATAAAAGAGAAGGTGGATATAAAGAGTATGACGGTGGGAATAACAAAACTGAAAAAAGGCAGTAATGGAACTGTGATCCTGGGATATGAATCGGGAGAAGAAAGTGGAATACTGAAAGCCGCAGTACAGGATAGAATGGGTGAGGGTTTTAAACTTACTGAGTCGACGCAGATGAATCCGAAGATAAAAATAGTAAATGTGGAAGAAGATGAACTTAAATTGACCGATGAAGAACTAGTTGACACAATTAAAAAGCAGAATGGGATAGAGAAAACCGAAGGAAGGGAGATGAAGATCGTGAAAAGATTAATGAAGGGAAGGGAACAGGAGCGAAACAGAAGAGAAATCTACCATGGATCAATAATACTAGAAGTAGATGAACTAAGTCACGAGGAGCTACTGAGAAAAGGTAAGCTCAGCGTGGGATGGAGAAAATGTCCGGTTTTCAATCACGTCAACGTAAAGCGATGCTTCAAGTGCTGGGGCTATTATCATATAACGAAGAATTGTACAAGAGAAGAAACCTGCTACAAATGTGCAGGAAAACACAACGCAAGAGAGTGTACAATAAATAAGAGTAAGTGTGTAAACTGTGCGTTTAAAAACCAAACGTACAATCTGAAGATAAATGTTGAACATAGTGCGCTGGACCGGGAATGTCCAACATACAAAAGAGCGTTGCAAGAGGAAAAGAAGAGAACGGGCTGGATAGAATAGCAATCACAGAAGGAAGAGACGATATGGTACACGAATACGCAAAGTCTCTTAGCACATAACGAAGAGATACGACACCAGGTGGTTGAGAGAATGAAACCTGCAATCATAGCGTTATCGGAGACGAGGGTGACTGCTGAAATCGGGGACAGTGAAGTATATATGCCGGGCTATAGTGCAATTAGGTGCGATGCAGAAAATAGAAACACAGGAGGGGCAATAGTATACGTAAGATATGGTATTAAATATGAATTAGTAAGGAAGAATAAAATTGAGTCAAACTGCTGGAGTGTAGCAATAGAGGTCAATGATAAGATATATAAAGGAGTTATAATAGTGGTGTACCATTCACCGAGTGCGTCAGATGCGGAATTTATAAGATTCATAGAGGATATAACTGAAGAGTTAACAATAAAAGGAGATTGTTTAATAATAGTTGATTTTAACATAGATGTCAAGGGAAACTCGTTTTATAAAAAACAACTAATTTTAGGAATGTTAAGCTTAGGGATGAAACAGTATGTAAACGAGCCAACGAGAATAACGCAGGATAGTCGAACAATTATTGATCTTGTATTTGCAAATACAGGTGTGCAAGTGCATGTGGAACACGAACCAAAAATAACAGACCATGCGTGGGTAAAAGTAGTATTAGGAACGAGCAATACAGAGAAGAAACAGAGAGAGTATAATGCTAGGAATTATAGTAAAATTGACGTGAAAGAGTTTACAACAGTGTTGAAAAACTCCGTGCGACAATGGACAGATGGAGATATACATCGAAAGGCAAAGATGCTTGTCGATAGTATAGTAGATACTTTGGACATAGTAGCACCAAAAAAGGTAGTTAGGATTCCAAACATATGGGACGGTAAAAAATGGTACTCTGATGAGATAAGAAGGGCGGCAGGTAAAAGGGATAATGCTTATAGGGAAGCAATTCATGAGGGAAAGGATGATAACTGGGAACAGTTCAAAGTAGAAAGAAATGCAGTAGTTAATTTGATAAGGAAAGAGAAAAAAATATATTACGAGAATATGATAGACTGCAATAAGAACGACCCTAAAAAAATGTGGAAAACCTTGAAAGAACTTATTAGAGGGGGACCAGCCAAAGAGAGAGAAATTGGAAATATAAATTTTGAAATATCGGGCGATATGGCGGAGAGAAGGACAGTTGACAAATTTAATGTGTTTTACGTTGAAAGTATTAATAACATAGTAAGTTCAATAGAGAGAGATGCATCTGGAAGGCCAGGTAGCAGAAGAATCTTGATGGGTGGTGGCGTGGGAAACGAAAGAAGCATAGAAAATTTCGAGAATATCGGAATAGAGGAACTTGATAAAATAGTTAAGGGACTCCCGAAGAAGAAAGGTACAGAAGAAGGAATATCAAGCGAAATATTGCAGTTGGCGTTCAGTGCAATTGAACAGGAGTTTGTTGATGTAATCAATGAATCCCTAAGGGAGGGCTGCTGTCCTAATAGTTGGAAAACGTCCACGATCATACCGATACCAAAGATAGAGAAAGCCAATAGCGCGAAGGATTTCCGGCCAATTAATATGTTGCCACTGTACGAGAAGGTCCTAGAGTTGGTAGTAAAGAGTCAAATCGAAAAGTATTTGGAATCAAATGAGGTTATAACAGAGCATCAGTCGGGTTTTAGAAAACAATTTTCATGTGAAACGGCGATTCAAACCGTGATAGACGAATGGAAATTAAACATAAGCGAAGGAAAAATAGTAGGAGTAATGTTCATGGACTTAAAACGAGCATTTGAGACAGTGGATAGAGAATTGTTAATAGAAAAAATGTCTCAATATGGAATTAGAGGTAAAGTGTTAGATTGGTTTCGGTCATACTTAAACAATAGAACGCAAAAAGTCAGGTTTAATGAGGAATTTTCTGAAATTATTACAACGAAATACGGGGTACCACAAGGATCCGTATTAGGGCCTCTGCTGTTCATTATATATATAAATGATATAATTGAAATATGTCCAGAAGACTGTGAAATAAAAATGTTTGCTGATGATACACTAGTATATGTTACTGGAGACAGTAGTGCGGAGGTGGAAAGAAAGATGAATGGGGCATTAAACATAGTGGAAAGATGGATGATTAGGAACAAACTGAAAATGAATGCGGAAAAAACCAAATATATGATTGTGAGGAGTGTAAGAAAAGAATTGAGAGGGAATATTGTATTGAAATGCAGGGATGGAACCGAGTTAGAGCGAGTGGAGGTAATTAAATATTTAGGTGTAATGATAGATGATAAGCTACGATTTAAAGACCACTGTGAGTATATGTTGAAAAAAATAGGTAAAAAAACGAGTTTTCTGAACAGAATAGGACAATATATATCGGCATACACCAGATGTGTTGTATATAAGGCAATCATAGCACCGCACTTTGAGTATTGCGCAACACTGCTAGTGGATATGGGTGAGACAGAGTTGAATAAACTGCAGATAGCGCAGAACAGAGCGATGAGAGTCATATTGCAATGCAGCCGGTATACGAAGGTGGACGATATGTTACAAGCGGTTCAGTTTATGAGTGTGAGACAGAGACTGTATTATAATGTGTGTATATTTATTTTCAAGGCTGTTAAGAAATTATTGCCGAAGGAACTGACGAGTAAATTCCAAGCTGTTAAATCTAGAACGAGTCGGGAAACGCGTCAAGCGGAAAATATTGTAATTCATTTTAGAAGAACGAGAAATGCGCAAAAGAGTATGTTTTACGAAGGAGTGAAAATGTATAATGCGTTGCCAGTAGAGGTTAAAGGCTGTGTAAAACTAGTTCAATACAAGAGTATGTTAAAAGCATTTATTATAAGCGAAATTAAATAAGTTCAATAGAAACGTAAGATAAACATGTAAATTATGTACAACAAATAGCTGAGAAAGCTAATAAACATCAATCAATCAATCTCTTTCTCTCTCTCACCGTGACTGACCTCGGTGTATACTTTAAAATATTTCGAGTGAAATGTACACAATATACAATTATTTACAACAGTGTCTTTATCACAAATAGCTGCACATACGGAGAATTATTGCGTTCGCAACGCAACACCCAATGCATGATCAGCGATATAACCACGAAACAGCACAATTATTTTGGACAAAATAATTTTCATAAACTCCGTATCCTCCGGCGTTAGCAAGATCGCGATGTGCTCGAGCGCTTCTCCAAATAGTTCCTTGGAACCGATGATCTCATACGCTGCTGCACGAGGCATTTCACTGACAACTATCTTTTCACGGAAATATGATACCACCTCGTTCATACACCGTTGAATCGTTTCACTTTTGCTCTCTAGAGCCTGCATATGAATATCAATTCTTCTACTTATTTCGACGAGCATATCGAATGTAGGCCGCTGAAGAACAATGTTTGGAGAGTATTTTCGGAAGCGTTTCCGTTTCGATTCTCCAGATTCCTCTTGATTCTCGTATTCCTCATCAGCGCTACCACTTATTTGACCAAATGACACAGCTCTGTGCTGGTAACACGAGGTTAAAAGTGTGTAATGCGTTGTGTGCTCTATGCGGGTATTACACATTTTCTTGGAATCAGTCCCATGAGCTTCGAAATATTGTTGTACGCGAGAAAAATCACTTTTAAACACTCGCCACTCGTCCGTACCGAGTGTAATTCCGGTAAAAGTATTCGACAATATTTTCACCACTGGTGTAAGAGTACACGTAGAGTTCAACTCGAGCCCGGCTATGATTATTTTACCAAATGATTTATTCAAACCGTACATAACGGGGTTCGCTATATATGGCGATATCGCGTGAGACGTAGCACCGTTATTTGCTATTTTCATTGCTTTCGTGTAGACTGTAACTTTTCGAATGAATCGTCGGTGGTGTTCATACTCCGTTTTATACAGATTTCCCCCACCATCTAGCTGCATCGCCTCTTCTTTTGATACTGCAAATCATACGACTGAAAATTGCTAGCCAATATCCTTTGATATTTGTCGCATTCTCCTCAACAGCCTAGTAACAGCAGCAGCAGCAAATATATCCCAAAACTCTTGCATACTCTCGCACACTTAGTTGCACACGCACACCTTGACATACAGATAATATGTGTCATGAAAACTAAATAATATTCGTCGACGAAATTTGATGATTTTCTTCATGGCCGAGTGCCTTGAAATTAGATGAAAACAATATGACTTTCATCAGCGAAACTCGATAACTAAGTACATCACTATCGCTAAATATTTCCCTAGGTCCTGCTTTTGTGAAGTGATCGCGTGCGGCCATCTTCTTGGTTAGACGTATTCGTTACATCGCTGCAGTATATGCAAAGAGAGAGAGAAAGAGAGAGAGAGAGAGAGAGAGAGAGACAGAGAGCTTGTTAAAGGAATATATATAAAAGTGAGCCACTTTGAAAATTCTCTAGTTAATTGTCTGATTTACTGTGATTATTACTACTACTACTCTAACAGCACAATCATGGTCCGAGTGGTAAAGCGCTCATTAATAAGAAAATTGATAGAGTTTATATTGAAGCGTAGACCATCGTTGCGTTCGCGGTGGGGGAAAAGAAATTTACAGATCACCCTATGGGAACTTCCGACACAGGCGGTTGTTCGTAAAGATCGCGGTTTGCTGCGCGAGTGTCATCAGCGCGATTTAGTTGACGCGTATAATATTGGATTGTTTGATAATCAAATAATTATTGATTCGATGGTGCGTGTTATTCGTCGACGCTGTTTGATGGATGAGCCTACTCTGCAACCCATACTCAATGGAAGACGTAAGTAATATACAGCGCTAATTACTTTTATTTTATTTCCTTTATTTCATAAGATTTTTATATAGTTCGACGGTATGAAGACGAAGAAATGGTATCCGACACCTATGATTTCGATAAGGAGGGTAGAATCGATTCAGATGATCATAGCAGGGACAACGATGGCGACAGCTCCGCAGAGAATCGTTGGATAAATTTTACCCAGCCATTCTGCGGCTATAAACCTACAAACGGTCTTTTCATGGCAGGCTCCTCGAGAGAACCAGATGAAGCCGTCGCAGGCCCATCGCGATAATACAGTTCAAACGATGATACCAACGGCAATACAGACAACGAGGAAGAAGAAGAAGAAGAAGAAGAAGAAGAAGAAGAAGAAGAAGAAGAAGAAGAAGAAGAAGAAAAAGAAGGAAAAGAAGAAGAGGAGGAGGAGGAGGAGGAGCAAGACGTAGACGATGACGACGAGGAGGAGGAGGAGGAGGAGGAGGTCCCTGCAGATTCAGGTAAGCTTTTAATAATACAACTACGCTGACAAAAATAAAAAAATTACGCGGATAATAATAGTAAAATGAAAAAACAGGGTACGAGACGGACCCAAACGTTTTTCGCTTTGCACGATTCACTGTGCCGAGACCGCCGATAATCGAGTTGGTTTACGAAATGCGTCGGCGGTTCCCGGGTGCAGTCGACGGATTCGAGGACTAGAAGCAAATATAAGTTTGTAATTCTTACGTTACACGAATTATACACATAGTATACAGCTAGCGACAAAGAAAAATTTTAATTAAATAAAATAAAAATTCTAATAAATGGTTTAATTATGCTTGCAGGTGGACAGACTGGCGATGGAAGGACTGCAGCACGGGGTGGTGATATTTTGCCTCCTGGTAAACGTTTCGGTATTGACAATGAGCAGAGACGCTATTTTCCACGCTTTAGGATGCAGGGTCGAGAGACAGATTTTTATTTTCGTCAGCCACCGGACGGTATCGATCATCTGACATGGTCCGAGGGAGGTGTACGAAATGTTCTCACGCGCCTCACAGAATCGTGCGAAGGACATGATTATGTGGGTATGACTCTGAGCATACCGTCTTTCGCGCAAGGACCTGTATGGTTATCATTTCGACCAGCTCGTGACATCGTTCCCGACGATATATGGCGACTAATTAATAGTGTAGCTCAGAGCGCGCGCGAATTTCGAATAGACGCTGATACATGTAGAATGACGACATGTATAGTACGAGGCGCCGAAGGAGCTGGTGTGAGCACTAGGCTTACACACGAGTCTATAGCAAAAAAGTCAATTTTACGCATAAGTAATCGCGATAATTTGTGTCTACAACGATCCCATGTCACTGCCCGCGCGCATGCCGAACGCGGTCAAATACATGCGGGCGAGTTACACAGACGATGGTGTCAAATTCGAAACGGGCTTCGAGGTGCGCAATATACAGCAGCGATAGAGCTCACGCGTAATGCAGGGGTAACGACACCGTCTAGGGGGTGTGGTGCCCGCGAAATTCAGCTCTTTCAGGAGTACTTGGTTCACGAGGGTATAGCGATTGTTGTTTATGAATTTCTCACCTTCGGAAAACGCGTTCCGGCTCTGTACGATGGGCGAAAATACGTACTCACCGTAACAGGTAAATTTAATCATACACTCTTTATTCTCTAGTACGAGCGTTCTCATCACTATCAACCGATATTAAATCTCGCTGGTGCGCTAGGTAGTCGAGGGTTCTGCACACAATGTAATTCCAAGTATTTTCGAGTACTCGAGCATCGATGTAGCTATCAATGTGCTCGATGTAAATCCACTTATTGCAACGGCAATAGAGACTCTTAGCCTGAGTATTGCGCCGACTGTAATCGTTCGTGCTTTGGTGCTTTTTGCCTCGCTCATCACAAGGGTGAAGGCTCCGCGGGTGTCACGTCTCGTAAATATAGACGGTACAGCGTCTGTAACGCATTGAAAATCTGTAGAGGCTGCTCGCGTATGATTAAAACCACAGATAAAAAGATGCATGTATGTGGTATATCGTTTTGTATTACATGCAAACAAACGCGACCGACTACGCATGCGTGTTTTATAGCACCTCTTAAGAAACCAGAGGCGCAAAAGGAGAAGAAAAAAGACAAGTCTTCCACGAGATTTTTATTTTATGATTTTGAGACGCAACAACACGAGCAATTGCATGATGATAAATCGACACGAATTCACGAGCCGAATTTATGTGTTGCACAATGCGTATGTATGACATGTCTGGATATCACAGATATAGAGACCGATTGTGCTAACTGTGGTAAATGTGAATTCGTGTTTATCGATGATCCTGTTGGGGAGCTCGTGGAATTGGCATTATCGCAAAAATTTTAAAAGACCATCTGCATCGCCCATAATGCTAGAGGTTTCGACGCATAATTTATTCTACGGTATTTAATCGAGGTGCAAAAAACACAGCTGCCCTCTCTGATTATGAATGGTACGAAGATTGTCTCGATGAAAATTGGCGATGTCGTTTTTCTCGATAGTCTAAACTATTTACCCATGGCTCTTAGCGCTCTACCTAAGGCCTTTGGTTTCGCTGATGAGGTGGCAAAAGGTACATTTCCCCATTCATTCAACACCGGAATATCAGAATTACCCAGGTCCTCTGCCGGCTTTGCATTTTTACTCACCCGATACCATGTTCTCAGCGGATCGCGAGCACTTTTTAAAATGGTATGAAGAAGAATCGAGTCGCGTAGATTATAAATTTGATTTTGCGACGCAATTTGTGCAATATTGTCGTACAGATGTTACAGTTTTGAGACGAGCGTGTTTAGCTTTTCTAGAGTTACTTATAAGTTGTAGGAGCGTGTGCCCCTTTACAGAAGCATGCACGATAGCATCAGCATGTATGAGAGTATTTCGAAAGAATTTCCTACAGAAAGATCGCATTGCGGTGTTACCACCAGGGGGGTATCGCTAGGGCGATAAGCAATCGCGCAAGGCCGTCGTATTGCTCGTATGGCTCGAGCGTGAGCGCAACTGCGTTATCGCGCATGCTGGACGCACGAGAGAGTATCGCTCTCCGACCGGCCTACCGGCTGTCGACAGATACGATGTGGATGCGGGGGTCCATCACGTTCTTCAATTTCACGGCTGCTTTTAGCATGGTTGTCCGCGATGTTATCGCGTGAATAGAGATACTCGAACTAAATTCGGCGATACAATGGATAAGCGATACGAGCGTACCGTTCTTATTTCCGGGCGAATCAGATCGAAAGGGTACACTCTAACCGAAATATGGGAATGCGATTTTGACAGATTACTCGAGAATAACGAAGAAATGTCGATATATGTGAAAAATCACGCCATGGTCAAACAGGCACCTCTCGAACCTCGCGATGCATTCTTTGGCGGTCGAACGGAAAATTTTGTAAGCTTGTACGACGTCGCGAATGGGAAGCAGATACGCTACGTGGATGTTTGCTCGTTGTATCCATGGGTGTGTAAGAACGGAAAATATCCCGTTGGACACCCGAAATTGTACGTAGGCGACGAGTGTCGAGAACTCGTAGGACTTGAAAACGATCTAAGTGTCGTCGAGGGTCTCGTGAAGTGTACCGTGGTGGCACCGCGCGATTTGTATATACCCGTACTGCCTGTTCGTATGCATGGAAAACTACTGTTCCCCCTGTGTAGAACGTGCTGTACAGATATGGACACATCCGAGGTTTGTACACACGATGACACGACTGAGCAAGCGTTTGACGGCACATGGGTCGTGGACGAACTGAGAAAAGCTGTGTCGCTCGGTAATAAGATGACGTGTATCTATGAAATTTGGCAATACGTTGTTACGCAGTATGACTCGACAACGCGACGAGGCGGTCATTTTGCCGAGTACATCGATACATTCCTAAAAATAGAACAGGAGACGAGTGGACCGCCGACAGAGTGTAACGATGACGTGGAAGCAAAAGAGCGTTTTATAGCATTGTACAAGGAGTTTGAGGGTGTATATCTCGAGCGAAGTGCTTTGCAGCCAAATCCGGGTTTACGTTCACTCGCAAAATTGGCTCTTAATTCATTCTGGAGAAAGTTTGGTCAACGAGAGAATCTCACGAAAACCGTTATCGTTTTCACGCGTGCGGAGCTAATGAATTTACTAACGAGTCCACAGATTGAGGTGACGGGGATGCTACCGGTTAATCACAAGATTATGTATGTAAACTATGTGAGCAACCGCTATGCTATCCAACCATCCCCGACATCAAATGCCGTGATTGCAGCATACACGACGGCACAGGCACGCCTAAAATTATACAGTTATCTTGAGGGGCTCGGGGGACGAATATTGTACTGCGATACGGACTCCTGTATTTACGTGAGCCGCCCCGGTTTTAACGAGTATGAGCCGCAAATCGGTCAATTTCTAGGAGATCTTACGGATGAATTAAGCGACTACGGGCCTGGTAGTTATATAACTTCGTTCGTTTCGGGAGGACCAAAATTTTACGCATACCTTGTTCGTAAACCCGACGGTACGATTATTGAAAAATGTCAAGTAAAGGGTATCACGCTAAATATTGCGAATAGCCGTCACGTAAATTATAACGCATTACGATCTTTCGTGACAGGAGCAAGGAGTGTACCTATTATTTTAAAATTCGACGCTATTCGACGTACGGAATTTCATCATGTAGTAATGCGTAAAGAAACGAAATCATGGGAACCTGTTAACACGAAGCGAAAGCGGCACGGGATGTACTCTACTGTAGCGTACGGCTATTGTGAAATACGCTAATTAGTATAACGCAAAAAAGTATATAGTTTTACGGTTGAATTCGCGATATTTTAAAATAATCTTTTTGTCTTATTTTATGTATCATATTTACTGTGTACAATACATTGAAAAAAAAAAATTGATTTATTATGTATAAAACCGCTGTCGGCTCATTCTTTTTGTGCTGCTATTCGTAGCTGTAGCTGCTATCTCTCTACCGTTCCCTTTTGTTCTGACTTTCTCATCGTTGATTCCTTTTGTCCCGTCTTTCTTATTAAGTGTTTCCTTTTGTTCTGACTTTCTCGTGCTACATCCATGGATATAATATTGCTGTTTAGAATTTGATGATTCGTAAAATTTGTATATAGAGATGTATGCATAGTAAAATAAAAATATTGCTTTATTTGTGAGAAGAATAAAAACTATCGTTATTTAATTTACATACGGCGTAAACACCAGGTTATACCGCGGGCCCGCGCCTCATCAGCTCGTGCAGGCGCGCCGCGCCTTATCAGCTCTTTAAGGCCGCGAAAATAGGTGATGCCGCGGGGTCGCCGCCGCTGCCGCCGCGGTATATGCTTATTTATGAGTCTGCTGAATGATTTTGATAGACACTCATCGATATGGATACACGTTGGAAACATCCATGGACAGCTGTGATAAGCGGTCCTACGGGTTGTAGTAAAACATATTTTGTAAAAAAATTCTTTAAATACATGCGCGAAATGACGGATATCCCGTTCGAGCGTATACTGTTTTATTACTCAGAGTGGCAGTCCGGGTATTCAGAGTACAGTGATAAAATCGAATTTCGCGAGGGTTTACCGCAAGCAGTAGACTACTCGAATGATACAAGACCTAAACTTGTGGTCATTGACGATCTAATGCGCGAGGCATCTAACAATACTGTGGTCGATCTTTTCACCAAGGGTAAAAATCTTAGTGTCATTTTCATCACGCAAAATCTCTTCCATCAGGGTCACGGGCAGCGCGATATCTCCTTAAACGCTAATTATATCATTGTCTTCAAAAATCCGCGAGATCGCGCGCAAAATCAGCACCTAGCCCGTCAGGTATGTCCCGAGAATCCGCGATTTTTGCAGGAGGTATATTTCGATGCAACAGCCGCACCGCGCGGCTATCTATTATTCGACTTGAAACAATCGACGCCTGATAATTGTCGTTTTTGCGCCTGAATATTTCCCGATGACCAATACCATTACGTTTACGTTCCTCAAAAAACAATAAAAGTTCGCGATGCGTCGCGCGATGTACCAGTAATGCGCTTGTAATGGCGTTGCGCGGACCTCTCGATAAAAAGCAAATAATTATATTGCAAGCGCTGTGTTATCTGAAGCAAGAGCAACGACGTGCAATTTTGCTCAAAGCAGATGTAACGCTCGTTCGCTGTATATGCGAGTGTGCTCTAAACGTTTTACAGGGAAACGTGAGTCTGAACAACGTGCAAAAGAATCATCTTCGGAGGCACGCGACAATTCTTCGACGACTAGCCGCCAAAAGGGGAAATTAGAGCGGTAAGAGGAAGATCATCGTCGAGCACTGTGTCGGATTTCTCAAGTTGCTTCTTTCCCTGTCTTGGACTACACGAGACATGGAATATGCCAGAAAGATGGTACTTATTCCTCATGATAACATACATCGTCTCGCTGGACTCGCCACTACTGCTGCTACTACTACTACTACTACTACTACTACTACTACTACTACTACTACTAGTGCAGACCCGTTGCCATCCGTACAGACTACAGGTACGCCATTATCGCGCCTCGACTCTGAGCTGAGTGAAATTCTAAACTCTCACTCGTACAAGAGCGAAAGAGAGAAATGGATAGCGTACCAGCAGGTTTTACAGCGTTATCTTCACATGTTCGAGTACGATAATGCAGTACCGAATATTTCATCGAAACGAAAAATAGCAATACTCAATAGCCACGAGAATAAATCCGACGACGTTTTAATGAATAAAGTTAAATCTCGACTCAATGACACCCTTATTATCGATAGCGTACCAAAAAATTTTAATCTAAAGCAATATCGTTGCTTCGCAATTTACATCGCAGCGCCGTTGGTAAAAAAATGACATGGGATCGTAACGGTGTTGTGTCCATAGACGGCAGAAAAATTTTAAATTCCAATATCGTTGATCTTGTTAACGATGCTATGCGAGCTAGAAAACGCGAGAAACCCATCGAACGATCTCACTTTGCCAAACTCCTACGAGCGATATAGATGCCACGCGAATTTATCGGCAATCCCGAGTTACTACCCGAGCCTACACCTACATCATCCTCGACACCACAGAGGCGTCTTATTTTACTGCGCGACAACGATAGTAGCAGCAGCAACAGCAGCAACAGTAGCGACAACAACAACAACGAGGCCGAGACCGCACACTCAAACAGAGATTTAATGCTCACGGCTGAAAACGACATCATCGAGGGGGAGGAGGGGGATCGGGAAGAGGACGAACAATTGCAAAACATCGCACAAGCAGAATATCGACCCCCCACACAGTTAGAAAAGAAAAAGAAAATGAATCGATTTAACTGGTAATCGCTAAAATTATGAAAATTCTTTAAAAAATCTATTATGACACTGTTGTGAAAATCAACTGCGTTGTTGAGAATTCCTTCCTGGTGATGCCTTGACCGATCTGTGAATTGGGTGAACACGTGTGAGAACTCACTTGCAACAAAAGGAAAATGAACCAGACACACAGATGTAATATTGCGAAAGCGGTCTTTATTCCACCTTCCGTGGTAGCACTCAAAATATAATTTAGACACAAGCGTAGACAGTAACAGTAAAAATTAATGCCAATATAATTTGAATTTGCAAAACAATAAAATATCAAGTGATGAAAAAGGTACAAATTATAATTGAATTAAACAAATTGAATTTTGTACATGACACCATGTGAGCCACACACAATTATATTAATTGTGTGCTGAGCGTGGACATGAGACTGCGGTGCCTGCAACGCAGTGAAAGCCACGCAGCACGACCCGCTTAGCCTAGTGAGTGTCAAGACATGAATTAAAATGCAGTACCAAATGTAATGTGCTGATGTGCGCAGCCAACAATTATATCAATAGCAGGCTGAATGCTCACTTGAGAAAGCGGCGTGTGCACTGTAGCAACAGCTACACTGTACGGCACGCCAATGCCATTGAGTGCAACAATTTGTGTGCGTAATTCACTGCAACTACTCAGCACTGTATTGCTGAGTAGTTGCAGCGAATTAATGCTGAGCGCACTCTCAATAAATGTTATAGAAGGCCAGCTACGCAGTCAGCACTGTGTAGCTCCATGCAACCAGATATTAAGACGGCACCAAAATGAGCAACGCATAGTCACTGTGCTTTCCCAGCAGATGTTCAGGAGGAGAGCACAGTGAATATGAGCACCAGCATAATTGTATTAATTACCTGGCAAACTATGGTGAGAAAAACGTGGTGCGGCCTGTACAGCAACGCATGCCACGAGTGAGACCAAATGCTGATGCACCATATTAACTCCGCCCTGGTATTGAATTACGACAAATTGTGCCAGAGCACTCTTACCTTGAGCAATGAGTCCTGTTGTGTGAAGTTGAGCGATACCGATGAAAACGATTGATGAAAAGTCCGAGAGTCCAAAGATGCGTGTGCTGCTCGATGGATGCGTGTCGAAAAAGTGCCGAATTCCCAAGATGGCTGCGAGTACGAAAGATTCGTTGGGCGCTGGAGTCAATTGAGCGAGACAGCCGGTGAGCGAAACCGAAGTCAAGCGAGAGAGACACCCTCTCGCTTGATGCGGCGTGCCAGCGAGGCACATCCTCGGCTCCGCGAAGCCCATGCTTCGGCTGTCTTCGCCTCAACCGAACACCGTGTAGCCAAGCAGCGCAACAGGTAGGCGCACGACGATTATCGCTCGCCGTGCGCCAGCTGATTCTCCAACATTCCGCCCGCCATCAGCAACGGGGTTGATGATTAATTATTTCATTGCTGGGTGTTGGATGAGATGGGCAGCACAGCAAGGTTCGAGATCGGCCTGGTGAGCGTGGTGGTAGCAGTCTTGAGTGTCACCACCCTGGTGAGCCCATCTTTGCCTGGATGTAACTCGATGACACGTGCAAGTGGCCATTTGCACGGTGGAAAGCGCTCATCCGTGAGCAGAACCAACGAGCCAATTTTAATGACGTTATCAGGATGATGCCATTTTGAGATCGACTGCTGCCGTTGTAAATAGTGTGCAGACCATTGTCGCCAAAATTGCTGAATCTTTTGCTGCAACAATTGCCACCTTGAGAGCCGTGAGATTGCCAGATCTTCCAGATTTGGTTCTGGGACCATTGTGAGTGCTCCACCAATGAGAAAATGTCCAGGCGTGAGTGCTGATGAGTCATCTGGGTCATCGCTGAGCGGTTCCAGAGGCCTTGAGTTAAGTATAGCCTCGATTTGAGCAAGCAGCGTTGAGAGCTCTTCGAACGTGAGTGCTGTATCACCCACCGTTCGCCGCAGATGGAATTTAACGGACTTTACAGCTGCTTCCCATTTACCACCCATATGTGGTGCCGCAGGTGGGTTAAACTTCCACGCAATCTGTTGATTTGCGAGAGAAGTAGCGATGAGATGATGCTCTTGTGAAGCCTTACTGAACATCTGACATATGAATTTGTGTGCACCAACGAAATTGGTGCCACAGTCAGAGTAGATGGTGTGAGGAATGCCACGCCTCGATGAGAATCGCCTGAACGTTGAGAGGAAGCCGTCAGCTGAGTAGTCACTGACGACCTCAAGATGCAGAGCTGAAGTGGTGAGACACACAAAAACGCAGATCCAGCCTTTGTGCGTTCTGCTGCCTCGACCCTTCCAAGTTTTGAGCGTGAGAGGACCGGCGTAGTCTACTCCTGTGTGAAAAAATGCGCGTGATGGTGTGACTCGTGACAGAGGCAGTTGACCCATCAACTGTTGTGCTCGAACTCCTCTCTGCCGAGTACACACCACACAGTGTAATATATGAGATTTCACAGGAGCTCTACCGCCTATGATCCAATGTGTCTGCCTGACTTGAGCTAGTGTGAGCTGCGTGCCTCCGTGAAGAGTACGCACGTGAGCTTGCTCTATTATGAGAGTCGTAAATCGAGAGTGGCGAGGCAGAATAGCAGGATGCATTCCTTCATAAGTGAGTGCTGATTGTGAAAGACGACCTCCAACTCTTATCACACCTTCCTCGTCGATAAAAGCTGTTAACCGACTGAAGGGGTGAGCAGATGGTGCATGCGAGCCTGACTGCAGCACTTGTATTTCGTGCTTGAAAAACACGGCTTGTGTGGCCTTTGTCCAAAATGTGTTTGCTGCAGCCATTTCTCTTGCAGTGAGTGGAGCGTCTCCTGCCGATTCTAACCTCTTTCTCATTTTTTCCACTACTCTCACACAATATGAGGTAAGACGACATAATTTTGCGAGTGTAGAGCAGCGATAAATGAGTTCCCAGTGATACTCTGGCGTCTGTGTTGCCGCGAGAAGAGCTAACCCCGGTCTGGCTTCCATGATACTTAAATCCTCTGAATCAGCTGTGGATTTTGGCCAAGATTGTCTAGGTTTCACCATCCACGGTGGACCTGACCACCACAGCTGATGAGAAGCCAGTTGGGCTGTTGTAATACCTCGTGAGGCACAATCAGCTGGATTGCTTGTGCCTGCCACATGACGCCATTGAGCACTGGGTGTGAGCTCTTGTATTTGAGCGACTCTATTTCGGACATAGTCCTTCCATCGAGAAGGATGCGCTTTGATCCAGGTGAGAGTTACTGATGAGTCCGTCCACAGGTGAGTCGATGAGATTCCAACCTTGAGTGTGGCTTGAACGTATGCAACCAGCTTAGCTAATAACAAAGCTGCAGTCAATTCAAGCCTTGGTATGGTGAGCTTCTTGAGTGGTGCCACGCGCGTTTTTGAGCAGACAAGTGAAGCCACCTTTCCTGTGGAAGTTGAGTCAGCAGTGATGTAGATCACTGCGGCCATGGCTAGTTGAGATGCATCAGAGAAGCCATGCAATTCCACTGTTGAGTTGCTCCATGTATTGAACCAACGAGGAATTGAGAGCCTGGCCAGGCTTTTGAGATCTTCTCTGATTACAGTCCATCGTGTTGAGACCTGAGATGACAGTGGTTCATCCCAGCTGAGCTTGTGAAGCCAAAGCTCTTGTAACAGAATCTTGGCTCTTATCACAACCGGTGAGACGAAACCAAGCGGATCAAAGAGCTGAGCCACCTCAGAGAGAATGAGGCGTTTTGTGAAACTTTCTTGAGCTGAGTTGAACCGAGATGCGAACTTGAACTTGTCGTCACTCGGAAGCCAAGTCAATCCAAGAATTTTTGTCTCGCAGTCGTCCATTGAGATAGCTGAGCTTGACCTTGATGATGAGATGTTGGCAAATGCTTTGTGGTCCGACGAGTGCCACTTGGCGAGTGGAAAACCGCCCGCCATGCACAAGTCCTTGAGCTGTTGAGCTATTTCAATGAGCTGTTGAGTTGAATCCGCCCCACCGAAGATGTCATCCACATACCTGCCAAATTTTATAGCTGGCACGGCAAGCGGAAACCGATGGCCTTCATCTTCGGTCAGCTGCATGAGTGTTCGAACTGCCAAATATGGCGCAGCTTTGGTACCATATGTAACCGTAGTTAGTTGAAAAGGCACTGGATTTTGTTGATCATCTTTCCATAGAATCCGTTGAAGATTCCAATCCTCTTGATGAACTCGGATCTGACGATACATTTTTGTTATGTCAGTGGCGAAGATGTTTCTATGTTGACGGATCCAAATGAGCACGTCCGAAATGTTGAGCAATAAATTCGGTCCGGTGTGCATGATGTCATTGAGAGATTTTCCTGATGAAGTTGAACTCGACCCATTGAATACAACACGTAATTTCGTGGTAGTACTGTCTGGTCTGAGAACACCGTGGTGAGGCAAGTAATAATGCTTTTCACATTCATCTGATTCTGACGCCTTCACCATATGACCGAGTTGCTCATATTCGTCCATGAATTGTGTATAGAGCTGACCGTATTCAGCATTTTTTGAGATTTTCCGTAAAGTGTGTTGCAGACACTGAAATGCTCGTGAGTGTGAACTTCCAAGATTTGCAGGCGATGATATGAGAGGCAGCCGAACGATGTACCGGCCTTTAGAATCACGTTGATGCGTGTCTCGAAAATGATCCTCGCATGCCTGCTCCTCTGGTGTGAGTTGACTTACTGTGTCCTTTGGCGGCTCTTCCTGAATCCAAAACTTCGTTAGCACGTTTTGTAATTCCTGATCGTCATGGTGCACCGCAGCATGATGAACAGCGAGTGCGTCAGATTGGCTTGAGTTTGTTGGTCCAATGATGAGCCACCCAAATATCGATAATTGTGCAATAGGTGCAGATGATGTGCCCTTGAGAATATTTGGTTTAATAACCTGTCCATAAATGTCTGCTCCAATTATGATATCGATTGGTCGTGGTGTGAGAAAGTCAGGGTCCGCCAGTTTCAGCTTCACTATGTGAGGCCATGTGCGAACTGACGACTCGAAAGATGGCAAATGAGTAGTAACCGTGTTGAGAATGTGAGCTAGTACCGTGACTTTCTCCTTGGTGTATGTGGAACACAGTGTGAGCTGTACCGAGCCATGTGTCTGCGTTGAGCGTCTTCCACCGACCCCTGTGATCGGATTTGATGAGTGCTTGCGTGTTGCGTTGAGCTTACGAAAGAGTTCTTCCGTAATAAAAGTCAATTCTGACCCAGGATCGATGAGAAGTCTTGCTTGATGAGCTGAGACCGATGTGTGAATATCTGCTAGTGCAGTTGCCAATAATGTTGAGCAGTTCCATGTGAGCTGTGCCGATGAGTGAACGACCGCGACGACATCCTATTGAGCTGAAGCCTGAGACTGAGCCGGTTGCGCGTCGGAAGTTGTTGCAGGGGGCGCTGCCGGATGCAGCATCGTGTGGTGCCGCCCTGAACACTCCTTGCACTTCCGGCTCGATCGACATGCCGACGCGTTGTGCCGACCCAGGCAGTTGTAGCACAGCCGTACTTTCTCCGCCATCTTGCGACGCTCACCCACAGTGAGCCGCCGGAACTCAGGACACATGACAATGAAATGCCCACGAGCCCGACAGCAGTCACAGGGGTAATCGTTCGCAGTGAAGGTCGATGACGGAGCGCCACGCGCTGTGCTACCTGCGTGATGCGCCGCGGCGCTGTGCGTCCCGGCCTTAGCTGGGGGAGGGTTCGCGGAAGACGGTCGGCTTGAGGTTGTCCCGGTCTTGGGAGTGGCCTTCGCCATCTCCAACGCTCGCACCTTGGTCTCCGCAAACTCCTCGAGCTCAGCGAAGGCCGGGAAATCAGATGTGCGTCCTAGCTTCGTCTCCCAGGCCTCACGTGTGGTTTGGTCCAGCTGTTTTGCCAGCAACCTCACCATCACGCAATCCCAGAGCTCTTCCTTCGTTGCCAGCGAAGAAAGAGCCCTGTACGCCTCGGAGAACGAAGCCAGAATAGTCGAGAACGATTTCAAATCGGATGAGCCGGACTTGAGCGCGAAGAGCTTGTCAAGACGCTCCTGCACCAGCAGCCGCTTATTTTCGTAACGGGAGACCAATGTCTCCCATGCCTGATTAAACGATTCGCACGTGACTGCGAACCCCTGGATGAGCTGAGCCGCCGTGCCCGACACGCAGCCACGCAGGTATAATAGCCGGTCGACGTCAGCAAGGCGGGCATTTCGGATGACCAGCGACGTGAACACGTCACGGAACGCCGGCCATCCGGAATAGTCCCCCCCAAACGTCGGCAGCTTTATTTCTGGCAGCCTTGTGTGGGAGCGCGGCGACGCCTCGGGTGCCGGTGCAGGAGGGTGCCCTTGAGCCAGCCTCGCCATGGCTTCCCGAGCTGTGACTTTAGCCTTGAGGGCAACCTGCGCCTCAAGGCTTTGCAGGTCATCCGCAAAATATTCGTGATCGACACAGCTCGGAGGGCACGAAGACTCCAACAACTCGTGTTCCCGACGGAAATCGTTGTGGAACTCCGTGACCTGCTCAACGTATGCGTTGAGCGACTCCATGGCGAGGGTTTCTCCGCCCTCGTTAAGCAGAGCTATGACCGTCTGCATGTGAGCAATCCGGCGCCGTTGGGATTGAACCTTCAACGCCATCTCGGTTGTAAGCCGAGTTGGCGATCGGGCCTTCTTCTGAACGACGCCGGCCCCAGGAACCAACAATGTCGTTTTTTCCTCAGGATCTCCAGGCGCCACCCCAGAGTCCACTGGATTGCCCTCAGACATTGTTAGTCCTGATGCAAACGGTCCAAGTAGAGAAAGTATAAGAAAGCAACGAAGATTCTCCGCAGAGATCGTACTTTACCCCACTTGCTGCTCCGCTTGACGAGGTGATGAGCCGATGAGGATCCTGCGATGGGCCTACGCAGAGTCCTACCAGATGAGCCGATGTGTGCGCAGAGATGAGAGCGGAAGGTAGAGACCCTGGTCTCTCTTGCCCAAGTCGAGTATCCGGCTCGAAGGACCAAAATGTTGTGAAAATCAACTGCGTTGTTGAGAATTCCTTCCTGGTGATGCCTTGACCGATCTGTGAATTGGGTGAACACGTGTGAGAACTCACTTGCAACAAAAGGAAAATGAACCAGACACACAGATGTAATATTGCGAAAGCGGTCTTTATTCCACCTTCCGTGGTAGCACTCAAAATATAATTTAGACACAAGCGTAGACAGTAACAGTAAAAATTAATGCCAATATAATTTGAATTTGCAAAACAATAAAATATCAAGTGATGAAAAAGGTACAAATTATAATTGAATTAAACAAATTGAATTTTGTACATGACACCATGTGAGCCACACACAATTATATTAATTGTGTGCTGAGCGTGGACATGAGACTGCGGTGCCTGCAACGCAGTGAAAGCCACGCAGCACGACCCGCTTAGCCTAGTGAGTGTCAAGACATGAATTAAAATGCAGTACCAAATGTAATGTGCTGATGTGCGCAGCCAACAATTATATCAATAGCAGGCTGAATGCTCACTTGAGAAAGCGGCGTGTGCACTGTAGCAACAGCTACACTGTACGGCACGCCAATGCCATTGAGTGCAACAATTTGTGTGCGTAATTCACTGCAACTACTCAGCACTGTATTGCTGAGTAGTTGCAGCGAATTAATGCTGAGCGCACTCTCAATAAATGTTATAGAAGGCCAGCTACGCAGTCAGCACTGTGTAGCTCCATGCAACCAGATATTAAGACGGCACCAAAATGAGCAACGCATAGTCACTGTGCTTTCCCAGCAGATGTTCAGGAGGAGAGCACAGTGAATATGAGCACCAGCATAATTGTATTAATTACCTGGCAAACTATGGTGAGAAAAACGTGGTGCGGCCTGTACAGCAACGCATGCCACGAGTGAGACCAAATGCTGATGCACCATAT
This sequence comes from Cylloceria caligata, assembly GCA_963942595.1. Lineage (NCBI taxonomy): Eukaryota > Metazoa > Arthropoda > Insecta > Hymenoptera > Ichneumonidae > Cylloceria > Cylloceria caligata. Next base: position 25,363,877 of record OZ012703.1, read on the forward strand.
TAACTCCGCCCTGGTATTGAATTACGACAAATTGTGCCAGAGCACTCTTACCTTGAGCAATGAGTCCTGTTGTGTGAAGTTGAGCGATACCGATGAAAACGATTGATGAAAAGTCCGAGAGTCCAAAGATGCGTGTGCTGCTCGATGGATGCGTGTCGAAAAAGTGCCGAATTCCCAAGATGGCTGCGAGTACGAAAGATTCGTTGGGCGCTGGAGTCAATTGAGCGAGACAGCCGGTGAGCGAAACCGAAGTCAAGCGAGAGAGACACCCTCTCGCTTGATGCGGCGTGCCAGCGAGGCACATCCTCGGCTCCGCGAAGCCCATGCTTCGGCTGTCTTCGCCTCAACCGAACACCGTGTAGCCAAGCAGCGCAACAGGTAGGCGCACGACGATTATCGCTCGCCGTGCGCCAGCTGATTCTCCAACAGACACCGCTCATCCTGCTTCCTATTCTCGAGCAAAAAAATTGGCCCCGGTGGATCGAAGAGTACCGCGAAAAAATGTTTTACCATGGCTCGAGATACAGGATTCATATAACATGCATCACCTCGTGCGACGACGATTTCCTCGTCGTACGTACAGCGTGAGTAATATAGACGATGTATGGGAGGCTGATTTAGCTGATCTTCGCTCGATAGCCACGTACAACGATGGGTACGCGTATCTGCTTGTTGTTATCGATGTGTTGAGCAAATACGCGTGGGTCGAGGCTTTGCGTGACAAAACGAGCACAAACGTGGCCCGCGGTCTCACACGCATACTCGCACGCAGTAACAATCGTCGCCTGCAGCAATTGCAAACTGATCGAGGCAAAGAATTTATCGGCGCTCCGTTTCAGCAAATTCTCAAGAAAAAGAATATCGATTTTCGCGCTGCTCGTAACCCTGATATAAAAGCCTCGATTGCCGAACGCTTTAATCGAACAATAAAAGAGCGAATGTGGCGCTAATTTACATACACGCGAAAAGAGCGTTACATCGATGTTTTACAAAATTTTTTATATGCTTATAATCACACTAGACACAGCGGAACGCGTATTCCTCCGAGCGAAGTAACCCTCGAAAATGCCTCTATAGCCCGAGACAATTTAGCACGGCGATACGAGCGTAACGCGAAAAAAATTAAAAAGCCCAAATACAGCGTCGGTGACTTGGTACGTATTAGTACAGCTGAAGCAGCTTTCGTGAAAGGATATGAGCGTGGTTGGAGTAACGAATTATTCAAGCTTCAACGAATATCGGTGGATCGAGAACCATTCGTGTATATTTTATACGATCTGAATAACGAGACTATCGACGGTATTTTCTACGAGGCAGAATTATCACGAGTACGAGTGCCTCCGTCATCTGAGAAGACGAAAGAGAAGAAGAGGACAAAGAAAAAGGACGCTCGGAATCATCGTCCCTGATAAATATGAGCTCCAAGGATAGCTCTTTCTTTGTCGTACTACCGAGCAACAGTAGTATGCAGTATTATTACAAAACTACCGCGTCAGATACGCTTGCACGGAGAATGGTCTGTTTCTCTTGTGGAAATTGCTTATCCGATGACTCTTTTACATGTTCCTACTGTAGGAAATCTCGTAACTTTTGAGGATGGTGATTATGATTTATCGGGTTTAAATCTTGCAACACGGAGACGCGCTGATAGAGACCAAGTAGCACCTGGTGTATATCGCTCTATAAACGCTCTTTTGGAGAGTATAAATCAGTTACCTCACGTGGCCGGTCATATGCGCTTTAAAGCCCGATGCACACCAAAGCGGCGCGCCGCTTTGGTGTGCATCCGGCTTAAATCGCTTCCGAGCGGGCAGGTCGAAGGGGCACGCGTATGCGACGATCTACGCTACCACGACTTTCGCGTATCGCCCGCTATCGCAAGGCTACTAGGATTCTCGGAAGAGGCCTGTAGGTCAGTAATGATAGAACCGCATTAGGAATACACAGGGTCGAGGCCTGCATCTCTCACCGGTGCTATACCGGGCAGCATGTTTTTATACACAGATATCTGCGAGAGCTATATTACAGGCGATGTACAAACACCCCTCTTACCAGTTGTTCCCATTGATACTGATGACTGTCCGTATGGTTCGATAAAAATTAAATCGTTTTCAACGCCACGATATATACCTCTCTTGCGCGATAATTTACACACTATCGAGATCGATATAACAGACGAATTTGGGGATCTTATACCATTCGAGCAGGGAACGTTGACTGTGACACTACATTTCAAAAGGTCCCGCGATTGGTTACACCACTATGGATGATATTGACAGTGTGCAGCACGGATGGGGTCGTCGCGGGTACGGTGGCACTAGCCATGTTTATATCGGAACACCTAATCAACGAGGACACGGTATCGGCAGCTTTCTCGGGGGCCTGTTTCGTCGAGTGTTATCACTTTTAAAGAAGGTCGCTAAAGCAGTTAGAAAAGAGGCGTTGCGCGCTGGTGTAAACGTAGCCGGTCATATCCTCGATAGAAATATAGCTGTGAAAGATGCTATTCGCGAGAGAGCGCGAGAATCAGGTAGTAATCTCACACGCAAAGCCTCTGCAAAAATTGACACTCTCATGCGGGGTTCTCGCTATAAACAGCGCAAAATTCTACGAACTCCTCATTCATCGAACGAACGTAAACCACGACGTATCTGCCGTAAAAATAAAAGTGTAATAAAAAGAAAAGTAATAAAGAAGAAAAAGAATTATAAGACCAATAAGAAAAAGAAGACTCGTCAACGAACAGTTGCAGATATTTTTGGATAGCTGAAACAAGATGGCTTTTCTACATGCGCACTCGTGCGAGTGTCTTAAATCGGAACTTGAATTATTTTCACTCCCACCGACGCAAACTACTATCGAAGGCTCCAATTGGGTGTATTACAATCCAATATCTTCGCTAATAGATGATTCAGCGATTGAATTTGTTTTTCCTGGACAGGGTGATGAGTATATCGATCTCGCGCATACTATGCTTAGTCTGAGAGTGAAAATAACATCTCCTACTACTACGGAAATTGCCGCGGGCACATCGTCGAAAGTAAGTGCCGGCCCTGTAAACAATCTCTTGCATTCTATGTTTAATCTGGTGGATGTATACCTGAATCAAAAATTAGTTTCACCTCCAAATAATGCCTACTCTTATCGAGCGTACATAGAAACACTTTTGAATTACGGTCCAGCTGCAAAAAATTCGCATCTCACGAGCGTTCTCTGGTACGACGATACCCCTGGAAAAATGGATGATATAACATCGGAAAATACGGGTCTTGTGAAGAGAAAACAATTTTTAAATGTCGAAAAAACTGTAGACTTGCTCGGTCATCTGCATTGCGATATATTCAATCAGGAGCGATTCCTATTAAACGGCATCGAGATGCGACTACGGTTGGTGCGATCTAGAGATTCATTTTGTCTTGTGGGGGATACAAAGAATGGTCAATGCGGCTTAAAGATTCTCGAGGCATCGCTTCTCCTTCGTAGAACAAAAATAGCCCCTGGTGTGCTGCTCTCGCATGCTAGAACTCTGGCAAAATCTACGGCTAAATATCCTCTTACGAGAGTCGAGGTAAAAGCAGTTTCAATACATTCTGGTGTTCATGGAGAGACTATCGATAATATCGTGTTAAGTCAATTGCCGAAGCGTATAATTATCGGTTTTGTCGATAACAAGGCATTTAACGATGACTTCAGTATGAATCCATTCAATTTCCAAAATTACAAGATAAATTATCTCTCGTTGTATGTAGATGGTGCTCAAATACCTTCGAAACCGTTACAGCCTGATTTCACGAAAAATCATCTATATGTGGATGCTTTTCAAACGTTGTTTTCGGGAGCTGGAATACATTTCTTGAACGACGGTGATTCGATCGATCGCGATGATTATCGCGATGGATACTGTCTGTTTGCTTTTGATTTGACCCCGATCTTTCGGCGAACAGCAATACACATTGGAATTTAATAAAGCATGGTAGTGTGAGAATAGAGGTACGATTTGAGGATGTGCTTCCTTCAACGATAAATTGTGTAGTCTACGCGGAATATGATAATGTCCTTGAAATTGATGCCTCTCGGCAAGTAATGGTGGATTTTACCGGATAAGCGAAAAATGTGCTGATGTCGGCATAAAATTATTTCGTGTTAAGAGACGTAGAAGCGTGTCTGTGAGTAACTAATCAGTCGAACTCGAGCATCTGTACGGATTAAACGTGAAAATGGATATCGTCGTGGATATACAGGGAATGCGTGGTAAAGTCTCGGAATTTATTCCGAAAGAAATTGCCGCGGTAGCAGTGATCAGACTGTACTCTGCTCATTGGATCGTCGCACCGCCGCACAGTAGACGCAGAGCCCGAAATCGTGGCAGAAAAGTCAGAAAAAAATTTTTACAATCGGGATATTTGAGCAGGCAGTCAGGTAGAGGACTAATGGCTGCGTTAAATTGTAAAAGGGGAACCTTTTTCACCGTTTACCTTCGTCGCTGCGTCAGTTGGAAGTTAGCCTTCGAGACGAGTGTTCGCATCGCGCGCTGAACGAGCGAAAACTACCGTGACTTATAAAATCGATAACTTTAAAGTGAAGTGTTTTAAATCAATCCGGAGACATGGATACGACTTCTGGAGGTATGTAGAAGATATTTTTACATTGGTTGAGTTTAAAATAAATATGTAAATTATTGAAGTGTAGTATAAACTACTGCATAAATAAAGTGAAAGAATTTTGTAAACTTATATTTTCAACTATCCGAAAAGTTATACTTTCTGCCATATTCTGCGACAGCCAATGTCTAGGCCTTTAGTTTATTATATAAGCTTGCGAAATTAACAGGAATTAGCTGCCTAGAGCTGCCTAACTTTGTCTGTTATGGTTTTTGGCAACGTAAAACAGGCGGTTGCCGACCGTGCACGCGCGCGCGGCGCCATACGCCATGCCATGGGGCCATTGAACAGCTGCTACTTGAGCAATAGGACTATATCCATACATATACCATATATAATATATATATATATACATATATATATATACAAAATACAAATTCAAGTAAATCATTTATATATCTATTTTTGTAGACATACAACAATACATATATATGTAAGTATATACTAAAGTAATTAATTTGAATCGTCACATTTTATTTATATTTGATACATTTTTATTATATATATATAGGTATATATGGGGCATTCCACGCCAAATCGGACAGTTCAATTTTTTTTCCCTTGATTTTGTCATATTTTCATGTACTCATCAAAAATCGGCTTCTGGTACATTTTGAGATGTTTTTGGTCACCCGTTCAAAAAATATTTGTTTATGTTTTTTTGCTCATAACTTCTTTCATAATAGTCTAAATTCAATTTTTTTTTCATAACTGTTGTTTTTTATGTACTTTTCAAAAAAAAATACGAATAATTATTGCGGCTACTTATTTGTTACAATAATTAAAATTCATTAAAATTTTGATCTGATCCTTCAACACAAATTCTATACAATTGTATGTCTTTATTACAGGGTCCCATTACGAAGGAGTACATTTGACGAGGAAAGAATTATATCTTATTATAAAGGATAATTTGAACGATAATTTCGCTACGTTATTGAATTTCGTGGAAACTAAAATTTCCGAGAAAAGTGGACGTAAAGTTGTGGTGCCTGAGGACTCGAGAACCGCCTTTTCAATGCTGTTTTATAAAATAAGAACCAGGTGGCAAGAAGCTAATAGAACATCGGACATTTTCTTCAAGAAAAACAGTAAATGGCTTAGCGGGCAGGTATATTTTGCCGTACCTACAGACACTGTTGAGAAAGACCCAGGTAGTAAAAGAGGCCGCCCGTCCCTTGAGTTTACATCGGCAAGTGAAAGGTCAAAACGAAAGAAGACCGAAGATATTCGTAAATCCTCAACCCCGGAAGAATTAGCATACGCTACTCAAATGAGCCTTCGCGCTTCGGGACAATTAGACGCTTCAAAAGTTGTTAAGGACGTAACAATGACGAGTCCTTTAAGAGCTTCTAAGTATCGAAAAGCTTATGCAGTAACGGGTGAAACCTCTTTATCGGAAGAGGCTGCACTTTCCGCTTTGATCGAATGTAAATTGTCAAAGGGAGCTTACCTAACGATGAGAAAAATATCGTTGGCACATAACTGTCATCTATATCCGTCTTACGAAAAAGTGGTGGAAGCAAAAAAGCGTTGTTATCCTCGATCTGACGCAATTACCATTACAGAGACGAGTGCAGAAGTCGAATTGCAGGCATTATTAGATCATACAGTTAAACGTATTTTACTCGTCCAAACAGAAGTCGTTGAAACCTTGACTAACGGTAATGCTCGTAATATGGATTTAATTTGCAAATGGGGTTGCGATGGAAGCTCTGGGCAAAGTGAATATAAGCAGACTTTTACTGATGATAGCAAATCAGATGCGCATGTGTTTTTTACTTCGGTTGTGCCATTACAACTCATCTGCATTGATCAACAAACAAAAGCAGAAATCATGGTTTGGAAGAACCCTAGGCCCTCGTCTCCACGATTTTGTAGGCCGCTTAGACTACAGTTTCTGCACGAAGATACAGAGTCCACACTAAATGAAGTTGGAATTGTCGAAGCACAAATAAAGTCGCTTAGTCCACTCCAAACTGTAGTAAGTGGAAAAGATATCTCCATAACGTACAAGTTGGCGTTCACCATGATAGATGGTAAAGTTTGCAATGCTGTGTCATCGACGAAATCTGCTCAACGGTGCTATTTGTGTGGAGCAACCAGCAAAGATTTTAATGCCATCGACGTTATGTTGCAAAAGGAGGTCGTTGAAACGAATTTGAAGTTCGGGTTGTCGACACTGCATGTGTGGATACGGTGCTTCGAGTATTGCACACATTTGTCGTACAAACTCGGCATTAAAAAATGGCAAGCACGAAGTTCCGAAGAAAAAAAAATTACCGAAGAAACCAAGAAGAGGATTCAACGCGAATTCAAGAGCGAATTGGGTCTAAGCATTGATCGTCCGAAGCCTGGATACGGCAGCAGCAATGATGGCAACACAGCTCGGCGATTTTTTGAGAATTGGAAGGTTTCTGCTTTGATAACCGGGGTCAACGAAAAAGTAATTAACCGTTTCTACGTTATCCTACAAGTTATCTCGTGTGGCCACAAGATAAATTGTGAACTATTTGAGCAGTATACTATTGAAACGGCAAGAACTATCGTTGCATTATACCCTTGGTACCACATGCCTACTTCGGTACACAAGCTATTAATTCACGGTTCACTGATAATAGCTCATGCGCTTTTACCAATCGGCGAATTATCCGAAGACGCTCAGGAAGCTCGAAATAAAGATATTAAACGATACCGAGAAAACTTCTCGCGAAAAACTTCCAGGATAAAAACAATGCAAGATGTTTTCCACCGGCTGCTAATTTCTTCAGACCCGTACATATCTAGCATCCGGCAACTACCGAAGAAACCACTAAAAAGTTTGTCGCCGGAAGCTGTCGCGATGCATGCTGCTCGCTCCAACTATCAATGCTGCAGCACATCAAGGTTTCGTCACAAATAACATCGAATCGGGTCTTGTGGACGATACAAGCTCGGTAGATGGTTCCGACATCGACGACGGCGACGGCGACTCCGAATCCGATGTTCCATTCGACTAAAAATTAAATTCGATTACACGATTTCGAGAATAATGTATTTCGAAAATAAAAATATTAATTCCGTAGAAGGCACGGCTCACGTTTATTTTATTATGATTATTATATTTTATATTATATCTCATCCATTTAACAGGATACGTTTTGTGTACCATAATTTGTCTGTCGGATTCGTGATCAGTGACCCTAAAAACCCGCGTATACCAATTTTTGTCAAGATCTGACACCTTTTTCCATCTATGTCCGCCATATTGGATCGGCCATTTTGTTCAAAATTGTTTGGCTTTCTGATTCGTAATCAGTCACTTTCACAACTCGCGTATATCAATTTTCTTCAAGATCTGACACCTTTTTACCATTTATGTCCGCCATATTGGATCGGCCATTTTGTTCGAAATTGTTTGGCTTTCTGATTCGCAATCAGTCACTTTCACAACCCGCGTATATCAATTTTGTTCAATTCAATTATAATAATTAAAATTCAAATAACTAATGCAAGTTATATATCATTGTATACGAAAACGTCATACTAAATAAGTAAATTATTTCATCCTTTTTTGAGTGGTACGGCAGGAGGGAGTTTTTTTGAAAATTTTAAATTTTTTTTAACATACTCGTCCGCCATATTGGATCAGCCATTTTGTTTACAATAATTTGGCTTTCGGATTCGTAATGAGCGACCCTCAAAACCCACATATAGCAGTTTTTGTCAAGATCGGACACCTTTTTAACATTCATGTCCGCCATATTGGATCGGCCATTTTGTTTACAATAATTTGGCTTTCGGATTCGTAATAAGCGACCCTAAAAACCCGCATATACCAATTTTTGTCAAGATCGGACACCTTTTTAACATCCATGTCCGCCATATTGGATCGGCCATTTTGTTTACAATAATTTAGCTTTCAGATTCGTAATCAGCGACCTTAAAAACCCCTGCATACCAATTTTCATTCCGATCGGAGGTTATTTGTATTTACTGCCACGATTTCGGGCTCTGCGTCTACTGTGCGCCGTGTCACTTTGCCGAATTATCACAGCATTCGAGAAGCCAGAATAATTTTCTCTCGAAATATTTTCATGGTCTGGCATGATACGAGGGCGATGTGAGCTGTAAACAAGCATACGGTAACTTGCGTGAAATTTCGCGAAAATCAAGACGCATCTATACACGCGGTCACGAGAAGGCTATACTTCTTTGCGATATCACGAGTCATGAAATTTCTAATCTGGAGGATGAGGAGGGCGCTCCATCGTACACATTTATGCCGAAATCTTTGCGAAAATGCTTCAGACACGCTATGATAAACGATACAGCGTCTTCGCATTGTGCAATGCGCCAGGCTTTCCAAATAAAAAATTGGCTTCGTGAGCACCCATTTAAAGGAGAATCATACATGGATGTTTGGTCAGCAGACGAAGAGGAAGAGAATAAGAAACAGGAGAAATCTCCATCATGTAGTCGTGACACGATCGACGATGCTGTGAAATAAATTTTGCACATATATACGTCTTTCAAAGCGTATCGGTCATCATTTAATCATTGACTATGTGTTCAGCATGAACACTAGACAAATCTACGAGAGTCTGCAGTATCTACCACTTTCAACCGTTGGCGTATACCCGGCTGACAGAATTCCTCGTGTATGGTCGTTACCGGCTGGACTCGTAGTTAACACGGATAACCACGACGGACCTGGAGAGCATTGGATCGCCATGTACGTTAACCATCATGGAAAAGGAATGTACTTTGATAGCTACGGGCTACCACCGGTTATACCGCAACATCTCGCACGACTACGCAGAAACTGTAAGTTCTATCGGTACGGCCTCAAGCAGCTACAGAGTAATACGTCGGATGTGTGGACAATTTTGCATCGTATTCCTACATCTCATGTCGTGCGGCTTCACCATGTCGCGATTTGATAATCTCTTTAGCGATAATGTAATGAAAAACGACAGATTAGTGCGTGAATATTACAATGCTTTTGCCTCTCTACGATCAGACAGTGATAAAAATAAATTTAACGGCGGAGGAGTCTCCGAGCGAAGATTACCGTGTTTGCAGGGATGTTGCATACGTCGGTAAATATCTGTAAAGTGATTTAAATAAAATATTGATTAATTAAAAACAAATACATCGGTTAACTGTGTATCTTATTTTATAATTATATATAAATTATAATCAAGGTCTCTCGCGGCACGGTATCATATTCTGCGTCTCTTACTGCAGAGCATTCGCTTCACGAGAAGCACAGCGCAAAGCGGTACGCACGTGCAAAACCGCTGACATTGCATTCAAAGCGCTGCACACCTAGTTATGATTCCGAGGGGCGTTTGTTATCTTCAAACGCTGTGATCACCGCCAGCATCATGCGGAGCATTCAGTCTGTCTTTAGTAGTGTACGACGAAAGTCTAAATCGCGAAAAGAAAATGTATCCGAGGTATCTAGATGAGGATCTATCGGTAGCTTTTGTGTGTCGGGTAATATGTGGTAGCAGCGATAATACCGTGTGTCTGCGGACGGGTAAAATGTGCGTAGCATATTATCCGAACTGGAGGATAATTTGGACAGAATGTACATTCAGGAGTTTATTGAGAGGAGTCGTTTTGTGGTCGAGGACTTGCGCGTTGGAGTGGGTTGTGTAGTTGTGCGGCATCAAAGGGCTATGCGCGGGGAGATCGTCGACGTGAGTGATGACGGGTGCTGCGAGGTGTTGCTGGTCGATTTCGAGGAATCGATATACATCGACTGGCCTCACCTATTTCACCCCGAGCCGCCGATTAGTATGTTACCAGTGTTGCTCGTGAGATGTACGGTATTCGGCCTCGATCATTTAATTGACCAGGACGGATATCTAGATCGGATCGATGAAACGCGCGGTAATGATACGCTGATCGGGATACGCATTCGTACCCCTGACGGTGCCCGCGCTCCATGGGAGCGGGTAATTCGCATTACCCGGGCGCGTAGCTGTGGTTTTTGAGTGAGTCAGTGAGTGAGTGAGTGAGTGAGTGAGTGAGTGAGTGAGTGAGTGAGTGAGTGAGTGAGTGAGTGAGTGAGTGAGTGAGTGAGTGAGTGAGTGAGTGAGTGAGTGAGTGAGTGAGTGAGAGAGAGAGAGAGAGAGAGAGTGCGTGTGTGTGCAAATGTGTGTACCATTGACTATTGGAATAAGTATTGTGCCCGTCGCCTTGGAGAGACGTCGCAGATGCCGCCAACACAAGGGTGAGTTAAAATTTTTATTCCAAGTATGTGTACACTTTTGCTCCATCCTGCTCTCATCTCTACTCTTCCTTGTTCACCAAGGTACCCACACCACCTCACTTTACCATCTCCACGTTACGGACACTGGTCAAGCAGAGTGGGTAGCGCGGCGGTAGAATAGTGAGGTGGTGGGGGTAGCCGCGTGGTGGGGGAAGGAGTGGGATGGAGCAAAGGTGTACACATACCACTTAGGTAGTATGCTTACTCGAGTCATCCTATGTAGAAAGCAAGCTTGTCCACAAGAAAGTAACCAGCTTTCTACTTTTAACGGTAAGGAAACAGTCGATGCAGATATCAGTATCAAGTATTTAGGTACAAAAATTATTGTTAACGAACAAGGACCCAAAAAACGTATAGAAATTTTGGAAATACGTTCTTAAATGTGAATCGCACTTATAAACTAATCGCGTATTTTTATAGAAGCAAAGAAAAATGCATACACAGAAGTCCAAACTTTTTATCATATAGGATTTTCCAAAAATTTTCAGCACTATGTGGCTAAAAATCAAAATCGTGATTCACAGAATTAATGAAAATATTTTTGTTTTGGTTGATTTTGTTTTTGTATAAACCATATTTATTTTGCAATACAGTGGTGTACAATTACTTCAGTGTTTAAATGTTTTCACTACTTTATGCTCTTGATTTGAATAATGCGGAACCGTCCCTTTCTTAGTTTATGCAACGTAAAATAGTTTGTGTTGTCGAAGACAATTTTTAGAAGTTTTATTCAATTTCTATTTGATCGAAGAACGCCAATGCTGAAAGGGACAGTCATTTCGAATTGCGCAAATGCCAAAGAATTATCACAGTTCGCGATTCTTGCTTTCAACAGTAACCACTACGAAATAACGGTTGACGACATCTTAAATAATTACAAAATAAAATAAGAAAAAAAAACTATTTTATCTGACAATGAATTTGATTCCATTACGTTGTCCAAATAGTTATTATTGCAATTGTCCAGTTTGGATTTATATTTTTTAATTTTTCGTGACACTATCAAATCACGCTGTCTATAAGAACTTGCAAAATTAATGATTGAAGCTGCGTACATACTTAATTTTTTTTTATTGCTTCGTTTAATATGCTTATTTATCTCGAGACTGTCCAACACTCACGTTATTCATCGCTATTCCGTACACATATTCCACTCCATGGAATATATTGTAAAAGTTCATGTGAAGCATCTTTAAAGGTTCACAAAATTAACAGCGTTATTCAGTTATGTTTTTTAATGTTATTGTTTTTAGTATTACTTGAAATAACGAGTTCGACTATCGTCGAATTAACCTCACCGTGATCGTTAGACTTTAAAAACACTATGACATGCATATTGTGACCTATGAACTATTCGCACGTCCGGCGTACGATCGAATCGTCGCATGATCGACATGATTCTTTTTAGTGTAGGAACGTGCTTTTTTGTTCAAGTACATTGACTTCTCTTCTTGCACGCACCACTTTTTATACCTGAGAACAGAACTTTTAAAAATGTTATAAAAAAACATGAACACTTGAATAAAGTTAATACAATTAAGTGTTGTTTTAATTAGTTAAAACAACATTTATGTTGTCGCCAACCATTGTACCACTAGACATTTATATTCTAAATTCGAAAATTTGATCGATACGTTATGGGTCTTCTGAAAAAAGCGTCGCTGCATTCGGAGAAGTACACTAACAACCGCCTTACGATTGTCGAATTAACCATCAGGATTTTAGTGAAGTGGTCCCAACCTCATTTGGACCTCACCACGTGCTGCATTTGTTGGCTGGATTCATTCGCGCGCCGCTGGGACAACGAAAGGCATCAGCGAAAGCCGGTGAGTTCATCATAACGACGTTGACCCTGCGATCCATTTTTAGACATTTGTTTGTTAAAAGAAAATTGTTAATTAAAAAAAATATTCGATTTATGTTACTGTAATTATATTGTAATGTATAATTAATGTTATGAATCAAATCTAAATAAGGCCAGGAACTCACCTTTCTGGATAAGGTGTATGATAGTCAAGTTCGACGGAGAGGATGTAGGCCTCGGCAGTCATGTTAGAACAATATGTCTGTATAAATGAACAATTGAAAGACAAAAAATTATAATAATGTACTTAGCAGTGAAAGAAAAGAACTACTACATTCAATGTTAACCTGGGCGGCGCTTATGAAAAAGAGTTGGCTCGGACGGAGGGCCTCCAGACCCGGCAGAGTTCGATCTTTCCCGTTAGACAGGGTGAGCCAGGTCTGATGAGAAATCTGCAGGGCACCAATATCCGCCACGTTCTCGTTTCTCGTCACGTTCCAGTCAAACTACAAAGATTTAACATCGTTTTGCTCTTTTATCAACATCTAAACTTGAATAACTTTAACTTAATAAACCGATTCTGGTTTATTTTTATTCAGGTCACGTTATATTACGAGCTTTAAGATGACATGATACTGCTTGGTTGGCAAGGAAAACTGTAATCCGAATTTTTCGGCCATGATCGACCTGTTGGATAAAAGCCGAGTTAGTGCCCTCCATTCTGCTGGGTACGGTTCTCGTCTTATCCAACAGATAACCCGTAGCGGGGAAAATTTAAATAGGAACATTAGTCCTGTCTCTCTCCCATCCATTCGTGTTTAACATTTTTATAAGGAGGTCGAGTCACCTAAATACGAAAAAAATGAAATACGATTTTACAAAATACCACTTCAAGAGCACAGATAAACGAAATATTTCCATAAGTTAAATATTTTTTACTTATTTAAATATTTAAAAATATATTTAGGTCATAGGTGCAAACATTTGTTCTATTTCCATTGTGTCGTAGTATTCAAGCTGCACCGATGCATTAAATTAGCTTTGTAGTGTATCAATATCTTTGTAAGAATACGTTGTCTAGTCCAAATACAGGAACTTAACTTACAAACGCTTGCTGCAAATTTATTTCAAAAGTGAGTATATCTTCTGTGCAAGAGCTTGAAATGGAAATTCCTCCACTCAGACCAGACAGTCATCATACAAAATTAACGAGACCTTGAGATATCAATTTGGTCTATTGATAAAATCTGAACACTTCAAGAAGTTGACAATGCTAGAAATTTTGGCATTAAACTGGACTACAAAAAAGTATTTAAGTTATGAAAATATTCCATTTTTTTGGTGCTTTTCAAAAGATACTTTTTATAAAGTTACAAAATATTATACGTGCAATTGCAACACGATTTCATTTTGATGTTTTTCGGGTGTTTAAGTCAGCGCAGGGGGGTCACTGAGCACCTCCATTAGGACCCATAAGTAAGAAGGGCAAAAAGCTAAAAATGTCTGACACATTTTTCGCAGACATAGATTGTCTGAAAATTTTCGAAATTGTGGGACGTGCTCCATGTCACATCCACGCGGTAAGCTCTACTTTTTCAATGTCCTTCCGAAAATTTCGATTTGACAAAAATAGGTTGATAGTTTTTAAGTGAAGTGTCGGTATCGAGGCTCACCTTGCAATAAGAAGGTCTTTTCTAAAATACTTCTGTGATGGAAGCAATAAAAATTTTTAAATCGCCTTGATATTGGCTGTTTCAATTAATGTATAATTATTCTCGAGACTGCTTTATCTGAGAGAAACATGTCCCCCGAAAACAGAATGTCAAAAAAACTTGAGACGTTCGTTTACATAAACGGCCTGTACTTTCAAAAAAATATGAAACAAACTGAAAATATCCGAAGGAGGAAATATCAAGTACATGTTTTTAAATATTTTAATGAATTACACTTAATTATACAAATTATCTCTCCATATTATAAAGATATTTTGCCGCCGACACCACCATCGCCGTGTAGGATTATCGAGAAATATCTCTGGGGTCTGAGACTCCCAAGCTCTGATTTTGCAGGTTCATTAGGTATTTAAGTTGTTTTACGCGGCGGCACCAAGATATTTTTATAATGCGTTATGTAGACGGGGAGTCGGTTTGCAAAGCCCCCCTAATTATAGTTATATACTAAAATTATATTATTTCATGAATTTATTTTTTTTAATGTCGACTATAGTACTTGTCAGGAAATGTAGTAAACCATCGTTTCTCTATACGACATTAATGTTACCATATTACCGTGCCAAGTACTGCAGTCAAACATTAAAAAATAAATCAAATTCATGAAATAATATTATTTTTGATTATAACTAGGGTTTCGCGAGGTTCGGGTGCTATACGCCCTAGAAATCTATCACTGCATCTCCCGTGCCCCTGTAATTGACACCTCTCCCTGCCATGATCATTGAACATCGTATGTAACGATAGCAAATCGTTTGCTACACACAGGTTGATACGGGAATAAATCTCATTTGTTGCAGCAATAAAGGATGAGAGAGAGAGAAACCCGTACTTCACCCAAATCAGATCACTGTTTGCATTTTGGCCCGTCATTTCAAGTTTCTGATTGAATGCATTACATCGTTTAACAGTGGTTATTTTTGAATGATGATTAATACTTCATTTTCATGAGGGGACCAATATCCGTTTTGGAAAAAGGTACTCTCGTGATATTAATACGGGAATAAAATGCTCAAGTTACTATGTGTTTATTGAGATACTACCGTAAAAGACGAAGACGAGAGGTCTAAAGTCTGAACATGAATTTCGTACAGTGATTGACAGATTTAATTATTTCTAAAGTAAACTGCCCAGTTGTTGATCTTTTAAGATTGTGAGGTTATTTCTTAAGCCAACAATCAAACATGATCTGATATTGACAAATAAACTCTACTACCTAAGGGATCTGCATAAGCTTGGTGTCCAGAAAACTCATCGATTTAAAAATTTTTTTCTGATGAGAGTATTGGGAAGATAAAGTCGAGATTTAACACACAATTAATACGTACTCTTGCTTTGAGTTTTTTGTATTGAAAAATATTGATAAACAATGAAGTTATTATTATTTAAACCAAATTTCGCCGCGCTCTATGGCCAATTAGTGTAGGTGGTTCTAGCAACGAGAATAATCTTGAATGAAAAAAATATGAACCTTTCAGTATAATAAGATTTCAGTATGACCGGACACTTTTTGAAATTTTAAAAATTACAAAAATGACAATCTGTAGAAAAAAAAGTTCCATTATCAAAAAAAAAAAATTTTTTTATTTGTCCCGAACAAATGGATAAACATATAAAAAAGCATCCGGTTATACGACAGAAAACGGTATAAACTATGCTCTGTTCAAATTTGAAGTGAATCGGATATTTTGAGATACGACTTACACCGTTTCATAAAGCATAGTTTCGAGAAAAACGCAAAAGAAAAAAATTAATATATGTATACACTCACCCGAAAAAAAAGCGGTACACTTAAAATTTGGAAAAAAATCACTAAATTTCAAATGATGGTAACTTCGTAAATGAAGAAGATAGAAAGGTCTTTAAAAAACGAAAATAAAGCTTGGAATCTCTACTTAAAGGATCAATTTATTTTAATGTTGCGAGATAAATTTATTGAAAATGGCGGATGACAAAGCGAGAGCATGCGAAATTAAAAAATATTGGTCCGAGTTTGCGACGACCCATGGCGTGAGTCAGGTGTCGCAATACAATGGGATAAAAAGCATGTGATAGTACAGAGTTTCTTCTTTAAAATGCTTTTTAATCGTTTCGATGCGATGATTTTTCGCCGAGTTATTCGCATTTGGAGAAAAAGGATGTTTTTTACTTTAAATGCGAATAATTGGAGAAAAAGGATGTTTTTCACTTTAAATGCAAATAACTCGGCGAAAAATCATCGCATCGAAACGATTAAAAAAGCATTTTAAAAAGGAAACTCTGTACTATCACATGCTTTTTATCCCATTGTATTGCGACACCTGACTCACGCCGTGGGTCGTCGCAAACTCGGACCAATATTTTTCAATTTCGCATGCTCTCGCTTTGTCATCCGCCATTTTCAATAAATTTATCTCGCAATATTGAAATAAATCGATCCTTTAAGTAGAGATTCCAAGCTTTATTTTCATTTTTTTAAAACCTTTCTATCTTCATTATTTACGAAGTTACCGTCATTTGGAATTTAGTGATTTTTTTCCAAATTTTAAGTGTACCGCTTTTTTTTCGGGTGAGTGTATTTTATAGTAAAATTTATATTTTCCATGAACATTTATCGTATAAATTGTTAATGGCACAGGTTGTTTTTACGATCGTGCGCAGACTGTTTTTAAAGTCTAGGTTTGCTTTAAATAAAGCGAACCTAGATGACGAGACTGCACATGAGCCCTCCCGTAGGGACGAGCAACCGGTGGTGATGAGACCCGCGCCGCGCGGACGCGTCGAGTTATGACGAGCAATTAGCATAAGGCAGACGTGCTTAAGAGTGAGAGAAAGCACCATTAGACCGAGACGGCGTCGGTTGCCACGCGAAAGTCTATTCGAGTACCGCGAGCCGCGAATTACGTTGCAAGATTACCACTGTACGAATTACCATACTTGTCTTAAATACAAATACTTTTATTATTGCTTGAACGATTGTCTCACGAGTACGCTTTGCATTTATTTCGATAAATCCCTGTCCGCTACCTGGCATTTTCCACCCCTCACACGAGGCACAACGGTCAGGTACGGGCCAGAAGTGTGCAACATTATAAAATTTAGAGATCTGTTCAATATTTTTGTTATTTTTTTATTTTTTTGGGTATGGAGTATACGAATATTAGTATTATAATTTTTTTTCTAAAAGTGTTTTTCTTTTTTTCAAAACAAATGAATTGTTTAAACGACAATTGTGACGAAAAATTGTATTTTACAGAAAAAAGTTTTCAAAGAAAAATGTTCCTGTATGAATTAACAACAAAAAAGGTATTATTCATTTTTTTTTTGCAAGCTCTGTTAGTAACGAAGTATAAACAACGACAGTTGTTATGAGAGAGGGAAATGGAAGGATGCTGTAACGGTAATTTTTATCGTTAGCATTTATCGACTCCGTAGTCTATTATTGTTTTCTGCGTTCGTAGTGAGCTGTATGCTCGACGCGCACACACACAGTCAAGTACGTCGAAACACTCGCTCTCCGGACCCATGTCTCTATGGTATCTATACCACTTTCTTTCTCTCACTTATTTCACTTCCTCGCTATCTCCTTTTGACTCGCGCGTGAATGTGTGCGATATTACATTTCTCGCTATCCTACAGATTTAAATGCCACGCAACTTAATTCTATTCGCCTATAATTCCTCGCTTAATTCTACTTAATTAACCCCATGCAATTAATTGTACTTACTTAGACTTATTTACTCAAACCTATTCGCTTAAAACTATTCACTTAAAACTATTCACTTACAAGGAAGGTTAGTTTGGTGTCCCCCTCCGATTTTGATGAAACTTACGTATGTTGTAGAGCATCGAAAACTAAAACACACGTATTTTTTTTTATCGGCGGAAAAACATTTCTAAGGGGTGAAATCGCCCTTCAAAGTTAGGCATGTCGAGGGGTGATTATGCAGTTTCACCCAGAAGGCGTCAACTGATTTTAATGAAACAAAAACAAAATACTCCTCATTGAAGACAATAAAAATTCCACGTGAAGTTGAAGACAAAAATTCATTTGCTGGGGTGAAACTGTATAATCACCTCTAACTTTGAAGGTTGATTTCACTCCTTAGTAATGTTTCTCCGCCAATAAAAAAAATACGTGTCTTTTAGTTTTCGATGCTCTACAACATACATGAGTTTCATCAAAATCGGAGGGGGACACCAAACTATGCTTCCTCGTTAGACCTATCCAAAGCTAAATCTACTATCAGTTTCTCTTAAATTCCACTGATGCAAAGTTTTTAGATTATTGATACGACTCGCCTGTCTCTTCTCTTTCTGCTGTCTTCCTTTTTCACTGACTCGATCTTTCTTTATTCACCGAATCCCGAATTTTGACAAAGTCTAATCGATGATAACTTTTGAATACTAACTCGTAACTTTAGAATGTTTCGTTTTTTGATTGCCTTGTACGTACTGAGTGATAAATCTAAGCGATAATGTAATTGACCAAGTTTTATGATGGAAAATGTCTGGCAGTTCGCAACCCGGTTTTGAGTCAGCGCCACCTAGATCCCTGCGTTATCGATCTCAGAAAGATCTCTAACAATCGAATCTTTAATTATTTTTTGTCAACTCTTCTTGCCTCACTCATTCATTAAGAATTAATGAGGCAACCAGACCTGACGATTTTTAACTTCGAAAGAAATCGTGAAAAAAATATTGCCACAGCCCGGGTTTGAACCGGAAACTCCAGAATTCTAGCCTGGTACGTTACCAATTACGCCACTGCAGCTCTAGCAACATTAATTCACGATCCCTATTTTTTTTGTTATTAATGTCAAGTAGTACACCTTTGTTTGTAGATTAATTAATTAATCATTCTGTGTGCGGTCATATGTTTCTTCAGAGTGATAAATCTAAGCGACAATGTAATTGACCAAGTATGATGGAAAATATCTGGCAGCTCGCAACCCGGTTAGAGTCAGCGCCGCCTGGATCCCTGTGTTATCGATCTCAGAAAAATCTCTAACAATCGAATCTTTAATTATTTTTCAGCTCTAATTGCTTCACTCATTCATTAAGAATTAATGAGGCAACCAGACCTGACGATTTTTAAATTCTAAAGAAATCGTGAAAAAATATTGCCGCAGCCCGGGTTCGAACCGGGAACTCCAGAATTCTAGACAGGTACGTTACCAATTACGCCACCGCGGCTCTAGCAACATCAATTCACGATCTCTATTTTTAATGTCAAATAATACACCTTTGTTGCAGATTAATTAATTAATCCTTTTATACTCGGTCATATGTTTCTTCAGAGTGATAAATCTAAGCGACAATGTAATTGACCAAGTTTTATGATGGAACATTTCCGGCAGTTCGCAACCCGGTTTTGAGTCAGCGGCACCTAGATCGCTGCGTTATCGATCTCAGAAAGATCTCTAACAATCGAATCCTTAATTATTTTTTGACAACTCTGCTGAAAAAATCGGGCCGTGGCAATATTTTTTGACGATTTCTTCAGAAGTTAAAAATCGTCAGGTCTGGTTGCCTCATTAATTCTTAATGAATGAGTGAGGCAATGTTATGCCGGTACCGCGTAATTGGATTATTCGGTATTCGATATAATATTAAAAGTTATTATTTCTTGGGATCGTTTGCCGATAAGGATATGAATCTTGAGTAAAAGATGAAAACGCGAATTTATATAAAAGGATGTATTTATTATAGGCAACGGTAACTTTCCGTTGTCTATTTAATTGTTAAAGTAAGAAGTAGAATAATACGTTGTTTCGAGTATTTCACGAGAAACCAACCGTTCTCTGTTAAGTCTAAATTAATACTGATTTTAGTAAAGCAGTTAGCAACTGCGGTTGCTAAAATCCCTTAGTTGGCTGTCTTACCTAGTGAGTCGCCTCATGCTGCATCGGCGTCTCCCTCGCATCCTATCTCGAACGAATGCTATATTTCAGAATTCTGTATCTAGCTGTGTCAGCTGAGGAATATTCCTGAGAATACGTGAAGTGGAATATTCCGCGACACAACAGCAAGCAGAGTTGACAAAAAATAATTAAGTATTCGATTGTTAGAGATCTTTCTGACATCGATAACGCAGGGATCTAGGTGGCGCTGATCCAAAACCGGGCTGCGAACTGCCAGAAATTTTCCATCATAAAACTTGGTCAATTACATTGTCGCTTAGATTTATCACTCTGAAGAAACATATGACCGCATACAAAATGATTAATTAATTAATCTACAAACAAACTTGTACGTACTATTACTCTCGTGCTATCAGCGCTAAGAGAGCATTTCCCTCCGCGCAGGCTCTTTTATAGCCTGTCCCCCAACCTGGTTCCCCTCTACGTCATTATCGGCTTCGGATTTTTAAATCTACCGAGATTTAATAATTTCTCGGCTTGCCGTTACCGCGCTACCCGTCTTTCCCTCTCCACCGAGCGAGGCCAGCTGGTCGCCGACCTGCTGTTTACGTTAGCGAGGGAATTCCGAAGGTGTGACGTAGCTAGTTTTTGTCACATCTCCGGGTTCGGTGGCCTAGTGCCCGCAATGATCGGTGCTTCCGAAATAATAAAGTAGGCTCTTATAGCCGTTCGTCATAATAAAAGAACCCAGTGAGTGTAACTATGTTACAATGCGTGACAGGTGACGAGATAAGCTTTCGTTGTTTATATCTCCATTACTAATAGAATTAGAAAAGAAACGAATAAGCCCTTTTTACTGCAAATCGATAAAGGAACCTCTACTATTTGAAACTTTTTTTCTAAAATGCATTGTTTCAATACAATCGTAAAATAAACAATTAAATTAAAATAACATTAATTAACATTTAAACAGAGTATGAAAAAAATTGGTACCTTCAATCTGCAATTCCTACGTCATATAGTATTTCCACAGCATATAGCTCTTCCGTAGCAGGAGCAATATCTTCAGTTTGTCCTTGGGCTGCTTGACTCTAGACGCAGTGCATTGATTTTGTGGCAGTTTACATAGGCATTGGACCCAATTGTCAAACCCATCACTTGCATTGTGTGCAGAACGCTTTGTTAACCGCCATTGAATATATTCACAACCAAGGTGGTTGAGATTTGAATTATGGCAATGCCATTGTTGTTCGCTACTGGTGCAAAGCTCTTCTTTCGTTGTTATTTTGGGTAAAGCCAGCTATATAGTGCTCTAATAAGTCATCTCGGGACCAGATATTTGCACTTGTTCTGCTTTAGGGACCCATTCGCGTTTGCCTTTTGCCACAAACTCCAGGACACTGCTCCAGGAGGACAGTAACGATGACAGTTTTTTGTCTAGTATTTTTGTGATAGAATATGACGCAAATAGCTTTTCTAATTTTTTCAACTGAATCTGAACACCGTCTAATTGCAAATCCAAAATAAATAATAAGTTCGTCGATAAGCTTTCCAGGCAACTTTTCCTTTTAGCTGATACCTGCATTTCCATTTTTCACGTTACGAAATCGCGTACCCATTCTTTTTTTGTTATCACTGTATATTCATATGGTTGTGACTCAAGTATACCTTTGAATATTTTCCTGTCTCTTCCCCAATATAGTTTGTGTATTTCATTCCATGTAATTCTTTCACTCCTGTGATCCAAAGCTGATTCAGTAGTCGAACCTTTGTAGTTGCATGGCAATTCTCTTCGTAGGTTAGAAGCCAGTCTGCGCATTCCTCGGTATTTGTAATTTACTTCAACATTCACAAGGTTTGCAATACGAAGATTTTGTCACAAAATCTAATTATTTTCAACGGATAATGCCCAATGCGGGCTGCTACACCATAAAGTGAAGAAAAGCCACGTTTTTGCCAAGTTCCATCCCAGAGACAATAAGATATGCTGGATTTCCTTTTTCGTCATTCAATATTTTATCTTCTTTCGTCGCATTTTTCATTGTCTTTACTAAGCTGTTTGCGACTTTTCGCAAACAGCTTTCGTGGCCTGCTGAATGTTTTTAATAATCCCGTTGTAAGAATGTTTGAAAATAGGTTTCGGCAAATCCATTATGGCGCAAAGATCGTAGGCTTGGCCAAATTTGTTTTAGCACACGCCGCCACTTTTCTAGGTTCACACTACACGAAATTACTAAGATTCCAACCCAGTAATATTTACTTCTAAAAATTTTACTTCTCCATTACATGTTTTACATTAAACCACTTCACTAATAGCTGAAAAAACCATGAGTAAGCTCAAGATGCGGTAACCAAGTAACTCGTTTACTTGTACATCCAATTCACTTGTTTCAATTTTGTCGTTGTAGTACTCGTGTCAAGATCTTCTCTCCGATGCCCAATTATTCCACAGAGGAAATTTATTTATGGCAGGACGTCCAGCCCGATCTCTCGGATCTTTACGTTCAGAATGCGTTCATTTAATTTTCACTGCGTTCTAATACACTTTAAACGTTGATCTGGGCTGTAGCACTAACTACAAATAACTGAATGAACATGCGGAGAAACATCTGCTTTTATTTAGTAGAGTGAGCAGCTGCAAAATTTTACCTGCAAGGGATCGTATCATTGCATTCAATATAATGTATACCATTGGGTATAATTCAGAGGTTACATAAAATTAATTTTCACTCCGTTCTAATACACTTTAAACGTTGATCCGTGCTGTAGCACTAACTACGAATAACTGAATGAACTGGCGGAGAAACATCTACTTTTATTTAGTAGAGTGAGCAGTTGCAAAATTTTACCTGCAAGGGATCGTATCATTGGATTCAATATAATGTATACTATTAGGTATAATTCAGAGAAGTTTACCACACGCGAAGAACCGTTACAGCCGTACCCCGTTTTGCAGCTGGGCGGTTCGCCGTAGCGCAGTGGGCGATCTAGCCCTTTACAAAAATCGTCATAACGCGGTCAATATTCGGAATTTTACAAAATTTTTGTTGCAAATTAAGTTAAGACCCTAGATTATAAAACTAAGCGAATAAAAAAATTGATTTTTTAAATTTTCATCTTATGCAGACCCCTTAAATAGAAGGCTTTTTTAATAAAGCACAGCTTTTTTATGCTTGAACAGTGAGATCGAAAAAGTAGAAATGTTTCGATGTCTCACCTGAACATCGACGTAATTTCCGAAAAATTTGACTTTGCGCCAGAATCTTTTGGCATATAGTCTGGAAACGCACTCGATTTTAGTCTCAAGTCGACTCCGGGCCTCCGGGGTTATCCAGAGCCGTGGATCGGTAACCACGTTGGGATCTATAGGTAATCGACGATGAAGATCGAAGGCGTGTAAAATTTCATGGGCTATCACCGAACCGAGAGTTGCATGGGCAGCGTACGAAGGTCCTCCGTCCCAGGACCATGACCAGGCAGTCATCATTGTGAGTGGTAGTACTTTCATGAAAACAAATTTTTTAATTGATAATAAAATGCCTATTTCTTATACACTCGTAAATTTCTCTTATCAGAATTGTACGTACCGATCGTATTCGTCGAGGATTCATAGTATGCATTAACCGCATATGGGTGGTGCCACCTTAAAAAAGTGTTACTGCAGTTGATTCACCAGAATGTTGGTCAATCAATTTGGTAATTGGTAAGACAGATAGCAAATATGAACCTGGTGGTCGAGGCAATAAAGGTACAAAATAGTTGCTCTTTGGTTTCCATTCAAGATTCAAAGTAGTCTAAAACTTCTGCCAAATTGAGTACCATCGTTCACCGATCTACTAGGACAAGTGGCGCGAAGAGTTAAATTTGTATATTTGCAAATTTCTCTCATTATCCGACATAACTTTCCAATTTCCCAGTCAGTTTGCTTCCCGAAAGACCAGTTGTACCATGAAATAGTTGTGTTTACAGCAAAAATGTTTTTGTATCCTACATTTAGCTTCAAATCTTAAGCTCGAGCAGTCATGACTGCACTAGTAGTATTGGCAATCTCATTTCACAATTGGAACGATATAAGGTAAAGACAACGAGCTGTAAACTCTTACCTGTCACTCATGTTTCGCCGCAAAAACTGGCCATTCAAGCTACGTATCTGTCGGAACCTCCGAATGACGTTAGAGAAAAAATCATCAGGATCTATTGAAACCTGGTAGAAAAAAAGATATTTACAGTGTAACCTAGTTGAATGACAGTTACATAGGCAGGTTTTGATGCTGTTGGCTGACCTCCACCATTTCTCGTGCCAATAGGCTCTTGCTGTGGAAACCACGCCAAACATGAAACTTTCCACGCAATGCGGTGAGCTTTAGAAGAGCTCGAGCCCTCGTGTCATCATCCAGCCAAGACATGACAAGCATTCGCTCTGCCAGTGTCTCCTTAACATGCTCAAAGAGTCCAGCAACCTTTCAAAATCAATAAGAGCATTATTTAGTAAATATTGAACAGATATTTGAATAAATAAATTTGTTAAATATTGTAGCTCGACTGTTTTAGTTTTTCGCTAAAGCGACAAAAGAGAAACATCGTGGATCATCACAATCAGGTGTTACTAAGAAAATGTTAATTATTTACAGGTCTCTGGGTATGATGATTAATCTGTATTTCACATTCTGTAGACAGTGCAACTCTGAAAATTGTGTTATAAACAGCTCTCATAATTTCAATAAGGAAGGAAGGAAAAGTTCGCATAACCCTCCCGTAATATTCTTTTTTAACTCACCCTATTCGCAAGAGTTTCTAGATATTCTGGCCTGTACTGTTGGACGTAGAGCGCACCGACGATCTCTCCAAATACATCCTTCGTCAGTTTGCTGCACGTTTCGTTCCAATTTTCGCTTGCAGTTACGTTCACAATGTCGTGTAACGTGTCTACTGCGTACAGCAACAGCAAGCCATTGTGAATTACCCTTTAAATGAGTAAAATAATGACACTAACTTATATGATTGAAATTGCAACAAATTTGAATATTATAAAATTGGAAAAAAAGTTCGTGGCTCGAGTGCGTTACTAGTTAAAGCGCTTTTATTTATCTTGCCATTGGCTGTTGATAATACTTAAGCCAAACCCACCATATATGGGCAGAAGATGAAATTGTAATCGTTTTTTTTTGTTTTAGACTTTAAGGGGAGACGAAACCTCCATACTCCACCCATGAGAGCTAAAGAGATAGGCTAGTATGGCGCGCACGGCGGAGTAAAAGAGATGCAGCACGTCTGTGTAAGTATGGACGTTTCGCCTCGCCCTAAATAGATGTTGCTTGGTCTGCTAATTGGGAATATGTTAGTTATTTTCCGAAAATCTAAAAAATATTCATGAAAAACTACCAAGAACTGTGTTTTATTAAGATTTTCATAAAGATTTTGCCAGCTTTGTAATTAGTGAAAGCTGCAATCAAATAAAATGATAAATGTAAGTTTAGTGGAAAAGGATCGCTGCACGGAAAAAGGGCTTAGCTATGACAACGTAGCGCTTGGTTAATTATGCGCGAGTCGATTAATTGGCAAGGCCAGTTAAGGTATTTGTTGGCACGACCATGTACTCGATTTTGTTACACAATACTTGGTGTGGTAACCAATAATTTGGTTTGTCTAACCAATTAAGCGCTTGATTCTCCTAGCAGAGCCCTTTTTTTGTGTGATAAACAATTTGACCTTTATCTTAATCGTCTCAACAAAAACACCGTGGCTTCAGAATGGACGCCATAACGGTACATACTGGTACTATAGTTACCTCTTATAAGTCTGAGCAGGGTTTGGATCCACGCAGCTACGACTAGTTGATAGATTGCTTTCTCTTGAATCGAACTTCAATCAGTTACAAACGTTTCTTTAAGGAAAACAACCGTTAAATTCGGTTTTTTTAAAATGGGAAAATAACATTTTTTACCACCCATTTTTTGGTCTATTTTATTTTAATCAACTCGTACCGAAATATTTCGAAATAAAAAAATATATATATTTTTTGAACTCGGGTGCCAAGTCCACAAAGGTCTCGCGTTGGCTCGTTAAACACATGATGAATAATTCCGTTCTATAGAGTTATAACAATATTTCAGTAGAATTTTAGTACCTTAATATGTATCTAATGATCGCTGTACAAAGAGAAATAATTACCCTGTGAAGGAAAGTATAAAACGGCAGTTCATTGTTACGTCCAGCGTCCTCATATGAATATGTTATTTTTATAAATGCGTTGGGTCACTGCGGTGCCCGTATACTGCTCTGCTTACCATATTATAAATACTATTTCAGTTACCTATAATAAATAAATACTATTAATTATGATTTTACTTTACTACTCAAATTAATTTTAAAAAATAATTAATAATGATAATAACAATGATATAATAATTAATTTTACGATATTATCACTCATAAACATTTATATTTAGGTACGCAAACATAGATCTAACAAGTTAGATGCCTATACGAAATTCTCTGTAGGGAGTGCAATGAGAGGAAGGCAGATACAAATGGTCGAAGCACACTCTTCTCAATCGATGTACCAGGTGTATGCATAAGTTTTTTCCGGTTTTTTGGTAAAAAAAAACACGTAATTTTTAAGGGAAATTAATTTTTGTTTTATTCAAAATATTGGCCATCGGCTTCTACACATTTCGCCCATCTTTCAGGTAACTTATGAATACCATGCCAGAAAAACTGCTTGTCTTTTGCGGCAAACCATTCGTCGAGCCATTTTCCAACTTTCTCGAAATTGCTGAAGTGCTGCTCTGGGAGCGCGTGCCCCATTGATGCGAAGAGGTGATAGTCAGATGGCGCCAGGTCTGGCGAATACGGCGGGTGCGGAAGGATGTCCCATCCAAGCGATTTCAAAGTGTCTTTCACTGCTTTTGCTGTGTGAGACGGCGCACTGTCGTGTAACAAAATCCACCCATTCACCGAGGGACCCATTTACCGAGTTTATTGATCTTCCCCATTACTCGTAAACGTCTGCTGATTGTTTCTTGTGACACATGTAATGCTTCTGCTAATTGCCGTTGAGTTTGAGTTGGGTCATCATCCAATAACTCCTGCAATTGCTCGTCTTCGCATTTTTGTGGTCTACCAGAGCGCTCATTGTCTTTCACATTGAAATCACCACTTTTAAATTGTCGAAACCATGTCTCACATGTTCTAATCGATGGAGCGTGTTCACCATATGTTTCTACCAGCAAACGTTGACTTTCAGCAGCCTTTTTCTTTTGATTTAATAAGAAAAGCAATGCGTGCCGCAAATGTTCTTTTTCAGGCACAAAACTCGATATGATCACTGAACGATAAAACAAAGACGCTAGTTTTGGCGGACTCAACTTGTGTGTGTTTGTAGGTTAATGTCAGACGAACAAAATGACGTATGTGTCAAATTAATACACTGCGTACTTTTCGCTGGCGCCATCTCTTAGTTAAACCGGAAAAAACTTATGCATACACCTGGTATACTCGCTGCATTAACTCGAAAACCAAAAGTCGGAAAGGGTTGGCGATAGAACTATCCTCAATCTGCAAGCCCTGGTTGTTCAAATCCAGGGGGTGCCAAACCACTGTGCTAAGAAATAATTGTGGTTCAGTATTTGGCCACAATTGGGAACGAATTAAGGGGGTTCGCCCGTATCTACCTCTACCATTGATCCTTCCCTAGCACCCCCCGCTTAGAATTAAGAGAGACTTATGCCTGTATGATTCTATAACATCCACGGTTAGGAATTTTGTGACGGCCGATCTAATACCATTGATGTAGTCGGAACCGATAAGGGCTCATATGTAACCAAAAACTACCATAACATCCACGGTGAGGAATTTTGTTGACGGCCGATCTAACACCATTGATGTAGTCGGAACCGATAAGGGCTCATATGTAACCAACAACTACCATAACATCCACGGTAAGGAATTTTGTTGTCGGCCGATCTAATACCATTGATGTAGTCGGCACCGATAACGGCTCCTATGTAACCAAAACTACCAAGATAACCTTGCAGCCACCTTGAAGTACCGTGAGAGAATTATTACTCCCTCCATGAGTCAGAGATGCACAGTGGAATGATATTTAAGCCAGCAAAGTAGAACAGCTTAGATCAGTCTTTCCTTAGTCTTTCCGGTCTAATTAACTAATCAAGTCATCAGGCATCAGTCCCACGCGACACTCAGAGAGAGATTTCAAAATTGGTGTATTAACGTGTTTTACAACGGATTAACACGCTTGGGAAGGTGACGAGCCTCTCAACGGCGAGTGCAGTAAAGCAAACGCCGGTTTTTGTTGAGTTCTCTTATTATAAATTAACGCGAGCCAAAGACTAATAACGTTAACATTCAGAATTGTACCATTATTCAGGACATAAGTGTCAAAATAAATTCATCATCGAATAATTAACCCGTGAGTGATTCGAACTATTATTTCTATACCTATTCTTCCACATTCGACGGGGATTGCACCGTGATTCTTATTATCAAGTAATACCTCAGTGAATATAACTCAGGGAAACTACGTGTTGAGTCGGTTCGGTTGTGCAGGTCCCTTGCGGAATTGATGCACGCCTACTGTCTTCGCATTGTACGGCCCCTGGAGGAACTCATTGATAGTTCACTAATTTCATACAGCTATCAGGTTGATCTCGTTTCGATTTGGCCACACATACCGCACTGATCAACGTGTGCAGAACCGTTGTGGAACACAGGCACGATTAGTGGTATAATATGATGTGATTGGTTGGAGGGAAATCCAGCTTGTTAGTCTACTATAACTAGTATAACTATATACTAGTATAAGTCGTTAAATTCAACAATCGTCGTTCTAGTTCCACCATCTCATACCTCCTTCTTCTATCGTCATAGAGCATTCATGGCCAGACGACGAGGAGGCTATAAATATCAGATCCGTCGAGTGCACTCAATCGTTGCTCAAACACTGAGTCTAGTGAATTCCCTCAAAGACACGCTCACACCGGAGCAAATCGCAACTTGTTTGATCGCTCTCAGTAAACCTATTAACAACTGTCGTTTACCAAGGGGCAACAACCGTACATTGGATAAGTAGGTCAACGAGCGCGTGCGATCAGCCTCTTTCAAAACCGGTCATAGTCAGTAACTTCTTCTTCTTCTTCTTCTTGCGTAGTCTGTGTAGCTCGCCCGCACGTATTTGACCGCGTTCGGCATGCGCGCGGGCAGTGACAAGGGATCGTTGTAGACACAAATTATCGCGATTACTTATGCGTAAAATTGACTTTTTTGCTATAGACTCGTGTGTAAGCCTAGTGCCCACACCAGCTCCTTCGACGCCTCGCACTATACATGTCGTCATTCTACATGTACCAGCGTCTATTCGAAATTCGCGCGCGCTCTGAGCTACACTATTAATTAGTCGCCATATATCGTCGGGAACGATGTCACGAGCTGGTCGAAATGATAACCATACAGGTCGTTGCGCGAAAGACGGTGCGCTCAGAGTCATACCCACATAATCATGTCCTTCGCACGATTCTGTAAGGCGCGTGAGAACATCTCGTACAGCTCCCTCGAACCATGTCAGATGATCGATACCGTCCGGTGGCTGACGAAAATAAAAATCTGTCTCTCGACCCTGCATCCTAAAGCGTGGAAAATAGCGTCTCTGCTCATTGTCGATACCGAAACGTTCACCAGGAGGCAAAATATCACCACCCCGTGCAGCAGTCCTTCCATCGCCAGTCTGTCCACCTGCAAGCATAATTAAACCATTTATTAGAATTTTTATTTCATTCAATTAAAATTTTTGTTTGTCGCTAGCTATATACTATGTGTATAATTCGTGTAACGTAAGAATTACAAACTTATATTTGCTTCTAGTCCCCGAATCCGTCGACTGCACCCGGGAACCGCCGACGCATTTCGTAAACCAACTCGATTGTCGGCGGTCTCGGCACAGTGAATCGTGCAAAGCGAAAAACGTTTGTAATTCCGCGTAATTTTTTATTTTTGTCAGCGTAGTTGTATTATTAAAAGCTTACCTGAATCTGCAGGGTCCTCCTCCTCTTTCTCCTCCTCCTCCTCCTCCTCGTCGTCATCGTCTACGTCTTGCTCCTCCTCCTCCTCTTCTTCTTTTTCTTCTTCTTCTTCTTCTTTTTCTTCTTTTTCTTCTTCTTCTTCTTCTTCTTCTTCCTCGTTGTCTGTATTGCCGTTGGTATCATCGTTTGACCGAAATATGGGAATGCGATTTTGACAGATTACTCGAGAATAACGAGGAAATGTCGATATACGTGAAAAATCACGCCATGGTCAAGCAGGCACCTCTCGAACCACGCGATGCATTCTTTGGCGGTCGAACGGAAAATTTTGTAAGCTTGTACGACGTCGCGAATGGGGAGCAGATACGCTATATGGATGTTTGCTCGCTGTATCCGTGGGTATGTATGAATGGAAAATATCCCGTTGGACACCCGAAATTGTACGTAGGTGACGAGTGTCGAGAACTCGTAGGACTTAAAAACGATCTAAGTGTCGTCGAGGGTCTCGTGAAGTGTACCGTGCTGGCACCGCGCGATTTGTATATACCCGTACTGCCTGTTCGCATGCATGGGAAACTACTGTTCCCCCTGTGTAGAACGTGCTGTACAGATATGGACACATCCGAGGTTTGTACACACGATAACACGACTGAGCGAGCGTTTGACGGCACATGGGTCGTGGACGAACTGAGAAAAGCTGTGTCGCTCGGATATAAAGTGATGCGTATCTATGAAATTTGGCAATACGTTGTTACGCAGTATGACTCGACAACGCGACGAGGCGGTCATTTTGCCGAGTACATCGATACATTCCTAAAAATAAAACAAGAGGCGAGTGGTCCGCCAACAGAGTGTAACGATGACGAGTAAGCAATAGAGCGTTTTATAGCAGTGTACAAGGAGTCTGAGGGTGTATATCTCGAGCGACGTGCTTTGCAGCCAAATCCGGGTTTACGTTCACTAGCGAAATTGGCTCTTAATTCATTCTGGGAAAAGTTTGGTCAACGAGAGAATCTCACGAAAACCGTTATCGTTTTCACGCGCGCGAAGCTAATAGATTTACTAACGAGTCCGGAGATTGAGGTGACGGGGATGCTACCGGTTAATCACAAGATTATGTATGTAAACTATGTGAGCAACCGCGATGCTATCCAACCATCACCGATATCAAACGCCGTGATTGCAGCATACACGACGGCACAGGCACGCCTAAAATTATACAGTTATCTTGAGGGGCTCGGGCGACGAATATTGTACTGCGATACGAACTCCTGTATTTACGTGAGCCATCCCGGTGGTAACGAGTATGAGCCGCCAATCGGTCAATTTCTAGGAGATCTTATGGATGAATTAAGTGAATACGGGCCTGGTAGTTATATAACTTCGTTCGTTTCGGGTGGACCAAAATTTTACGCATACCTTGTTCGTAAACCCGACGGTACGATTATTGAAAAATGTAAAGTGAAGGGTATCACGCTAAACTTTGCGAATAGCCGTCACGTAAATTATAACGCATTACGATCTTTCGTGACAGGAGCAAGGAGCGTACCCATTATTTTAAAATTCGACGCTATTCGACGTACGGAATTTCATCATGTAGTAACGCGTAAAGAAACGAAATCATATGAACCTGTTAACACGAAGCGAAAACGGCACGGGCTGTACTCTACTGTACCGTATGGCTATTGTGAAATACGCTAATTAGTATAACGCAAAAAAGTATATAGTTTACGGTTGAATTTGCGATATTTAAAAATAATCTTTTTGTCTAATTTCATGTAACATATTTACTGTGTACAATACATTGAAAAAAATTGATTTATTATGTATAAAACCGTTATCGGATCGTTATTTTTGTGCTGCTATTTGTAGCAGTAGCTGCTATCTCTCTATCGTTCCCTTTTGTTCTGACTTTCTCATCGTTGATTCCTTTTGTCCCGTCTTTCTTATCGAGTGTTTCCTTTTGTTCTGACTTTCTCGTGCTACATCCGTGGATATAATATTGCTGTTTAGAATTTGATGATTCGTAAAATTTGTATATAGAGATGTATGCATAGTGAAATAAAAATATTGCTTTATTTGTGAGAAATATAAAAATTATCGTTATTTAATTTACATACAGCGTAAACACCAGCTTATACCGCCGGCCCGCGCCTCATCAGCTAGTGCAGGCGCGCCGCGTCTTATCAGCTCTTTAAGGCCGCGAAAATAGCTGATGCCGCGGGGTCGCCGCCGCCGCCGCCGCAGCCGCAGCCGCGGTATAAGCTCATTTAAGAGTCTGCTGATTGATTTTGATAGACACTCATCGATATGGATACACGTTGGAAACATCCGTGGACAGCTGTGATAAGCGGTCTTACGGGATGTGGTAAAACATATTTTGTAAAAAAATTCTTTAAATACATGCGCGAAATGACGGATGTCACGTTCGAGCGTATACTTTTTTATTACTCAGAGTGGCAGTCCGGGTATTCAGAGTACGGTGATAAAATCGAATTTCGTGAGGGTTTACCGCAAGCAGTAGACTACTCGAATGACGCAAGACCTAAACTTGTGGTCATTGACGATCTAATGCGCGAGGCATCCAACAATACTGTGGTCGATCTTTTCACCAAGGGTAGCCATCATAAAAATCTTAGTGTCATTTTCATCACGCAAAATCTCTTCCATCGGGTCACGGGCAGCGCGACATCTCCTTAAACGCTAATTATATCATTGTCTCCAAAAATCCGCGAGATCGCGCGCAAATTCAGCACCTAGCCCGCCAGGTATGTCCCGAGAATCCGCGATTTTTGCAGGAAGTATATTTCGATGCAACAGCCGCA
Source organism: Cylloceria caligata (assembly GCA_963942595.1). Classification (NCBI taxonomy): domain Eukaryota; kingdom Metazoa; phylum Arthropoda; class Insecta; order Hymenoptera; family Ichneumonidae; genus Cylloceria; species Cylloceria caligata. Next base: position 25,397,039 of record OZ012703.1, read on the forward strand.
CCGCACGGCTATCTATTATTCGACTTGAAACAATCGACGCCTGATAATTGTCGATTTCGCGCCTGTATATTTCCCGATGACCAATACCATTACGTTTACGTGCCTCAAAAAGCAATAAAAGTTCGCGATGCGTCGCGCGATGTACCAGTAATGCGCTTGTAATGGCGTTGCGCGGACCTATCGATAAAAAGCAGATAATTATATTGCAAGCGTTGTGTTATCTGAAGCAAGAGCAACGATGTGCAATTTTGCGCAAAGCAGATGTAGCGCTTGTACGCTGTATATGCGAGTGTGCTCTAAACGTTTTACAGGGAAACGTAAGTCTGAACAACGTGCAAAAGAATCATCTTCGGAGGCACGCGACAATTCTTCGACGACTAGCCGCCAAAAGGGGAAATTGGAGCGGTAAGAGGAAGATCATCGTCGAGCACTGTGTCGGATTTCTCAAGTTGCTTCTTGCGCCTGTCTTGGCCCACGCGAGACATGGAATATGCCAGAAAGATGGGACTTATTCCTCATGATAACATACATCGTCTCGCTGGACTCGCCACTACTGCTGCTGCTGCTACTACTACTACTACTACTAGTGCAGACCCGTTGTCTTCCGTACAGACTACCGGTACGCCATTATCGCGCCTCGACTCTGAGCTGAGTGAAATTCTAAACTCTCACTCGTACAAGAACGAGAGAGAGAAGTGGATAGCGTACCAACAGGTTTTACAGCGTTATCTTCACATGGTCGAGTACGATAATGCCGTACCGAATATTTCATCAAAACGAAAAGTAGCAATACTCGATAGCCACGAGAATAAATCCGACGACGTTTTAATGAACAAAGTTAAATCGCGGCTCAATGACACACTTATTATCGATAGCGTACAAAAAAAATGTAAATCTAAAGCAATATCGTTGCTTCGCAATTTGCATCGCAGCGCCGTTGGTAAAAAAATGACATGGGATCGTAACGGCGTTGTTTCCATAGACGGCAGAAGAATTTCAAATTCCAATATCGTTGATCTTGTTAACGATGCTATGCGAGCTAGAAAACGCGAGAAACCCATCGGACGATCTCACTTTGCCAAACTTCTGCGAGCGATACAGATGCCGCGTGAATTTATCGGTAATCCCGCGTTACTACACGAGCCTACACCTACATCATCCTCGACACCACAGCGGCGTCTTATTTTACCGCGCGAAAACGATAGTAGCAGCAGCAACAGCAGCAATGGTAGCAACAACAACAACGACGACGAGGCCGAGACCGCACACTCAAACTGAGATTTAATGCTCACGGCTGAAAACGACATCATCGAGGGGGAGGAGGGGAATGAAGAAGAGGACGAACAATTGCAAAACTTCGCACAAGTAGAATATCGACCACCCACACAGTTAGAAAAGAAAAAGAAAAAGAATCCATTTAACTGGTCATCGCTAAAATTATGAAAATTCTTCAAAAAATCTATTATAACACCGCTCATCCTGCTTCCTATTCTCGAGCAAAAAATTTGGCCCAGGTGGATCGTAGAGTAGCGCGAAAAAATGTTTTACCATGGCTCGAGACACAGGATTCATATAACATGCATCGCCTCGTACGACGACGATTTCCCCGTCGTACGTACAGTGTGAGTAATATAGACGATGTATGGGAGGCTGATTTAGCTGATCTTCGCTCGATAGCCACGTACAACGATGGGTACGCGTATCTGCTTGTTGTTATTGATGTGTTGAGCAAATACGCGTGGGTCGAGGCTTTGCGTGACAAAACGAGCGCAAACGTGGCCCGCGGTCTCACACGCATACTCGCGCGCAGTAACAATTGTCGCCCGCAACAATTGCAAACTGATCGAGGCAAAGAATTTATCGGCGCACCGTTTCAGCGAATTCTCAAGAAAAGAATATCGATTTTCGCGCTGCTCGTAACCCTGATATAAAAGCCTCGATTGCCGAACGCTTTAATCGAACAATAAAAAAGCGAATGTGGCGCTACTTTACATACACGCGAAATAAGCGTTACATCGATGTTTTACAAAATTTTTTATATGCTTATAATCACACTAGACACAGCGGAACGCGTATTCCTCCGAGCGAAGTAACCCTCGAAAATGCCTCTATAGCCCGAGACAATTTAGCACGGCGTTACGAGCGTAACGCGAAAAAAATTAAAAAGCCTAAATACAGCGTCGGTGACTTGGTACGTATCAGTACAGATAAAGCAGCTTTCGTGAAAGGATATGAGCGTGGTTGGAGTAACGAATTATTCAAGATTCAACGAATATCGGTGAATCGAGAGCCATTCGTGTATATTTTACACGATCTGAATAACGAGACTATCGACGGTATTTTCTACGAAGCAGAGTTATCACGAGTACGAGTGGCTCTGTCATCTGAGAAGACGAAAGAGAAGAAGAGGACAAAGAAGAAGAAGAAGAAGAACGCTCGGGATCACCGTCCGTGATAAATATGAGCTCCAAGGATAGCTCTTTCTTTGTCGTACTACCGAGCAACAGTAGTATGCAGTATTTTCCGGATAATACGACGACGAAATTTATTACAAAACTACCGCGTCAGATACGCCTGCACGGAGAATGGGCTGTTTCTCTTGTGGAAATTGCTTATCCGATGACTCTTTTACATGTTCCTACTGTAGAAAATCTCGTAACTTTTGAGGATGGTGATTATGATTTATCGGGTTTAAATCTTTTAACACGGAGGAGCACTGATAGAGACCAAGTAGCACCTGGTGTATATCGCTCTATAGACGCTCTTTTGGAGAGTATAAATCAGCTACCTCACGTGGCCGATCATTTGCGCTTTAAATCGCTTCCGAGCGGGCAGGTCGAAGTGACACGCGTATGCGACGATGTACGCTACCACGACTCTCGCGTATCGCCCGTTATCGCAAGGCTACTAGAATTCTCGGAAGAGGCTTGTAGGCCCGTAATGATAGAACTGCATTGCGAATACACAGGGTCGAGTCCTGCATGTCTTACCGGTGCTATACTGGGCAGCATGTTTTTATACACAGATATCTGCGAGAGCTATATTACAGGCGATGTACAAACACCCCTCTTACGAGTTGTTCCCATTGATACTGATGACTGTCCGTATGGTTCGATAAAAATTAAATCGTTTTCAACGCCACGATATATATCTCTCTTGCGCAATAATTTACACACTATCGAGATCGATATAAGAGACGAATTTGGGGATCCTATACCATTCGAGCAGGGAACGTTGACTGTGACACTACATTTCAAAAGGTCCCACGATTGATTACACCACTATGGATGATATTGACAGTGTGCAGCACGGATGGGGTCGTCGCGGGTACGGTGGTATTAGCCATGTTTATATCGGAACACCTAATCAGCGAGGACACGGTATCGGTAGCTTTCTCGGGGGCCTGTTTCGTCGAGTGTTACCACTTTTAAAGAAGGGCGCTAAAGCAGTTGGAAAAGAGGCGTTGCGCGCTGGTGTAAACGTAGCCGGTGATATCCTCGATAGAAATATAGCTGTGAAAGATGCTATTCGCGAGAGAGCGCGAGAATCAGGCAGTAATCTCAAACGCAAAGCCTCTGAAAAAATTGACACTCTCATGGGGGGTCTGGTTATAAAAAGCGCAAAATTTCACGTACTCCTCATTCATCGAACGAATGTAAACCACGACGTATCTCTCGTAAAAATAAAAGTTTAATAAAGAGAAAAACAATAAAGAAGAAGAAGAATAAGAAGAAGAAGAAGACTCGTCAACGAACAGTTGCAGATATTTTTGGATAGCTGAAACAAGCTTTTCTACATGCGCACTCGTGCGAGTGTCTTAAATCGGAACTTGAATTATTTTCACTCCCACCGACGCAAACTACTATCGAAGGCTCCAATTGGGTGTATTACAAACCAATATCTTCGCTAACAAATGATTCACTGATTGAATTTGTTATTCCCGGACAGGGTGATGAGTATATCGATCTCGCGCATACTATGCTTAGTCTGAGAGTGAAAATAACATCTCCTACCATTACGGAAATTGCCGCGGGCACATCGTCGAAAGTAAGTGCCGGCCCTGTAAACAATCTCTTGCATTCTATGTTTAATCAGGTGGATGTATACCTGAATCAAAAATTAGTTTCACCTCCAAATAATGCCTACGCTTATCGAGCGTACATAGAAACACTTTTGAATTACGGTCCAGCAGCAAAAAATTCGCATCTCACGAGCGTTCTCTGGTACGACGATACACCTGGAAAAATGGATGATATAAAAGCGGAAAATACGGGTCTTGTGAAGAGAAAACAATTTTGAATGTCGAAAAAACTGTAGAGTTACTCGGCCATCTGCATTGCGAAATATTCAATTAGCAGCGGTTCTCATTAAACGGTGTCGAGATAGGACTACGACAAGTGAGGTCTAGTGATACATTTTGTCTTGTGGGCGATACAAACAATGGTCAATGGGGCTTAAAAATTCTCGAGGCATCGCTTCTCGTTCGTGAAACAAAAATAGCTCCTGGTGTGCTGCTCTCGCATGCTAGAACTCTGGCTAAATCTACCGCAAAAGATTCTCTTTAGAGATTCGAGGTAAAGCCCATTTCAATACACTCCGGTGTTCATGGAGAGACGATCGATAATATCGTGCTAGGTCAATTGCCGAAGCATATAATTATCGGTTTTGTCATTAAAAAACCGTTGAACGCTGACTTCAGTATAAATCCATTCAATTTCCAAAATTTAAAAATAAATTATCTCTCGTTGTATGTAGATGGTGCTCAAATACCTTCTGAATCGTTATAACGGGATTTCATGAAAAATCATCTGTACATGAATGCCTTTCAAATGTTGTTGTCGGGAACTAGAATACATTTCTTGAACGATAGTAATTCGATCGATCGCGAAAGTTATTGCGATGGATACTGTCTATTTGGTTCTGATTTGATATCCAATCTTTCGGCGAAGATCAATTCATATTGGGAATTAATAATGCACGGTGTGTGAGAATAGCGGTACTATAGCGGTATTATTCTACATTATTTACAATAATTCAAACATATGAACTTTGAGATTTTTTTCAGGTTTAACAAATGAAAAAATGCATGGTGTTATGCCCCAGATTAATCAAATACCACATTTGTTGCAACATTATTTCATTATTATAAGTACATCAACTATGTTGATTTACGAAGTGATGCAATTCGTACTCAATCATTCGGTAATTCGTCAACATTATTCCTCTTTCGCGAAGTAGAGCCGCAAGCAGAAAGGATGAGCTGGTGTACGAAATGAGGTAATTCGTACTCAATAATTCTTTTAATACAATCTCGCCAAAGGTGTTTGGAAGCCACTTGGTCAAGATTAGTCATTGAACAGATTCGAACGCGACGGCTCGGATCCTCGTCCATAACACTAAAACTTTTTGAACATTGTACTAAACTTTTCTTGCCATAAAGTATAGTTAACGGGAAGTAACCGTTAACTATAATAAACGATCCTCTATTACTTTTATCATAAATTCACGTGTTCATTATTTACGAGGTTGCAGGGTGTAGCAGGTAAAAAATTCGTTCAAGCTGTATGGACACTGAATGCCGCTCCTGGACGGATCGACAGGAATCACCTTGCCCCACGCAGCGAGACGGTTGCCTATGTTGCGACCACAAACAAATTCATCGGTCTGCTCTCAAAGATGGAACTCGGTGACGGAGTAATTATGGGCGCCTGTATCACACCGCCGCACGGCAGTAGCTGAGCAGTAAGCATTATAAACAACACAGAGCAGGCGGTCGAGGTACAACGCCCCGTAGTGGAACTCGAGCCGCTTGAGATAGCGCCAGTGGGTCACGGTCTCGAGGCCTCGACTGTCGGAGTCCGCACCGTCAGCGCGGAGCGAGGGGTCGACCGCCTCACGCGACTTTCCCAGGAGCTAGATAGCACTGGACGACATTACGAGGAAAAACGGGGATGTATTCTATCTAGCCGGGGATAGGCTGCCATGCACGCATATGGTAGAGCACCAGATACCCCTGAAGGAACGGGTGGCTGCCGGAGACCCACACCAGAGAAGTGGAGAGGCAGACAGACGAAATGCTAGCGGAAGAAATAGCCCAGCCTAGCAGGATTCAATGGAATGCGCCGCTGTTGGTCGTGGCTAAGAAACCCGATGCCGCCGGAGTGAGGAAAATACACGTAGTCGTGAATTTTCGGGAGTTAAGCGAAGCCACCATCGGAGACTCATACCCATTGCCCAATATAACCGAAATATTGGACTAACGGGGACGAGCCCGATACTACACGACCTCGGACCTTGCCTCGGGATTTCACCAAGTCTCGACGGCGCAGGAAGATAACGACAAACGGCTTTTTCCACTGCGCGGGGTAATTTTGAGTTTAATCGCATGCCTTTCAGACTCAACGGAAAGCGTAACACAAATTCCGAAGCGCTAAGCCGTATATTCACTACTAAAGGGTGGTTAAATTTTAAGGGCCGATGTTGATTTTGAATAAAACACAAATTATTTAGGAAATTATTGTCAATTTTTTTTATTATGATAATATGGTATGGTTCAATTATGTATGGAACAAAATATCGGCCAAATGGCCGCCGCGACCTCGGCGGCACACCTCCATCCGATGGTCCAAATTTTCGATGACGCTTAGGCATAATTGAGGTTCTATGCCGTTAATGTGCCGAATTATCTCATCCTTCAGCTCTTGAATTGTTGCTGGCTTATCGACGTACACCTTTTCTTTCAAATAACCCCAAAGAAAGAAGTCCAACGGTGTCAAATCACATGATCTTGGCGGCCAATTGACATCGCCACCACGTGAGATAACACGGCCATTGAATTTGTCGCGCAAAAGAGCCATTGTTTCGTTAGCTGTGTGGCAAGTGGCACCGTCCTGTTGAAACCACATATCGCCCACATCCATATCTTCCAATTCGGGCCATAAAAAGTTCGTTATCATCTCACGATAGCGAACACCATTCACAGTAACTGCCTGACCGGCCTCATTTTGGAAAAAATACGGCCCGATGATGCCGCCAGCCCATAAACCGCACCAAACAGTCACTCTTTGAGGGTGCATTGGTTTTTCGACAATCACTCTTGGATTATGATTCGCCCAAATGCGGCAATTCTGCTTATTGACGAATCCACTGAGGTGAAAATGTGCCTCATCACTGAAGATGCTTTTCTTCGAAAATTGATCATCCACTGTTGCCATTTCTTGCCACCATTCTGACCATTGACAACGTTTGGAATGGTCAAAAGGCTTTAGTTCTTGAGTCAATTGCACCTTATAAGCGTGTAAATGCAAGTCTTTATGCATAATGTTCATCAATGACGAGCGTGAGAGGTACAATTGTTGGGCACGACGACGAGTTGAGGTGGACGGCTCTTCAGCCACACTATCGCGAACAGCAGCAATATTTTCTGCAGTACGAGCTGTACGAGCATGCACTGGTGTTTTGATATCTCCTACAGACCCGGTTTGCTCAAATTTTTGCACGATTTTTCCGATTGTACGCACATTTCGACGATTAAATTGACCGAAAAAATCACGAAGTGCACGATATGCATTTTGATTTGAACGCCCATTTTCATAATAAGCCTGAATAACTTTAACGCGTTGCTCGATTGTGTATCTTTCCATGGTTCAAATTGAATTAGTCTGAAATTAAGAAATGTCAAATGAAATGCAGAAAAAAACTTGACGTTTAGGTGTGGTTCACATTCAACATCGGCCCTTACAATTTAACCACCCTTTACAAGGGCTCAAAAGAGAGCCAAGATCGAAGTCAGTGGAACAGAAGAGGACTGCACGACGGGGCAGATTAGCACAGCGAATGACCGCATAAAGCGGAGGGTCGAGGATACCTCGCGCATACCGAGCAACGTGGCTGAGCGAGAGGCAATGCCTCCACATGCGTTGGAGAAGGACAGTAAGACTCGCAGCGTGCATGCAAGTCGCTCTATTGATCCCTAAAGCCCCGCCGCGAAGTCGTCCGGACGGGGGAGGGCAAGACTATGTACCCGAGCAACGGAAGCCGAAGGTAAAACTGTGAGCCCCACCGCAAAGTATGGAGTGCGAGCAGCATAGCTTAGCCGAGCCTTGAGGCCAGGAAGGCCACGAAAAGAGAATGCTGCAAGGCCATCCGAGAAGGAGGGCGGCGCAGCAGCATAGCTACCGGTGGGCATCCGAAGGCAAATGTCCCCGGGCAGCCCGCCGCCTAAGAGTACTGAAGAAGCAAGGCACGGCGGGGGCCGTAGCCCGCGAACCTCCGACAGCACAAATAAAGACGTTGATATGAAAAAGCGTAGCGACTGCAGAGAATCATAAGGGAATATCACGACACCCCTATAAGAGGGCATCAGGGAGTCAAGCGGACCCTGCATCGGGTTTGGTCCAAATTTGATTGGCCTGGCATGAGAAAGGAACTGGAAAGGTATTTTTCGACCTGCGAACTCTGCCAGAAGAATGAAGTACGAAAAGGCCATACAACACCAATGGTCCTTACCGATACGCCAACGCGATCGTTTGAAAAGGTGGCGGTGGACATAGTAGTACTTCTACCAGAAATAGCAACTAGGAACAAATAAATTCTCACATTCTAGGACGCCCTTACAAAAGACAGTGCAGCAGTGCCCGTGCTGAACCAGAAAGCATATACTGTGGCCAGGGCAATGGTGGAGAAAATTATTTACCGGTATGGAACGCATCAAAGGCTTCTATCTAACCAAGGTACCAATTTCCTCAGCATGAAATTTAAGGAGTTATGCTATTTGCCGAAAATAGAAAAAATACAAACCACAGCATACCACCCACAATCTAATGAAGCATTGGAAATATCGCACCGGACCCTCGCGGATAGCCTGAAAAACTTCATAAATGAGGATCAAGGAAATTGGTATGAGTGGTTACCATACGCAATGTTTACGTACAATACCACGGCGCACACGTGGACCGGAATGCCTCCGTATACGCTGGTGTTTGGTCGCAACGCAGACTTACCGACCGTCGTCTGGCAAGAGCCCCGCTGTACCTACGCATACGACGATTATGCTCAGGAATTGAGGGAAAGGTTGCGCGCTTCGTGAACCGTCGCACGTGACCACATCCGTGAGGCAAAAGCGAAGTCAAAAATGACCTACGACCACGGAACGATGGATCAAGAATACAGGGTTGGCGACCGGGTACTAATCTTTTACCTCTTTCTTGTTGTACAACTTGTTCTAAATCTTTATCCAGCTTTGGAACACTTTTATTACTTTAGTTTTCCGATGTTTTGAAGAAGTATTCCCAAACAATTTACTAAATAAAGTTGTGATGATGGGAGCCAGTGAAAGTGGTAAAAAACGCTACTCCCTTTTTGAATTATTAAGCGTTTCTTCGCTCTCTAATTACATTGCCATTGCTTACGACCGACTCTACTTCAACCACCACCACCACTCTGTTTTGTCACACACCCCGAGACAAGATGTTGAAGAATATTTTAATATTTTTTTAAACGTTTTTTAATAATTGACTTGACACAGACCATTCCTTGTAACATGTTTAACGCACATTCACAGATGCAATTGAATAGAAAATCGCAAAGTCACTTGTGAAGTGCTGCTTCAACGCCACGAAAGGAAATCATTTTTGCATCGAATTGTGACGGGTGACGAAAAATGGATTTATTTTGAAAACCCGAAGCGGAAAAAATCGTGACTTTCACCTGGCGAAGCCGGTCCTTCAACACCAAGGCCAAATCGCTTCGGCAAGAAGATCATGCTCTGTGTCTGGTGGGACCAGAGCGGTATTGTGTATTATGAACTCTTGAAGCCCGGCGAAACCGTTAATACACAACGCTATCGCCAACAAATTATTAATTTAAACCACGCATTAATCGAAAGACGACCGGAATGGGCCAGAAGACATGGCAAAATGATTTTGTTACACGACAATACGCCGTCTCACACAGCAAAAGCAGTGAAAGACACCTTGAAATCGCTTGGATGGGACATCCTTCCGCACCCGCCGTATTCGCCAGACCTGGCGCCATCTGACTATCACCTCTTCGCATCAATAGGGCACGCGCTCCCAGAGCAGCACTTCAGCAATTTCGAGGAAGTTGGAAAGTGGCGTATAGGGGAACGCCTGCTAGATATAGCAGGTAGGAGGAATTTTCCTCCCGCGGACCAAACAGACAAGGGGAAGGAACACCGAATGATAAACCAAAAATGGAGAACACAACAAGTGTTGTACCGGTTACGGTGCAGGGTCTCGGAACCCCAGTACCGGCGGCAGGGAGTGGGCAAGCGGGCTCCCTGGCGTCGTCATCCAACGACCGCAGTGCGACTGTGGTGGTCAACTTGGCCAAAGCCAGCATCGACGCGACAAGGAAGAAGGAGCTCGAGGTATATGAGCGCCTGGGTAGCAGACTGGACGAACTTGCTGAATATACGGAGGGCAAGATGAACGTCCATAAAGAAATCAAACGGCTCATAGCTGCATGCCGAAGCAGCTACAGAACAATGGGAGCGCCGGAAAGTATGCATCAACAGGCAGTGGTGCCGCCGTCTGCAACTATGCAGACAACGCAGACCACACCGGGCCTGGAAGCGCAGAGCGGCAAGCGTCACAGGGGTTCATCCACCCCGCGAGAAATCCGGCCAACCGGTAAGAAGCAGAAGCATAAGCAAAGGATCCAGGCGGCGGTATTGAACACTCCCACGCCGCAAAGCAGTAGACCAACACCGGCGTCAGAAAAAGACCCAGCATGGCAGAGAGTGGGAAAAAAGAAGAGGGCCCCACGCCGGAGGCCCCTTCGACCAGAAGCCCCGGTCATTAAGGCTGGTGACAGCAAGTTGTATGCCGACATCCTGCACCAAATGCGCACGATGACACGGTAAAGGGCATTGCCACTGACGTCGAGAAAATTCGGCGAACGGCAGGGGGCGACTTGCTCTTGATCCTGAGCTGCACCGCGGCAAAGCCGACGCACGAGCTTAAGGACTCGATGAAGGCGTTCCTTGGGAACCGTGCGGAGGTCCGTGCATGGACCCAAGAAATGCAACTCAAGATCAGAGATCTCGACGAAGTTGCAGACAAAGAGGAAGTTGCGAAAGCGCTGGCATTGCAGCTGAATGCCGGAAGCATCACGGTCTCGGCAGTGAAATCGCTGCGGAAGGCATACGGTGGCACGCAAACTGCCGTTCTGAGTCTCCCAGCAACAATCGCGAGAACAGCCCCGGAACTGGGGAAAATAAAGAACGGCTGGACAGTGTGTCGCATCCGCGAGCGAGACAACAGCCATCTGCCCCTAAGGTGCTTCAGATGCCACGACTTCGGCCACCGAGGGCAGAGCTGTAAAGGTGCAGACCGCTCAAAGCAGTGTTTGCGCTGTAGAGATGAGGGTCACCTCGCTAAGAAGTGCGAAAAGGTCCCTACCTGCATGCTCTGCAAAGAGAAAGGTGCTGAGAAGGTAGATCACGGAACTGGAAGCAGCCGTTGCCCGGTCTATTTATTGGCCCTCGAGAAATACAAACAAAGGAAGAGGAAATGAGATTTTTGCAAATAAATCTCAACCACTGCGAGGTAGCACAAGACCTGCTCATGCAGACGGTGCGGGAGGAGGACATTGATGTGGCAATAATTTCGGAACAATACCGAAATAGGTCAGGCCCTTCCTGGAGGGCGGATACAACAGGCTCAGCTGCTATCTGGGCTTGCGGTAGCCGCCCTATCCAGGAGATCATGAAAACGCCTGCAGAATATTTCATGCGCGCGAAAGTCAACGGTGTGCATATATACAGCTGTTATATGCCACCTCGACTGACGCAGCAGGAGTATGAGGAAGCCTTGGACCGATTGGTCAACGATGCCAGCAACCGACACCCAGTCGCCATCGCCGGGGACTTCAATGCCTGGGCCGTGACATGGGGCAGCAAACGGACGACAGACCGAGGGCGAGCTCTTCTTGAGGCTTTCTCGGTGCTCAACCTCACGCTTCTCAACGACGGTAAAGTCCCAACGTACACCAGGGGCGAGAGCAGGTCAATCATCGACCTGACATTTGTCAGCCCAGGGCTCTCAAAGAGCAACTGCTGGCAGGTAACGGAGATCTGCACACATAGCGACCACTGTGCCATCACATGGCTCATACAGCCGCTATCGATGTGTGGAAACCGCGTATCAAAGCAGGCCAAAACCATCCTCTGGAAGGCGAACGCCCTCGACAAAGGCTCCCTATGTGCCTGCATGGAGGATGCCAAAATCACCGCAGAGACAGCAGAGGAAAAGACCAAGCAGGTCATGGATGCTGTCGTGAGGGCATGTGACGCTGCCATGCCGCGGCAATGGAAACCAGCATGTTTCGGCATACTGGTGGAGCGACACGATTGCTGAGCTCCATGCCCAATGTAAGCACGCCAGGAGACTCGCCCAAAGAGCCCGAAAAAGGCCAACCTTTCCGCAACTGGAAATGGCCTTCAAGGAGGCACGGTCCGAACTCGCTAAAGCTATCAAGCATAGCAAGAGAGAGGGATGGATCAGGCTTGTGGCGGATGTTAACAACGACCCATTTGGGAGACCATATAGGGTTGTTATGTCAACGATCAAGACGCAGTCCCGGCAGCAGCCCACTTGCCCAACGCAACTAGGAAAAATCGTCGCGGTCTTGTTTCTCAAGCAACCAGAGTACGACTACCCAGTACCGCGGGACGAGAGTGAGGTAGTCCCTCCCATTACTCAAGAGGAATTACTCCGGGCCACCAGGAGAGTGGGAAATACGAAGGCGCCGGGCTTGGATAACATCCCCAACACGGCGTTCAAATCAGCCATAGAAGCTGTGCCGGAACTGTTCCTGGAGATGTATAACTCGTGCCTCTAAAAGGGAACATTTTCGCTACAGTGGAAGCGACAGCGACCCGTGCTGCTCCCTAAAGGCAACAAACCGCGGGAGAAAGCCTCGGCGTATCGACCTTTGTGCATGCTGGATACAGCCGGGAAAATCCTCGAGAGGATTATTACCAATCGAATGGACGCCTCTGTCGGACATGGCCTCGCGGAAAACCAATACGGTTTCCGGAAGGGCATGTCAACCATCGAAGCCATTGGCCGCGTGGTAGCCACCGTGAAGGATGCGATCTCCGGAGCGCGCTGGACTCGAGGAGCCAAGAAATACTGCTTGCTGGCTGCGTTGGATCTTAAAAACGCATTTAACTCAGCCAGATGGGATAGTATATGCAAGGCATTAGATCAACTGAGAACGCCAGCTTACCTGAGAGCGATGATCAAAAGCTATTTCTGCGGGAGGCGCTTGATGTGCGATACAGAGAATGGTCCCGTGTATTATGAAGTCTCGGGAGGAGTTCCCTAAGGCTCGGTTGTGGGGCCGCTGCTGTGGAACCTGATGTATGACGCGTTGCTAAAGACGCAGCTACCACAGGGAGCAGAGCTGGTAGCGTTTGCCGACGACGCAGGGCTAGTCATTACGGCCAAGACCCTTGAAGAGGTTAACTGCACCTTCGAAGAGGCATATTACACCATGAGAAAGTGGATGCATTCAGTCGGTCTGGAGCTTGCGCACCATAAAACTGAAGCCGTGCTCTTTACGAGTCAGAAGGAAGTCGAAACCATCACTCTGGACGTTGGTGATTGCAAAATCACGTCGCAACCTTATATCGCGTATCTCGGAGTGATGCTGGATGCAAGGCTCAGCTTCAAGCAGCATATTGAGAACGTGGCTGCTAAAGGTGCAAAAGTCAGCGCGGCACTAGCGCGACTTATGCCGAATATCGGAGGGCCCAAGCAGGCGAGAAGAACACTGCTTGCAACAGTTATAACATCGATACTGTTGTACGCTGCGCCGATTTGGCACGAGGCACTTAAGGTGGCTTCATACCAAAGAGAAATGGTGTCGGTATACCGCGGAACTCTTCTGAGAGTTGCTGCCGGGTACCGCACCATATCGTACGAGGCAGTATGTGTAGTGGCTGGCATGCCACCGCTGGAAATTCTTGCAGACGAGCGGAGCAGGATCTACACCCGAGGTCGGCGGACTCTACTCGACAAGGAGATTATTCCCAAGGAGGAAAAGGCAGCGTCACTACTGCAATGGTAGCAGCGCTGGGACGAGTCGCCTAAGGGCAGATGGACACATTGGCTGATTCCGTCGCTTGAGGCGTGGGTGTACTGCAACCATGGGGAGGTAGGTTTTTATCTTACCCAGCTTCTAACGGACCATGGCTGCTTTCGGAAATATGTTCACCGATTTAAGCTGGACGACAGTGAGGACGGCCCAGCTTGCAACGTGGCCGAAAACGCAGAGCATGTATTTTTTATGTGCCCACGTTTTAACAACGAGCGAGATCAGCTTCAGGAGTATCTCAGCGAACGGATTACTCCGGATAACATCGTGGAACTCATGCTCGATGCAGCAGATTCATGGAGCAGTATTGAGGACTTTGCAACGGCAGTCTTGAAGAAGTTGCGCGCAGAAGAACGGCAAAAACATGAGCCAGATTAAAACCCTGACGCGGCCGTAGCCGATCTCTTGCCCCGCGAAGTAGTGCCTGATGGTGGTACCGCGGGGGGCAGCACAAGGCAGGAACGAAGGGAGGTGGTTTTAGTGGGTAAAAATCCCACACTCCTAGGTAACGCGGGTTACCTAGGGTCTTTTTGAAGATTTCCACCTACCCATGGAAAAAAAAACACACGCACACACACCAGTATACTGGTGGAATTCCCGCGATAGCAGAGCTACGCGCCAAAAGCAACAAGGCAAGGAGATTTGCCTAGCGTGCCCGGGGGAAAAACACGTTCCATCGACTAGAGGAACGACACGAAAGCGCGTTGCATGCTAAAAAAGGCCATCAGTAGCAGTAAAAAGCAATGCTGGGACGAGCTACTTGACGAAGTGGATGATGACCCCTGGGGCAGACCATACAAGGTGGTTATGTCTCGGCCTAAAAGTCAACCAATGCCAGCGCCCACGTGCCCTAATATTATGCGGAGGATTGTAGCAGCCGTCTGCCGACTGGGCGCGCTGAGGGTTGCGAGTGCATTCCGTACTGCATCCACTGCGCGGTGTGCGTTATTGCAGGGATTACAACTATACGGACATTAGCAGAAGAGCAGCGGTCACTCTACCAACGCAGAAACGAAGCGGCACAGCGCCAGAACGAGATCTATGCGCAAATGAGAAGTAACAGCCTAGAACCGTGGCAAACCAAATAGGGCGCCTCACTGAAAGGTCGCTGGACGTACCGACTGATCCCCGAAATGAAGGTGTGGCTGAACCGGAACCATGGAGAAGTCAACGATTACCTGACGCAGCTGCTTACTGGGCATGGGTGCTTCCGGGAATATCTTCATAAGTATAAATATGAAGACTCGCCGGAATGCCCAAACTGCCCAGGAGTGCCGGAGAATGCAAAACACGTGTTCTTCGATTGCCCACGCTTTAACGTACTCCGCGAAGAGTTCAGAGAGGTAGTAGGCCCCGACGTTTCCCCCGACAGTGTAGTGGCTTGCATCATGATGTCAGTGGAGAAATGGGAAGGGACGAGTGCTTTTGCTGCGAAAACGTTGAAAGCTCTTCGCGAGGCAGAGCACAGGAGGAAGGAACTTGCACGTCTGAATTGAGAAAGAGCTTCAGCTAAGATCGCGAAGTAATACCTAAGGGTCGTGCCGCGAAGGAACACACTGGGCAATGAGAGGAGGTGGTTTTTAGTGAGTAGGGCCGTTATCGAAGGAGTCCCACACTACCAGCATGCCAGCTGGTGTGCGTAACAGCATTTTCTACCGCCTATTACAAACACACACGCACGCACGCACACACACACACACACTGTAACGATATTTTTTATCGCTAACATAAATTTTTATTTATCGTGGCAATTTCGGGCTCGATCACAGGACTAATTAGTTTAGACTTCGTAGTGGTTAACAGTAGGGCTTTATTCCAAGAAAATAGTCTTATAAACATAAACACTTTTTAATTTCGGTCACTCGAATTTTGCATAGTGATTATTTTAACGTCGTAATTCTAGCGATTATTTCCGCAATTTATTATATTATTTCAGGTGCACGAATTCTCAGTATTCCTCGGAAGTCTGTTATGGTCCGGTACAACGGTATCAGTGTATATTCGAGGGGCATATATATCGTACCGCTGGCTATTTTGCCTCGCACTCACTCCTTCGATAGAACGTATCAGCTCTATTTACAATTCTTTCTCTTTTACTCTTATTATGCGACAGTATCTCGCTTCACTCGCTATCTTGCTAAGCAATTCGCTCCTTTTGTAGAGTGTATCAACTCCACTTACAATTCTTTCTCTTACACTCGGATTTCGCTCGTACACACTTTATTCATGTCTGTTAATCCTATGCATCTTAGTTCTACCTATTTCTTATTCTCTACTTTTCCTAATCCTATCTTCTACTCTGTATCAAAATTTGGGAATTCCCTCGATTATATTTATTATTATTTCCTCTTATTGGAACATAAATTCTTGGTATTCACGTCTGGTGCTTCGGGTACAGGCCTGTGCATTAGTCTTGACTCGTGAGCCCCACACACACAACCATACGCATCAGATGCTCTTTGGACACAGTGTATAAACTCTGTTTACACTTCTTTCTCTTTCACTCCTGTTCTGCTTCCACGCTCTCTCTCTTTTCCACTCTCACGATTCTGCGATTCTCGTCTATACCACAGGTTTAAAGACCACTGTTGGATAATCAGCTGGCGCACGGCGATCGATATTCGCCGTGCGTCGACCTGTTGCTGTGCTCAAGCACACGTCGTTCGGTTGAGCCGAAGGTAGCCGAGGCGGGGCTTCGCGAAGCCGAGGACGTGCCTCGTTGGCACGCCGCGTCGAGCGAGAGGATGTCTCTCTCGCTTGACTTCGGTTTCGCTCACCGGCTATCTCGCTCAACTGACTTCAGCGCTCAACGTTAATTTCATATTCCGCAGCCATATTGAAAAATTCAGTGACTTTTGCGACGACATCGAGGAACGGCGCACCATCATCTTCGACTTTTCTCGTTGGCTTTTCGCTCAGGACATTCTCATCACTCTCAACAGGACTCAAAGCTCAGGTAAGAGTACACCGTTACAATTTAACATAATTCAATGACGGTGAGGAGTGAACTACACATCGGTACATCCTCATAAAGGTCTCACACTGTGGCGTGCTCTGCAGCGCGGGCTGCACCACGTTTTCACTCAATTATTAGCATGCTCTATTAATATAATTGGGTGTGTTTTACCAATTCACTGCACTTTCCCCCAATTAAACTTGCTGGGAGAGTGTTGTGAATTCAGTCAAATCATTTGTGCATCCTCAAGCTCACACTTCAGTGCTCTGCAGCGTAGACTACATCATAGCCTGTCAGTAGAATTTCACTCAGTTGTCAAATTTGTATATACTAGTACTCGCTTTCTGCAAATTCTATGTCACCATCACATTGAGTATTTGCTGACAGGCAGTAAATTAGTCTGCGTACTCATACATCTCACTGCGTTGTACGCTCCGCAGCACTGACTGCGGTGCGTACACCGCTCTCAGTGCTCACAGCACACAATTAATATAATTGTGTGCTGATTCTCAGCTCATGCACTCAAACGCAGCTCAATTAATCAAATTCAGTTTATTATTCTCAAAATTTTGGTGTATTTATTTTCATTATTTTATAGTTTTCTAAATTTAGTATATTTTGGGTTTCTTTTCATATTTAAAATTAACGGGTTGACAGTGTATTATTGAAGCTGTGTGTGGAAGTTAAAATAAACCACTTTCTCTGTTTTCCATCTATGTGTCTGGTTTTATTTCACCCTGTCGTGAGTGAAGACTCATTTTTTTTCAATATATTTCAGATCTGTCAAATAACACCACAGGCGGATTCTCAAACATTTTGGTCCTTCGAGCCGGATCTTCGACTCTCGCACAGGGTAGGACCAGGGTTTCTACCTTCCGCACACATCAACTCTTACGCTCATCTCGACTTGGACTCTGCAAACCAGCTACGCAGACGTCACATTTTCTTATCGGCCAGCATCACAGCGCTTCAATTTGGTAAAGTAGAACCTCTGCGGAGCACTTCGTTTCTTTTACTTGTTCGGCTCAAGGGGGCTCACAATGTCCGAGGGTAGTCCTACAGGCAGCAGGGTGGCGCCTGGTGACCTTCAGGACAAGAAGACATTGTCGGCTCCGGATCCCGTCGCGGCTGCGAAGAGGACCCGATCACCGGCTCGCCTATCAGGCGATCTGGTGATGAAGGTCCAATCTCAGCAGCGACGGGTGGAGGCGCTGCGATTTATCATGACCACCATTGAGGCCCAGGAGGAGACTCTCTCCCTGGCCCCCCTCGAGGCGATGCTTGAGCAGGTGGACGAGCTCCATGGAGAATTCAGGAGGGAGCATTTGCTTCTTGAGGCTTCGTGGCCGCTCGCCCACCAGGAGCACGAATATTTTCAGAGTGATACCCAAACCCTCGAGGCCAAGCGCACCCTCCACAGCAGGATGGCTGCGGGGAGGATCAGGGAGAGACTCGGTCAGTTCCGGCCTGCTGCACCAGTGGTCACGGCGCCGGTGTCACCGACGAAGCTGCCGGACATCAAGCTGCCGACCTTTAAGGGCGACTATTCTGGGTGGCCGGCGTTCCGGGACTTGTTCGCGTCGTTGGTCATCCGGAACTCTAGGTTAGCCGACGTCGAGCGGCTGGTGTACCTACGCACCTGCGTCACGGGCTCGGCGGCCGCACTCATCGACGGATTCGCCCTCACCGACGAATCTTTTACTTTGGCGTGGGACACACTGGTGTCCCGCTTTGAGAACAACCGGCTACTGGTGCAGGAGAGGTTGGACGCACTCTTCGCTCTCAAGCCTGCTGAGCGTTCGCTCGCAGCCACCGTAACGACCGTCTCCGAGGCCTACAAAGTCCTCACTTCGGTGGCAACGAAGGAGGAAATTTTCGATTGCATGATGGTACGACTGCTTGGTCAGCAGTTTGACCAGACCACACGCGAGGCCTGGGAGACGGCGTTAGGACGCTCATCAGAGTTCCCGACCTTTGCGAGGATTGAGGAGTTCGCGGAGACGAAGATTCGGGCTCTGGAGATGGCGAAAGCCACCCCAAAACCGATTAGCTCCAGTCGGACGTCTTCCGCGTGCCCTCCTCCCGCAAGGGCCGGGACTCAACGTGCATCGGCGCATCACGCAGGTAGCACGGCCCGCGGCGTTCCGCCATCAAATACCAACGCGTCCGCGTATTCATGCGACTGCTACCGAAATTCTGGGCACTTCATTGTGATGTGCCCGGAGTTCCGTCAGCTCTCCGTGGCGGCGCGGCGCAAGATGGCGGAGAAGTCGCGGTTGTGCTACAACTGCTTGGGACGGCACAATGCTAATGCATGCCGTTCCACACGCAGTTCTAAGGAATGTTCAAGGCGGCACCACACCATGCTGCATCCGGCAGCGCCCCCTGCAATTACTTCCAGCACTCAGCCTGCGCAGCGCTCAACGTCAACACAATAGGGTGTTGACGCAGTCGTCCACTCATCGGTACAGCTCACAAGGAAATGCTCAACATTATTAGCAACTGCACTCATACACGTCCATACATTGGCATCAACTCATCAGGCAAGACTTCTCATCGATCCTGGATCAGAATTAACGTTTATTACGGAAGAGCTCGTCCGTAAACTCAATATAACACGTAAGCACTCATCAATTTCGATCACAGGGATCGGTGGTAGTCACTCAACTCGCACACGTGGTTCGGTACAACTCACAATGTGCTCCATGCACACAAAAGAGAAAGTCACGGTCTTGGCTCACATTCTCGACACGGTTACAACTCATTTGCCATCTTTTGAGTCACCAGCTCGCACGTGGCCTCACATAGTGAAGCTGAAGCTGGCGGATCCGGACTTTCTCACACCACGACCGATCGATATTGTAGTTGGAGCAGATATTTATGGTCAGGTGATTAAACCTAACATTATCAAGGGCTCTTCATCTTCGCCAATTGCACAATTATCAATATTTGGTTGGCTCATTATTGGACCTATTAACTCATGTCTATCTGATGCACTCACTGTTTATCATGCTGCTGTGCAACTTGAGGATCAGGAATTACAGAACGTGCTCACAAAATTCTGGGTTCAAGAAGAGCCACCAAAGGACACGGTCAGTCAACTCACACCAGAGGAGCAGGCATGCGAGGATCATTTTCGCGACACACATCAGCGTGATTCCACAGGCCAATACATTGTTCGGCTTCCTCTTACAGCTTCTCCTGCGAATCTGGGAACTTCATACTGTAGAGCACATCAGTGTTTGTTGCACACCATTCGAAAAATCTCAAAAAATGCTGAATACGGTCAGCTCTACTCAAATTTCATGGTCGAATATGAACAACTTGGTCACATGGTGAAGGCTTCGAAATCATCTACAAATGAAATTCATTACTATCTGCCTCACCACGGTGTATTGAGACCAGACAGTGTTTCCACCAAGTTAAGGGTGGTATTCAACGGTTCTAGCTCAACATCTTCTGGAAAGTCTCTCAATGACATCATGCACACCGGACCTAATTTGTTGCTCAATATTTCGGACGTTCTCATCTGGATCCGTCACCACAGACACATCTTTGCCACAGACGTTACCAAGATGTATCGTCAAATCAAAGTTCATCCTGATGATTGGAATCTTCAGCGAATTTTGTGGATTGATGCTCAAGATCACCCTGTGCCGTATCAATTAACAACAGTGACATACGGTACAAAGGCTGCGCCATTTTTGGCAGTTAGAACTCTCATGCAGCTCACCAAAGATGAAGGTCATCGGTTTCCTCTCGCTGTGCCAGCTATCATGTTTGGCAGGTACGTGGATGACATCTTTGGAGGGGCGGATTCAACTCATGAACTTATTGAAATTGCTCAACAGCTCAAGGACTTGTGCATGGCGGGCGGTTTTCCGCTCGCCAAGTGGCACTCGTCGGACCGCACGGTCCTTGCTAATATTTCACCATCATCGTCAAGCTCAGCTATCTCAATGGACGACTGCGAAGCCAAAATTCTTGGGCTGACTTGGCTTCCTAGTGAAGACATGTTCACATTCTCATCCCGGTTCAACTCAGCTCAAGATAATTTCACAAAACGCCTCGTTCTTTCCGAGGTAGCTCAACTCTTTGATCCACTCGGTTTCGTCTCACCGGTTGTGATTAGAGCCAAAATACTCTTGCAAGAGCTTTGGCTTCACAAACTCAGCTGGGATGAACCACTGCCATCTCAGGTCTCAGCACGATGGACTGCAATCAGAGAAGATCTCAAAAGCCTGGCCAGGCTCTCAATTCCTCGTTGGTTCAATACATGGAGCAACTCAACAGTGGAATTGCATGGCTTCTCTGATGCATCTCAATTGGCCATGGCAGCAGTGATCTACATCACTGTCGACTCAATGTCCACAGGAAAGGTGGCTTCACTTATCTGCTCAAAAACACGCGTGGCACCACTCAAGAAGCTCACCATACCACGGCTTGAACTAACAGCGGCACTGTTACTCGCAAAATTGGTTGCATACGTTCAAGCCACGCTCAAGGTCAAGGTCTCATCTACTCACCTGTGGACGGACTCCTCGGTAACTCTCACCTGGATCAAAGCACATCCTGCTCGGTGGAAAGACTATGTCCGAAACCGAGTATCACAGATACAAGGACTCACACCTACTGCTCATTGGCGTCATGTCGCAGGCACAAGCAATCCTGCAGATTGTGCATCACGAGGTATCTCAACAGCTCAACTGGCCTCTCATCAGCTGTGGTGGTCGGGTCCACCGTGGATGGTGAAACCGATTGAATTTTGGCCAAAAGCCTCAACTGATTCTGAGGATTTGTACAATATGGAAGCCCGGCCGGGGTTAGCTCTGCTCGCGGCGACTGTGACGCCAGAGTACCATTGGGAACTCATTTATCGCTGTTCCTCACTCACAAAGTTGTGTCGTCTCACCTCGTTTTGCGTCAGAGTAGTGGCCAGAATGAGGAAGAGGTTAGCAACGGCAGGAAACGCTCCTCTCACAGCAGAAGAGATAGCTTCAGCAAATGTTTTTTGGACACGAGCTACACAAGCCGTGTTTTTCAAACACGAGTTACAAGTACTGCAGTCAGGCTCTTCTCTTCCTTCCTCTCACCCCTTCAGTCGACTAACAGCATTCATTGACCAAGAGGGTGTACTCAGAGTAGGAGGTCGCCTTGCTCAATCAGCACTCACATATGAAGGAAGACATCCTGCCATTCTACCTCGTCACTCTCGATTCTCAACTCTCATCATTGATCAGGCTCACGTGCGAACACTGCACGGAGGCACTCAGCTCACATTAGCCCAAATAAGGCTAACACATTGGATCGTCGGCGGAAGAGCTCCTGTAAAATCTCACATTTTACATTGCGTCGTGTGTGCTCGGCAAAGAGGAGTTCGGGCTCAACAATTGATGGGTCAGCTTCCTCTAGCACCAGTCACTCCAACACGCGCATTCGCTCACACAGGAGTTGATTACGCCGGCCCTCTCACACTCAAAACTTGGAAGGGGCGAGGAAGTAAAACACACAAAGGCTGGATCTGTGTTTTTGTGTGCCTCACCACTTCAGCTTTACATCTTGAAGTCGTCAGTGACTACTCAGCTGATGGCTTCCTCTCAGTGTTCAGACGTTTCTCAGCTCGGCGTGGCATTCCTCACACGCTATATTCTGACTGTGGCACAAATTTCATTGGTGCTCATAAATCAATACGTCAGATGTTCAGGAAGGCCTCTCAAGAACATCAAATCATTGCTTCTTTTCTCGCTAATCAGCAAATTGCGTGGAGGTTCAATCCACCTGCGGCACCACACATGGGTGGAAAATGGGAAGCAGCTGTGAAATCTGTTAAATTCCATCTGCGGCGAACGGTGGGTGATACAGCACTCACGTTCGAAGAACTCACAACGCTGCTGGCCCAGATCGAGGCCATACTCAACTCAAGACCTCTGGAACCACTCAGCGATGATCCTGATGACTCATCAGCACTCATGCCTGGACACTTTCTCATCGGTGAAGCTCTTTCCACGGTCCCAGAGCCAACGCTCGAGAATTTATCACTCACACGGCTCTCAAGGTGGCAATTGTTGCAGCAAAAGGTACAACAATTTTGGCGACAATGGTCCGCTCATTATCTACAGCGGCAGCAGTCCATATCAAAGTGGCATCACCCTACTAATAACATAAAGGTTGGTTCTTTGGTTCTGCTCACGGATGAGCGCTTTCCACCGTGCAAGTGGCCACTTGCACGAGTCACGGAGTTGCATCCGGGCAAAGACGGGCTCACCAGGGTGGTGACACTTCGAACTGCTACGACCACGCTCACCAGGCCAATCTCAAAACTGGCTGTGCTGCCTGTTTCTTCCGACTGACTAAAACCATAACTAATCATCAACCCCGTTGCTGATGGCGGGCGGAAATGTTGGATAATCAGCTGGCGCACGGCGATCGATATTCGCCGTGCGTCGACCTGTTGCTGTGCTCAAGCACACGTCGTCCGGTTGAGCCGAAGGTAGCCGAGGCGGGGCTTCGCGAAGCCGAGGATGTGCCTCGTTGGCACGCCGCGTCGAGCGAGAGGATGTCTCTCTCGCTTGACTTCGGTTTCGCTCACCGGCTATCTCGCTCAACTGACTTCAGCGCTCAACGTTAATTTCATATTCCGCAGCCATATTGAAAAATTCAGTGACTTTTGCGACGACATCGAGGAACGGCGCACCATCATCTTCGACTTTTCTCGTTGGCTTTTCGCTCAGGACATTCTCATCACTCTCAACAGGACTCAAAGCTCAGGTAAGAGTACACCGTTACAATTTAACATAATTCAATGACGGTGAGGAGTGAACTACACATCGGTACATCCTCATAAAGGTCTCACACTGTGGCGTGCTCTGCAGCGCGGGCTGCACCACGTTTTCACTCAATTATTAGCATGCTCTATTAATATAATTGGGTGTGTTTTACCAATTCACTGCACTTTCCTCCAATTAAACTTGCTGGGAGAGTGTTGTGAATTCAGTCAAATCATTTGTGCATCCTCAAGCTCACACTTCAGTGCTCTGCAGCGTAGACTACATCATAGCCTGTCAGTAGAATTTCACTCAGTTGTCAAATTTGTATATACTAGTACTCGCTTTCTGCAAATTCTATGTCACCATCACATTGAGTATTTGCTGACAGGCAGTAAATTAGTCTACGTACTCATACATCTCACTGCGTTGTACGCTCCGCAGCACTGACTGCGGTGCGTACACCGCTCTCAGTGCTCACAGCACACAATTAATATAATTGTGTGCTGATTCTCAGCTCATGCACTCAAACGCAGCTCAATTAATCAAATTCAGTTTATTATTCTCAAAATTTTGGTGTATTTATTTTCATTATTTTATAGTTTTCTAAATTTAGTATATTTTGGGTTTCTTTTCATATTTAAAATTAACGGGTTGACAGTGTATTATTGAAGCTGTGTGTGGAAGTTAAAATAAACCACTTTCTCTGTTTTCCATCTATGTGTCTGGTTTTATTTCACCCTGTCGTGAGTGAAGACTCATTCTTTTTCAATATATTTCAGATCTGTCAAATAACACCACAGGCGGATTCTCAAATAACCACACTATTTAATTTTATTCCTTAAACATTGCTCGCGTATTCGGATGCACTTAATTCTTGGCTTATCTTTCTCCACTTAATCCTACAACTATTATTCCTAACTATCTCTAGAAATATCCCCTTTAATTCTATCGCCCAATCGTTTCTTCCTGGTCTCTTAGTTATCTCGCCTGTCTAACCACTGCATCTATCACTCTGGAACGAAACTCGTATAACGATACTTGTTAAAAAGAAAACTGTTCCTATCGGAAAGAGAGCCTTCCTTGCGGTGCAGGCTCTTTTATGGACTCTTCCCCCATACTGGTGCCTCCTACGTCATCCGTGGCTTCGGTTTTTGAATTTCGCCAAATTCGCTCGATTATGCGATACCGTTGTCATGCCCCCCCTGGCTCTCCCTCGTGGCCAAGCAAGGCCAGCCGGTTGCTGACCTGCTGTTTTCGGCAACGAGCGAATTCCAGAGGCGTGACGACACTAGTTTTTACGCTAGGTCCGGGTTCGTCGGCCTAGCGTCCGCTGTACCTGTCGCTTCGAATATAATTTTGGCTCTCATAGCCGTTCAATAATATAATAATCGCGCCGCGCATGTAACTATGTTACAACATACAACGGGGGGCGGTCTGAAACTCCTACGTGGCGCGTCCCCAGGTGGCGGATAGGGGGAGGCCCCCTTGATATAAAGGGTAGGATGCAATTAAATTTGGTCCCCGTGGACCAAACAGACGCGGGGAAGCGGGCCCCGGGACGTCGTCACCAGATGACTGTAGTGTCACAGGAGTGGTCCACTCGGCTTCTGTAGCATCTACAACTACGAGCGACAAGAGAGAGAGCAGCCTCCAGTCATCGTCCGAACGTAAGGCGAACTTGCCTTCGATCGCCTTGGCAGTAAGATCGGCGATCTTGCTGAGTTTATTAAGAGTAAGAGTAACTTTCATATGGAAATACGCAGACTTGTTGCCTCGATTAAGTTACGAGACGGTCTGCCGCTCAGACACCCAGAAGCCGCGCGAGGAAGTTGCAACTGGGGTGAAAGAGATCCAGACCTCACCGTTACTGAAAGAGACTTCATGGGCCAAAAGGAGAATGACGCCATCTCTACCCAAGGAGGCCAGCGCCTGGAAGAACAAGAGGGAGGGAACCTCAAACGAGTGCAGCAAGGTGCTGAAGGGGCCAGGCGTACGGAAATAAGGAAAAAGAAAGGAGGTGCACTAGCTGCAGTCGACCCAAGACCAGCTCAAACGGGAAGAACCGAAGCACCGGAGATAACCGTGCCAGGGATACCGGAGAAAGCATCGAAGTGGCAGATGGTCAACAGAGGAGGATGGAAAAAACTTCAAGCTAAACCTGCAAGACCAGACGCAATCGTTATCAAAGCAAAAGGGAACAGGTCCTACGCCGACATCCTGAAGCAAATGAAGAGCGATCCAGTACTGAAGAAAGTCGGGGCTAGTGTCAACAGAATCCGCAAGATTGCGGCTGGCGACTTATTGCTAGAACTCGAACGAGCAGCGAACCAGCAGGCGCCGCGGCTGAAAGAGTCGGTCGCAAGCATTCCCGAGTAAGTGGCGGAGGTGAGAGTGCTAGGACAAACAATCGAGATCGAGCTGAAAGACCTGGACGAACTCACGTCCCGTGAAGTGAAGGCGGAGGCCCTGGCCGGCCTGCTGCAAATAGAAAGCGTGACGTTGGACGTTAAGTCAGTTCGGAAAGCTTACGGAGGCATCCAGACGGCGGGCATTGGGCTCCCGGTGGATTTAACTAGAAAAGCCATCGCAGTGGGGAAAGTGCGGCTAGGATGGGTAGTCTGTCGCATCAGAGAGAAGGCAAGTGTCCTAAGGTATTTCAAGTGTTGGGGCTTTGGACACATAGCGCGTAACTGTAAAGGGCCCGACAGATCGAAACAATGTCATATATGCGGGAAGGAGGGCCACATAGCCAAGGAATGCACCAAGGACCCGTGTCGCGCTCTCTGCCAAGGAAACGGTGACAACGAACACCTATGGGGTAGAGGCAAGTGCCAGGCATTACGGAGGGCCACTCGAGCTGCTGCAAAGAAAAACAGGAGATGAGAATTCTGCAGCTGAATCTAAATCACTGCGAGGCCGCGCAAGATCTGCTGGCGCAAACCGTTCGAGAATTGCAGATAGATGTCGCCATAGTGAGCGAACAGTATAAAGACTCTCAAGGCCCTGATTGAACCGCCGACGCCTCAAAACGCGCTGCTATCTGGACGTGTGAAAAGCTGGCCATCCAGAAAGTGGGTGATAGGCCAAGGGCAGGCTCCGTCTGGGCGAAGGTGGATGGCATATACATCTACCGCTGTTATGCCCCACCAAACGCAACACTCGACGAGTTTCAGACATTCCTCGCCGAGCTGACAGCCGACGCGCAATGAAAGAGCCCGGTGAACATCGCGGGAGATTTCAACGCCTGGAGCACTGAGTGGGGAAGCAGGGAGACAAACCTGAGATGGGAGACTCTATTGCAGTCCTTCGCTCAACTCCACATCATCTTAGCGAATACTGGAGGCAAGCCAACGTTTGTTAGGAATGGCACTAACTCGATCGTTGACCTCACATTCCTGAGCGAGGGCCTATATCGGCAAGGTATTGCATGGGAAGTCAGCGACTGCTACACGCATAGCGACCACCAAGCAATTCTTTGCGTAGTCAAGCAGCGCCGGAGATCGGGCAGAGGGAGAAGTCTGGCGATGGGTCCCAAATGGAAAGCGACGACATTCGATGAGGAGCTTTTTGCCACGATGATGGAAAACGAAGTCGAACCCACAGGACCACTAGCAGTAAGATCCAGCAGATGATGTGCCTCGTCACTAGAGCTGCCAATGCATAAATGCCAAGGAACTCGGGTAGTAACAGGTGAACACCGGTGCACTGGTGGAGCGAAACCATAGGTGAAGTTCGGAGAAGATGCCATCGTTGCAGGAGAATCTACCAGCGAGAAAGAGGGCGGCCGGAGTACGAAGAGCTCCAGTGGCACTACAAGCTTGCCCAACGAGAGTTCAAGCGTGCCATAAAAGCAAGCAAACGTAGGAGTTAGCAGGAGCTACGCGATGAGGTAAACAACGACCCTTGGGGTAAGTCATACAGAGCTGTTATGATCAAGCTGAAAAGTGCCCCTACTGCATCACCAACGAGTCCCGAATTGCTAAGCAGGATAGTGGCCACACTATTCCCGCGACAGCAGGAAACCACCCACGACGCGGAACAGCTAGCAGCTGGCGGAGCTGTACCACCAGTGACGATGGGGGAGTTGGGGAAAGCTTGTCAAAGGGTTGGGGACAGCAAGGCACTAGGACTGGACGGCGTTCCATACATTGCCCTCAAATCCGCAGTAAGGGTGTGCCCAGATGTCTTTATAGAGGTATACAATGCATGCTTGTTGGATATTCGCCGTTCGTCGACCTGTTCCTGCTGTGTAGCACTCCGCGCTCGGTTGGGTCAGAGAGCCTAGACTGTGCCTCGCAGG
Organism: Cylloceria caligata; assembly: GCA_963942595.1. Classification (NCBI taxonomy): domain Eukaryota; kingdom Metazoa; phylum Arthropoda; class Insecta; order Hymenoptera; family Ichneumonidae; genus Cylloceria; species Cylloceria caligata. The sequence goes on from OZ012703.1 coordinate 25,425,186, forward strand.
CATGCCGCGTTAAGCGAGGGGTTATCTCTCTCGCTTGACTTTGGCTTCGCTCACCGGCTATCTCCCTCATTTGACTCCAGCGCTCAACGACGCTTTCGTATTACGTAGCCATATTGCTATTTTTGACACTTCTGTGAAAGACCGCCTGGACAGCGCACACATCCGGTACACTCTCGGATTTTTCACCAGCTCACCGGATTTTCTCAGCATTTTCAAGCTCAACAGGTCTCAAATACACGGTAAGAGTACACTGTCACAATTCAGTGCAATTCAATGTCGGTGAGGAGTAGAAAATAAGTCGGTACATCAACATAAAGGTCTCACACTTTGGCGTGCTCTGTAGCACTGGCTGTACCACGGCTTTCATCACTACAGTAAACCTGCTGGGAAAATACTGTGAATATTTCTACTCATTTGTTCATCCTCATACTCTCATTTTATTCTGCAGTGCAGCGTTGACTGATTCACAGTCCGTTCTAGTAGAATTCTACCACTCAAGTACCAGAGTTGCATGTGCCAGCACTGACTCTCTGTGCATTCAAATTTTCTAGCTTATTGAGAAGTTCCTGGAATTAGTAAAATCAATCTGCGCACTCACATATCTCATTGCGTGGCGTGCTCCGCAGCACTGGCTGCAGCACGTACACTGCTCTCAATAATCACAGCACACAATTAATATAATTGTGTGGTACTCAAGTAACTCATAAATGCAGCACACAATTAATGTGATTATGTGCTGCTCAAATATTTCATTCAAATCAAAATTTAACTTCAATTCTTTGTATTTTAATTTATATCTTTTTTTTTTCTATTTTAGATATTTTGTAGTGAAAGAGTGGATGGTAGAATAAAACTACTTTCTCTATAGACCATCTTTCTGTCTGGTTGTATTGTTCCCTGCGTTGAGTGAATACTCATATTTTTTCAATATCTTCTCAGATTCCATCCAACACATCTGGACGGATTCTTAAACACCGTACAATATGCCTGTTGGACACGGCGGGGAAAATTCTGGAGCGAATCACATGTAGTCGGCTAGAAGTATTCACAGAAAGCAGGTTGGGTCTCTCGGAAAATCAGTACGGCTTCAGAAAGGAGCGTTCAACGATATATTGCGATATGATGCTATAAGCTTGGTTGTAAACACGGCGTGCGAGGCTATCAGCGGTAAAAGATGGAAACGAGGTGCTAAGAAGTACTGTGCAGTCGTAACGCTGGACGTCAAAAATGCGTTCAACTCAGCGAGATGGGACTGTACCAGGTCTATAAATATGAAACCGGAATTTGCCCATAGATGCCCTAGCTGTCAATGTAAGGGGTGGTTAAATTGTAAGGGCCGATGTTAAATATGAACCACACCTAAACGTCAAGTTTTTTTCTGCATTTCATTTGACATTTCTTAATTTCAGACTAACTCAATTTGAACCATGGAAAGATACACAATCGAGCAACGCGTTAAAGTTATTCAGGCTTATTATGAAAATGGGCGTTCAAATCAAAATGCATATCGTGCACTTCGTGATTTTTTCGGTCAATTTAATCGTCCAAATGTGCGTACAATCGAAAAAATCGTGCAAAAATTTGAGCAAACTGGGTCCGTAGGAGATATTAAAACACCAGTGCATGCTCGTACAGCTCGTACTGCAGAAAATATTGCTGCTGTTCGCGATAGTGTGGCTGAAGAGCCGTCCACCTCAACTCGTCGTCGTGCCCAACAATTGCACCTCTCACGCTCGTCGTTGATGAACATTATGCATAAAGACTTGCATTTACACGCTTATAAGGTGCAATTGACTCAAAAACTAAAGCCTCTTGACCATTCCAAACGTCGTCAATGGTCAGAATGGTGGCAAAAAATGGCAACAGTGGATGATCAATTTTCGAAGAAAATCATCTTCAGTGATGAGGCACATTTTTACCTCAGTGGATTCGTCAATAAGCAGAATTGCCGCATTTGGGCGAATCATAATCCAAGAGTGATTGTCGAAAAACCAATGCACCCACAAAGAGTAACTGTTTGGTGCGGTTTATGGGCTGGCGGCATCATCGGGCCGTATTTTTTCCAAAATAAGGCCGGTCAGGCAGTTACTGTGAATGGTGTTCGCTATCGTGAGATGATAACGAACTTTTTATGGCCCGAATTGGAAGATATGGATGTGGGCGACATGTGGTTTCAACAGGACGGTGCCACTTGCCACACAGCTAACGAAACAATGGCTCTTTTGCGCGACAAATTCAATGGCCGTGTTATCTCACCCGGTGGCGATGTCAATTGGCCGCCAAGATCATGTGATTTGACACCGTTGGACTTCTTTCTTTGGGGTTATTTGAAAGAAAAGGTGTACGTCGATAAGCCAGCAACAATTCAAGAGCTAAAGGATAAGATAATTCGGCACATTAACGGCATAGAACCTCAATTATGCCTAAGCGTCATCGAAAATTTGGACCATCGGATGGAGGTGTGCCGCCGAGGTCGCGGCGGCCATTTGGCCGATATTTTGTTCCATACATAATTGAACCATACCATATTATCATAATAAAAAGAATTGACAATAATTTCCTAAATAATTTGTGTTTTATTCAAACTCAACATCGGCCCTTAAAATTTAACCACCCTTTAGTTACCGTCAAACCGCGTCATTGGCGCCATTTCCTTGTTGACATCTCTGACAAAGATTTTCAACTCACGACAATACAAGTTTAATACAACAGCATAGTTTGTAATAGCGTTGAACATGTCTAATTTTGTGCCTGGAAACTACGATTTGTGGACGACATTGATTTTCTGCTACCAATTGAAGAAAACTGCTGCAGAATCGCATCGAATGCTTAGCGAAGCTTACGGTGAGCATGCTCTTGGTAAATCACAGTGCTTTGAGTGGTTTAAAAAATTCAAAAGTCGCGATTTTAACGTGAGAAACGAAGAACGTGGAAGACCACCGAAAAAGTTTGAAGACAGCGAATTGCAAGCATTGTTGGATGAGGATGACGCTCAAACGCAACAACAACTCGCGGATCAATTAAATGTGATACAAGAAGCCGTCTGCATACGTTTGAAAGCCATGGGAAAGATCCAGAAGATGGGAAAATGGGTTCCACATGAACAGTGAAAGACAGCAGGAAAACCGAAAAACCACTTGCGAAACGCTGCTCTCCAGGTACAAAAGAAAGTCATTTCTCCATCGAATTGTGACTGACGCTGAAAAGTGGACATATTTTGAGAATCCTAAGCGTAAAAGATCATGGGTAACTCCAGGCGAACCATCGACATCGACTGCAAGGCCAAGTCGCTATGGACGGAAGACAATGCTCTGTGTTTCGTGGGATCAGAAGGGTGTGATCTATTATGAGCTGCTAAAACCTGGCGAAACCGTTAATACTGAACGCTACCGACAACAAATGATCGATTTGAATCAAGCTTTGCGTGAAAAACGACCATAATATCAAAACAGGCAACACAAAGTGATTTTGCTTCATGATAATGCACCGTCACACACAGCAAAACTGGTCAAGGAAACGATTGAGGCGTTTATTTGGGAAATACTTTCGCATGCGGCTTACTCACCAGACTTGGCTCCGTCCGATTACTACTTATTTGCATCGATGGGACACGCACTTGCTGAGCAACGCTTTACTTTTTACGAAAATGTACGAAAATGGCTCGATGACTGGTTTGCCTCAAAAGAGCAACAGTTTTTTCGGCGTGGCATCCACAAATTGTCAGACAGGTGGGAAAAATGTATAACTACCGATGGGCAATACTTCGAATAAAATATTTTTTATCATCTTCATACAATAAACATGTATTTTCTATACAAAAATACCTGGTATACTGCAGGCGCTCTACCACCTGGGCATCCCAGCGTACATGCGTCGAATCATCGCAGACTACTTCAAAGATGGAACGCTGAATTACAGCACCGACGAGGGTCTCAAAACCTACAAAGTGATATGAGGAGCGGTATTTGGCCCCACGCAATGGAACGGCATGTACGACGCGCTCCTGAAGCACCCTGTACACTATGGAGCCAAGCTGATTGGCTTTGCCGACGACGTTGCTGTTGCCATCGTCGCCAAACATGTTGAAGAGGTGGTGCAGATTGCCAACAAGTCCATGGATATTATCCGTCAGTGGATGTCCACAGTCGGGCTGCAGCTCGCGAATCACAAGACAGACGTGATCCTCATCACAAGCAGAAAGGCGAGAGAAACTATAACTCTCACGGTTGGTGATCGCGAAATCGAATCACGGCCATCACTAAAGTATCTTGGGTCCATGATAGACGAGAGACTGAAGTTCAACGAACACTTGCAATACGCCAGTGCGAAGGCAGAAAAAGCGGCAGTCGCACTGTCACGCCGAATGCCGAACATTGGAAGACCGACGCAAAACCGAAGGAGACTTCTAGCGAGTGTGATCGCTTCGATCCTGTTGTACGCTGCGCCAATATGGGCCGATGCGATGCACACGGTAGCACACAGGTGCCAGGTGATGTCGGTGTACCGTAGGACTGCGCAGAGAGTAGCCAGCGCTTTTCGCACTGTACCGTACGAAGCAGTGTGCGTAGTTTCTGAAGTGCAACCCATAGGGCTTAGAGCAGATGAGCGACACCGGCTCAATCAGCGGGGACGTCAGGATAGCCGAGCAGACTTGCGAGCGATGGTCTTGGAGGAGTCCCAAATCTCGATGGCGCGATGGCAACGAGACTGCGATGCGTCGACGAATGAGCGGTGGACCTACCGACTCATTCCGGACATCGAGGTGTGGATGAAGAGGCCGCATGATGAGGTAGACCACTATCTCACGCAAATGCTAACAGGGCATGGCTGCTTCCAAGCGTACCCACTTTGGTTCAAGCTAGACGAAACCGCATTGCGCCCAGCATGCCCAACTGTAGCGGAAGACGCAGAGCACGTATTCTTTGCATGCCCCCGCTTCCAGGAAGTAAGAGGATCGCTCAATCAACAACTGCAGCAGCGACTCACGCTGGAGAACATAGTTTCCGAGATGATGATTAGTGAGGAAAGGTGAAATGAAATTGGGAGTTTTGCAGCTACCATCATTAAAAGACTGCGAATGGCTGTGAAAGAAAGGAGGGGCCTAACAGTGTGAGAGTGAAGAGCGAGGAAAGATCGTAGCTACGGACAATGAGCGTAGGCCAATCAATCCTCCGCGAAGTAGTGCTTGACGGCGGTGCCACGGAGGGAAAAAAATAAGAGCAAGGGGGTGGTTTTTTAGTGGGTAGTACCGTTTACGGAGGAGTCCCACACTACCTGCATTCTGCTGGTGTGCGTAAAAGCATCTTTTCACCCCAACACAAAACACACACACATACACAAACACACGCGCGCGCCTTAATATTTACATTGATATTTATAATTTTTATTTGTGATTATATACTATAGAAAAAATATGTACAATAGAAAAAAGTTTTCAAATTGTTTTTGTAAAAGAATATTTTTACTCTTGATTTTAGTCTTGATTTACGTCTCCTTTAATTTTTATAGCCAAAAGGTAAAGATAACTTATGACTAAGATGACGACGTTTACGACATACGACCTGACAAGTTTTATACGTGGTCCGGGTGATAGCATTGTAAAGGACTATTCTATTTATTGACGAAAATTGTAATTGTAGTGAAGCTTTATTACCGGTTGGTAATTTTGATTTTATAAGATCGCTAATTGATGCAAAAGTAATTACTTTGGAATTTGAATAATTTGACCGTATTACCATAGAATTTCGGAACCCGGAGACATACAAATTTACATAAGCATTAGAACCCAACGGGAGCAATTTGTTGGTCATGTCACCAGGCAGGTCATCTACCGATAGCTGCCAATAATCACCCTTCCTCACGTAAATAACCGAATCGGTGTAGTAATATGAAACACATATATCTGAACACTCGAGGTAGCTGTATAGTTTTAAACGTGCTAAAGCCGCCATAAACGCCGCGATTGCCACGCTAGTTAATGGACTAGGAACGACAGCCTCATCAGGAGTTTTTACAATTTTCGTACCGGTTTAGTTATCCCGCGAACGGTACTTGCCCCAGAATGAATTTAAACAAATCTTAGCGACCGAGCGTGCATTTTTCTTTATGTTAGCAGCGTTAAACCGGATACCCTTAGCGCGTTTGTAATCGTCAATATACTGTTCGTGATACGCCTCTTCGATACAGTGCTCGGGCCACCCGCTAGCCTCCTGTTTAATCTTTAAAAATGTATTTACATACTCTACAAACAGACCACCCTCGCGTGTATCGATGTTATAAATTGTCGTATCGTACGCCCAAATGATAGAAATTTTAAATATATTATAACCGCAGTCTATTGCTTTCCGCACTTCATCCATCACCCAAGTACCCGTGAAAACCCTATCCTCGGGATTTTCAGGAATGCACGAATCCTCAGTCACATCCTCTGTACATTTACGACATAAGGCAAACAATAGTTTTTCGTGCACTCGAACAGGTAGAACAGGGTGAACGAGTCGGTGCGGAGGCGATATAGTACACTTGATCAAATCATTAACAGTGACGCCTAGAGCATCGTTTGAACCACCTAACAAAGTCTTGCTCTCAGCACCGATGTATATTTTAGGGTGCCCCACCAGGTAGCGGCCTGTCTTAGATATATACGGATACAACGAGCAAATGTCGATGTACGAAATCTTCTCTCTCGGTGTGATGTCGTAGGACGTGACTATATTGCCCGTACGACCGCCATAGAACCCTGCACGAGGGCTCAGTCTCTCTGTGACACGTCGCGGATGATTATTTAAAAATTCGTTGACACGCGGTTCGTTTTTACGGAGTGTATTGAAATAACAGTCCCGCATCTCCACCAGTTTGTAACCTTTTGCACAAATTTTTAAACTCGTTGCACGGCCTGCACATATCGCGAGTCTAAACTCTCGTTTCCAGCATGAGAATTTCTTGCAAGATCGTTAGGAACGCATTCGCAGCACCCATGGCAATAACAACCGTGATATTGATATACAATACGACGATTATCCAGCTCCAGGTAGCCGTCAACGAGCGATCCTGCCGGTAATTTATACTCACGGTCCCTAGCCGTGTGAATGCGTTCACGCCCGAGCTCGTGGTCAAACCACAGAAGCCAGCGAACGGCCTGCTGCGAATGATTTCCCACCCGCCTATACCCCGGTGCAGGGATGAGGCTAATCATTTGTGGTCGTAGAAATTTACGACGGTACACGTGTGAGCAAGCCGATGCTATTGTTACGGCTTCAGTAAACGAACATACATTACCCACAGATAAAAATATTTGACGAAATTCATAGCAAGCTCGACGGAGTATAACAACATCCATTTTACAGTTCTCTACAATCTTGTTTTCAAAGTTAAATATCGCGTATTTATTAAGCTTTTCCGAATACCAATCGTAAAATTCGAACAGTTCTCGCTCACTTATTGTATCAGGCGAGTAAGACTTGGCTGCAGCGAGAACACCGTTATAACCACGTGCATCTTCTGTATTGAGGAGATGCGGGAATTGATCTTTGACCATTTCTTCGTTAAACCCGAAAGCCTTGAGCAGTGCGCTAAGACGCATATGAAAATAATTAATGTTGTTGATAACACTAGTATGGCCCACCCTCATCGATATAATTGAATTACCTGTTAGAACTATACTTGGGGTGGGCATATCCGTGCAACGTTCTACGATATTCCGTGATATAAATTGAGCATCGAATGCCTTGGCATTGTGTGTAATGAACACTATATGACGAAATTTCATAGAAGGTCGCACAGCCAGATTGTTGTGCGACACAATGAGTGACGATGTGCTCGTAGGCATCACCCGTTGTACCTGGATATATCAGGTGTATAAGTATGAAATGCGGATTTCAGACAACAGATGGCGCACGGATGCAGCCTGTGCTATAAAGATCTGGCACTCTGCCATTTTTTTGTGTCATAAACAAGTGTCAGACGCGCACGAGTGATGAATTAGAAAAGTGTGTGCATAGTGTTGTGTTATTGTGTTCCATATGTCGAAATTTACACCGAACAAAGAGCATTCGCGGATAGCATTCATTTTTTGTTTTCATTGGAAGAAAACTGCTGCTGAATCATACCGATTACTTCGAGAAGCTTATGGTGAATATGCATCATCGCAAGATACGTGTGAATCATGGTTTCGGCGTTTCAGAAGTGGTGACTTCGATGTTGCAGACAAAGAACGTGGAAAGCCGCCAAAAAAATACGAAGATGTGGAATTGCAAGCATTGTTGGACGAAGATGATTCGCAAATACAAAAACAACTCGCCGGGCAATTGGGCGTTAGTCAACAAGCTGTTTCCAATCAGCTACGAGAGATGGGAAAGATCCAGAAGACCGGCATATGTACCACATGAGTTGAACGACAGGCAAATGGAAAAGCGCAAAAACACATGTGACATTTTACTCGCTTGGTACAAAAAGAAATCGTTTTTGCATCGTAAAATTACAGGGGATGAGAAGTGGATTTATTTTGACAATCCCAAGCGTTGAAAATCATGGGTAGACCCTACACACCATCCACATCGACCGCAAGACCGAATCGCATTGGCAGAAAGACGATGCTCTGTATTTGGTGGGACCAGAGGAGCGTGGTATATTCTGAGATGTTAAAATCTGGGGAAACGGTTAATACTAAACGTTACCAACAACAATTGACCGATTTGAACCGTTCGCTGCTTGAAAGAAGGCCAGAATACTTAAAGAGTCAAAACAAAGTCATTTTTCTTCATGACAATGCTTTATCACATACGGCAAAACCGGTACGCGACACGTTAGAAGCACTGAGCAGGGAAGTTCTACCCCATACGGCTCACTCACCAGACTTGGCTCCTTCCGATTATCACTTGTTTCCATCGATGAGTCACGCACTTGCTGAGCAGTGCTTTGGTTCGTACGAAGATGTGAAAAAAATGGCTTGATGAATAGTTCGCAGCAAAAGGAGAAGATTTTCACTGGCGTGGTATTCACAAATTGCCCGAAAGATGGGAAAAATGTATAACAAACGATGGAGCATACTTTGAATAAAGCCCTTTTTATAATTCTTCCGAATTTAACATGTTTTTTTAGAAAAAAAATCCGCATTTCATAGTTGTACACCTGGTAGAGCGTGCATAGCTGTAAGGAAAAATTGTACACAATTTTAGAATATGAAAAAATAATACTTAAGAACACCATTTTCCGTAGAAATGCTCTATATAAACATTGTAGAGGTTTTACGTGCATGAGTATTTATCAATCTTAAAATAAATTAACGAGTGAAAATAAAAATTTATCGCCTTTAAATAAAAACGTTTTGTTATTCACTCTTTTGTTTTTTATTTCGATTTTATATTTATTTATAAAAAAAAAATTTATTTCACAAAAATAATTTAATTATTAAAAAAAATGTAATAACATACATTGTCGACGCCAACGAGTCTATAGATCAAGTTTTACTTTGGTTTGTTGACGTAAAGTGGATTAATTTTTGCGAGACAAAGTGAAAGTGGATTAAAAATTAATTCACTTTTCGTCACCCAATCAAAGTAAAACTTGGTCCATAGACTCATTGGCGTTGACAATATATTTTATTAAATTTGTGAAAAATAAAATAAAATTTTTAAACAATAAAAAACCATGTTTGCAAGATTTGCAAAATTTAAAAAAAACTCAAAAGCGTGAATGTTTGAGAATCCGTCCGATGGTGTTTGACAGATCTGTGAATATATTGAAACTAATGAAGCTTCACTCAAAACAGGGTGAGAATAAACCAGACTGTGGTTTATTGTACCTTCCACACAAATACAATTAAATATTGTATATTGGAAAAATTATAAAAGTGAAAATAAATACAAAATAGACCAAATTTAGAAAAAATACAAAATAATATAAATAGATGCACAGAAAATCTGAGAATTGAAAAATAAATTTAAGTAAAGAAGCTGAATTTGATTTGAGATGTTGCAGCACACATTTATATTAATTGTGCTGCATGTGCTGAGAACGGTGTACGCACTGCAGCCAGTGCTGCAGAGCATGCCACGCTATGAGATAAATGAGTGCGTATATTGTATAAATTATTCACTGCGAGCTCTCAGCAAGTTGCTCTGAGAGAAGTCGCAGTAAACCAATGAGAGCACTAGCAACTAAATTGCCTGAGTTTTGTACACGAAACAAGACAGCGTGACACAGTCAGCGCTGTAGAGTATGACCAGTAGAGTAATGAGGATGCACAAAATGATTAGACTGAATTCACAACACTTTCCCAGCAAGTTTAATTGGGGGAAAGTGCAGTGAATTGGTAAAAACACACGCAATTATATTAATCGAGCATGCTAATAATTGAGTGAAAACGTGGTGCAGCCCGCGCTGCAGAGCACGCCACAGTGTGAGTCCTTTATGAGGATCTACCGATGTGTATTTCACTCCTCACCGTCATTGAATTACGTTAAATTGCAACGGTGTACTCTTACCTGAGTTTTGAGTCCTGGTGAGCAAGAAAAGCTGAGTAAATCCGATGAAAAGCGGTGAAAAGTCTGAGATGTCCAGAGGGTGTGTACGCTGTCCCAGCGGGTTTTCACAGAAGTGTTGAAATATCCTATATAGCTGCGGAATATGAAAGTGTCGTTGGGCGCTGAAGTCAATTAAGAGAGATAGCCGGTGAGCGAAGCCGAAGTCAAGCGAGAGAGACATCATCTCGCTCAACGCGGCATGCCTACGAGGCACAACCTAGGCTCCGCGAAGCCCTGCCTCGGCTATCTCCGCCCAACCGAACGCTGCGTGCTCGAGCACAGCAACAGGTCGACGCACGGCGAATATCGATCGCCGAGCTCCAGCTGATTATCCAACAGTGAATAACAAATAATTGATAAATTTAAGATTGATAAATATTTAAATAATATAATATTATTTTTGGGCAAGATTAAAAAAAACGTATGCAATGAAAAATACAAAATTGATATAATAAACAAAAGAGTGGATAACAAAACGTTTTCTTTAGAGACTATCAACTTTTATTTTTACTTGTTCGTTTATTTTTAGATTGATAAATACTCATACACGTAAAATCCGACAGTGTTTATACAGGGGTGTTCTACGTTAATATGTTGGGTCTGGGAAAAAGTTCGTGCCGTTCTTCCCGATAGATGGCATCAATTGCAAATAAGTCAGGAAAAACAGATCGTAATGACACCACTAAACGCTCGTTAGAAAGGTGACACTTCAAGCGTTACTTTGAGTGTATGAACATCAAAATTAGTGCAGTCGCTGGAAAGTTGTTTGCATTTGAAAATGGAGAAAAGTAATGAAAAATTGCGCTATATTTTGCAATATCATTACGACAAAGGGAAGAACGCTGCGAAGGCTTGTGAAAAAATTTGTGCTGTGTACGGTGAAGGTAATTTATCAAAATCTGCTGCGCGGAAATACTTCGCTCGCTTTCGTACTGGTAATTTTGATGTGAAAGATGAGTCACGCTCTGGTCGTCCAATCACTGAAAAAGCTGATGAAATTCTTGAAAAAGTTCAGCAAGATAAGAATATCAGCAGTGTTGATATTGGTATGGAGCTAGGAATTGACCACATAACTGTTTGGAACTATTTACACAAAGCTGGCTACAAAAAGAAGCTCGATGTATGGATTCTTCATGAGTTGAGCGCGAAAAACATGATATACTTCGGTCTATCATTACTTCGGTCGAATTAACATCTGCAATGCGCTGCTGAAATGCAATGAAATCGAGCCAATTCTAAAACGTGTCATAACCGGTAATGAAAAATGGATTACGTGCGACAATCGTAAGCGTCAAAGATCGTGGACAGGATGGTGAGCCATCACAAGCGTTCGTGAAGCCAGGGTTGACGACGGAAAAGGTGATGCTGTGTGTGTGGTGGGACTGGAAGGGAATCGTCCACCATGACATACTTTCAGTTGGACAGACGATTGATTCTCAACTCTACTGTCGACAACTAGAGAGATTACGCCAAGCAATTGAAAGAAAACGGCCCGAATTGATTAATAGAAAAGGTGTTGTCTTCCATCATGACAACGCCCAACCACACACTTCTTTGATGACCCGTCCAAAATTGCGAGAGCTTTGTTGGGAAGTTTTGATGAATTTACCGTATAGTCCAGACATAGCACCCTCTGATTATCACTTATTCCGATCTCCGCAGAACTCTCTCAATGGAATGAAGCTGCACTCAAAAGAAACCACCTGATTCAATTTTTCAACCAGAAACCACAGAAGTTCTTCACCGATGGCATCATGGCTCTACCCGAAAAATGACGAAACATTATCGATAATAATGGAGCATATTTGGTTTACATAAATTCATTTTCACACTATAAGAAAACCAGTTGAATTTTACTAAAAAAACGCCACAAACTTTTTCCGAGACCCAATATATAGAGTTAATCTATGTTAATATGGAATATATATAGAATTTAAACACAAATTAAAGATTTTTCAAATCTTACTCACCATGGTGATTTTCGACTGCTATAATTAAGCCCCTTAGCGGCCTATGTAGAAGGCCTTCGTCACCCGCAAGGTGCTCAACCACATATTGTTGGATGAAGGGCGATCACTTTAGAGTACCACTCGTGTAAGCCGCGATAATCCTTTCAACACCACCACGGAGAAGCATTTCGGTAAACACTGTGAGGAGACGCTGGAACGTGAAATACGCGATACTCACGAATCAGCGCTCGGTAAAGCGCCGCACCAATCGAGGCTCGTGACGGATTAATACACGAGCCGTTGCCCGCACGGCAGCCAAAATAACACGTCTACAGGAATCCATTTAGTAAAAAACGCGAAGTTGCGAAGTAACGACACTACACTGACCGGATGAGGGTTGTAGAACATTTGATTGTTGAATAATACGAGAACTTCGTTTTCACTCAATTTGATACTTTAACCCGAATACCCTCACTACTCTGTATATATTTTGACTTCCCTACAAGCACCGGAATGAAACAAATATTTGAATGATAGTAATCTTGAGCTCTATACGGTATCAGAGCGTCTTCACGGCGTTAGCGTACACGTAGGCGTCTACTATTTCTTAAGGATAATTTATTTCGTACTACCTCTTTGGAAAGGCTGTCAACATGAATCCATGCACTCCTACCATTTTTTCTAAGAAAGCTGCATTCTCTAAACAGCCATTCTTGATTTACATTCAAACATGCACTTGTAAGATATATTGATAAGATGGTAAATACGAAGTGTTGCCATCTTTATACTAGACTGCGTTGACACAATAGGCAGTCTTCATTTACAATTATATATACATCTCAAACACGCGTATGCAAGTCAATAATCTAATTCTCTAACTGCTTTTCTGTCAGGGGATATATTAACAAAATACAAAACATTTACATATTTAAATATACGCTTGCGAAAATGAACTAGCTTTTCACATAATCATAGTATGTATACACCTTTGCTCCATCTCACTCCTATCCACACTCCTTCCCCCACCACGCGGTTATCCCCACTACCTCACTTTTCCACTGCCGCGCTACCCACTCTGTTTAACCAGTGTCGGTAAAATGGAGATCGTAAAGTGAGGTGGTGTGGGTACTCTGGTGAACAAGGAAGAGTAGAGATAAGAGCAGGATGGAGCAAAGGTGTACACATACTTGGAATAAAATTTATAACTCGCCCTTGCGTTGGCGGCATCTGTGGTGGCTCTCCGGGGTGACGGTCACAATAATAAGTCCACGACACATACATATGCACTCGCGCGCTCTCTCTCTCTCTTCCTCTTCCTCTCTCTCATTCACTCATCCACTCACTCACTTATCCACACATCAAAAACCGCAGTTACGCACCCGGGTAATGTGAATTAGTGAACTGCAAGTAGTGGATATTGCAAACTCTCGTAGATTTGTCTAGTGTTCATGCCGAAAACATAGTCAATGATTAAATGATAACCGATATGCTTTGAAAGACGTATCAGAAGTACAAATTGAAAATGCGGGATTTTTTTCTATTTTTGAACGTTTATTCTGAAAAAATGGTAACAAATGAATTATTCAAAGTATTGTCCATCGCTAGCCACAACTTTTTCCCATCTTTCTGGCAATTTACGGATACCGTCGCGAAAAAATTCGGCCGGCTTGGCTGCTATCCAGTCATCGACCCATTTTTGGGCTTCTTCGTAAGAATGGAAGCGCTGGTCAGCTAGGCCATGTGTCATCGATCGGAAAAGGTGGTAATCGGAAGGAGCAATATCTGGGCTATACGGCGGGTGGGGTAAGACTTCCCATTTCAGCGTTTGTAGGTATGTTTTGACCGGCGCTGCAACATGTGGCCGAGCGTTGTCATGTTGCAAAATTACTTTGTCGTGTCTTTGCTCGTATTGTGGCCGTTTTTCTTTGAGTGCGCGGCTCAAACGCATCAATTGAGTTCGGTATAGTGCTCCTGTGATGGTTTCGTTCGATTTCAATAGCTCATAATACACCACACCCAGCTGGTCCCACCAAATACAGAGCATGAGCTTGGCGCCGTGAATATTTGGTTTGGCCGTCGATGATGATGCATGGCCGGGGTAACCATATGATTTTTTGCGCTTCGGGTTATCGTAATGGATCCACTTTTCATCACCAGTGACAATGCGATGCAAAAAACCCTTCCGTTTTTGCCGTTCGAGCAGCAGTTCGCATGCAAAAAAACGGCGCTCGACGTCTCTCGGCTTCAGCTCATACGGCACCCAATGTCCTTGCTTTTGGATCATTCCGAGGGCTTTTATACGATGGGAAATGGCTTGTTGTGTCACTCCCAATGAATCTGCGAGCTCTTGTTGAGTTTGACACGAGTCTTCATTGAGTATTGCCTCCAATTCAGCATTCTCAAACTTTTTCACTTGGCCCGGCCGCTCTTTGTCCTCAACGTCAAAATCACCACTTCTAAACCGCACAAACCATCTCTCGCACGTTGAAACCGATGGAACATGACTCGGATAAGCCTCGGAGACCAATCGATGTGCTTCAGCAGCACTTTTCTTCAAATTAAAGAAGTAAATTAAAACTTCCCGCAAATGCTGTTTTGTTGGCACGAAACTCGACATATTGAGAGCTCAAAAAAACTATGAATTTGACACTGCGACAAATTGACACATACTGAAAATTAAAGCTATAAGACGTAGCTTTGACATGAACATAGTCACAGTACTGCCTGATGCGTATAGCGTTAGTAACGCCATCTGTTATCAAACCCGCATTTTCAATTTGTACCCCTGATATATATGCAAAATTTATTTCACAGCATCGTCGATCGTGTCACGACTACATGATGAAGATTTCTCCTCTTTCTTATTCTCTTCCTCTTCATCTGCTGACCAAACATCCATGTATGATTCTCCATTAAATGGGTGCTCGCGAAGCCAATTTTTTATTTGAAAAGCCTAGCGCATTGCACAATGCGAAGACGCTGTATCGTTTATCATAGCGTGTCTGAAGCATTTTCGCAAAGATTTCGGCATAAATATGTACGATAAGGCGCCCTCCTCATCCTCCAGGTTGGAAATTTAACGGTTCGTGATATCGCAAAGAAGTATAGTCTTCTCGTGACCGCGTGTATAGATACGTCTTGATTTTCGCGCAAGTTAGTGTATACGTGTATACAGCTCACATCGCCCTCGTACCATTCAAGACCGTGACAATATTTCGAGAGAAAATTATTCTGGCTTCTCGAATGCTGTGGTAATTCGGAAAAGTGACACGGCGGTGCGACGATCTAATGAGCAGAGTACGGTCTATCCACTGCTGTCACGGCAATTTCTTTCGGAATAAATTCCAATTCTTTACCACGCATTCCCTGTATATCTATGACGACATCCATTTTCACGTCTAATCCGTACAGATGCTCGAGTTCGATTGATGAGTTACTCACAGAGACGATTCTACGTCTCTTAACACGAAATAATTTTATTCTGACATCGGCACATTTTTCGCTTATCTGGTAAAATCCACCATTCTCTCATATATCATCCATTTTTCCAGGGGTATCATCGTACCAGAGAACGCTCGTGAGATGCGAATTTTTGGCTGCTTGACCGTAATTCAAAAGTGTTTCTAAGTACGCTCCATAATCGTAGGCATTATTTGGAGGTGAAACTAATTTTTGATTCAGGTATACATCCATCTGATTAAACATAGAATGCAAGAGATTGTTTACAGGGCCGGTACTTAATTTAGACGCTGTATCCGCTGCAATTTCCGTAGTAGGAGATGTTATTTTCACTCTCTGACTAAGCATATTATGCGCAAGATCTATATACTCATCAACCTGTCCAGGAATAACAAATTCAATAGGTGAATCATCTGTTAGCGAAGAAATTGGCTTATAATACACGCAATTGGAGCCTTCGATAGTAGTTTGCGTCGGTGGGAGTAAAACTAATTCAAGTTCCGAGTACGCATATAGAAAAATCATCTTGTTTGAGCTATCCAAGAATAACTGGAACCGTTAATTGACGAGTCTTCTTTTTATTGTTCTTATTACTCTTATTCTTCTTCTTCTTCTTCTTCTTTTTTTCTATTACACTTTTGTTTTTACGGCCGATACATCGTGGTTTACGTTTGTTCGATGAATCAGGAGTTCGCGAAATTTTGCGCTTTTTATAACCAGACCCCCGCATGAGAGTGTCAATTTTTTCAGAGGCTTTGCATTTGAGATTACTGCCTGATTCTCGCGCTGTCTCGTGAATAGCATCTTTCACGGTTATATTTCTATCGAGGATAGCACCGGCTACGTTTACATCAGCGCACAAAGCCTCTTATGCAACTGCTTTAGCGCCGTTCTTTAAAAGTGGTAACACTCGACAAAACAGGCCCCCGAGAAAGCTGCCGATACCGTGTCCTCGTTCATTAGGTGTTCGATATAAACATGGCTAATACCGCCGTACCCGCGACGACCCCATCCGTGCTGCACACTGTCAATATCATCCATAGTGGTGTAATCAATCGTTGGGCCTTTTAAAATGTTCTGTCACAGTAAACGTTCCCTGTTCGAATGGTATAGGATCTCCAAATTCGTCTCTTATATCGATCTCGATAGTGTGTAAATTATTGCGCAAGAGAGGTATATATCGTGATGTTGAAAAAGATGTAATTTTTATCAAACCATACTGACAGTAATCAGTATCAATGGGAATAATTCGTAAGAGGGGTGTTTGTACATGGCCTGTAATATAATTCTCGCAGATATCTGTGTATAGAAATATGCTGCCCGGTATGGCAGCGGTGAGAGATGCAGGCCTCGACCCTGTGTATTCGCATTGCGGTTCTATCATTACAGACCTACAGGCCTCTTCCGAGAATCCTAGTAGCCTTGCGATAGCGGGCGATACGCGAAAGTCGTGGTATCGTAGATCGTCGCATATGCGCGCCACTTCGACATGCCCGCTCGGAAGCGATTTAAAGCGCAAATGACCGGCCACGTGAGGTAACTTATTTATACTCTTCAAAAGAGCGTCTATAGAGCGATATACACCAGGTGGAACTTGTTCTATATCAGCGCGTCTGCGTGTGAAATGATTTAAACCCGATAAATTATAATCACCATCCTCAAAAGTTACGAGATTTCCTACAGTAGGAACATGTAAAAGAGTCATCGGATGAACAATTTCCACAAGAGAAACAGACCATTCTCCGTGCAAACATATCTGACATGGTAGATTTGTAACAAATTTCGTCGTCGTATTATTCGGAAAATACTGCATACTACTGTTGCTCGGTAGTACGACGAAGAAAGAACTATCCTTATAGCTCATATTTATCAGCGTCGGTGATTCGGAGCGTTCTTCCTCTTTGTCCTCTTCTTCTCTTTCGTCTTCTCAGATGTCGGAGGTACTCGTACTCGTGATAATTCTGCCTCGTAGAAAATACCGTCGATAGTCTCGTTATTCAGATCGTGTAAAATATACACGAATGGTTCTCCATTCACGAATATTCGTTGAATCTTGAATAATCCGTTACTCCAACCACGCTCATATCTTTCACGAATGCTGCTTTAGCTGTACTGATACGTACCAAGTCACCGATGCTGTATATAGGCTTTTTAATTTTTCTCGCGTTTCACTCGTCACGCCGAGCTAAATTTCCTCGGGCTAAAGAGGCATTTTTGAGGGTTACCTCGCTCGAAGGAATAGACGTTCTGTTGTGTCTAGTGTGATTATAAGCAGATAAAGAATTTTGTAAAACATCGATGTAACGCTTATTTCGCGTCTATGTAAAGTAACGCCACATTCGCTCTTTTATTGTGCGATTAAAGCGTTCGGCAATCGAGGCTTTTATATCAGGGTTACGAGCAGCACGAAAATCGATATTCTTTTTCTTGAGAATTAGCTGAAATGCAGTGCCGATAAATTCTTTGCCTCGATCAGTTTGCAATTGCTGTGGGCGAAGATTGTTACTGCGTGCGAGTATACGTGTGAGACCGCAGGCCACGTTTGCGCTTGTTTTGTCACGCAAAGCCTAGACCCACGCGTATTTGCTCAACACGTCGATAACAACAAGCAGATATGCGTACCCATCGTTGTACGTGGCTATTGAGCAAAGATCAGCTAAATCAGCCTCCCATACATCGTCTATATTACTCACGTTGTACGTGCGACGGAGAAATCGTCGACGTACGAGACGATGCATTTTATATGCATCCTGTGCTTCGAGACATGGTAAAATATTTTTTCGCGGTACTCTTCGAACCACCTGGGTCAAATTTTTTGCTCGAGAATAGGAGGCAGGATGAGCGGTGTCATTATAGATTTTTTGAAGAATTTTCATAGTTTTAACGATAACCAGTTAAATGGATTCTTTTTCTTTTTCTTTTCTAACTGTGTGGGGGATCAATATTCACTGGGATGTCGTTGGCTCTCTACTTGTACGATGTTTTGCAATTGTTCGTCCTCTTTTTGATCCCCCTCATCCCCCTCGATGATGTCGTTTTCCGCCCTGAGCATTGAATCTCTGTTTGAGTGTGCGGTTTCGGCCTCGTTGTTGCTGTTGCTACTGTTGCTGCTGTTGCTGCTGCTACTATCACTATCGCGTGGTAAAATAAGATGCCGCTGCGGTGTCGAGGATGACGTAGGTGTAGGTTTGTGTAGTAACTCGGGATTGCCGATAAATTCGCGTGGCATCTGTATCGCTCGCAGGAGTTTGGTAAAGTGAGATCGACTGATGGGTTTCTCGCGTTTTCTAGCTCACGTAGCATCGTTAACAAGATCAACGATATAGGAATTTAAAATCTTCTGCCGTCTATGGAAACAACACCGTTACGATTCCATGTCATTTTTTTACTAACGGCGCTGCGATGCAAATTGCGAAGCAACAATATTGCTTTAGATTAAAACTTTTTTGGTACGCTATCGATAATAAGTATGTCATTGAGGCGAGATTTAACTTTATTCATTAAAACGTCGTCGATTTTATTCTCGTGACTATCGAGTATTGCTATTTTTCGTTTTGATGAAATATTCGGTACCCCATTATCGTACTCAACCATGTGAAGACAACGCTGTAAAACCTGCTGGTACGCTATCCATTTCTCTCTCTCGCTCTTGTACGAGTAAGAGTTTAGAATTTCACTCAGCTCAGAGTCGAGGCGCGATAATGGCGTACCGGTAGTCTGTACGGAGGGCAACGGGTCTGTAGTAGTAGTAGCAGCAGTAGTAGCGAGTCCAGCGAGACGATGTATGTTATCATGAGGAATAAGTACCATCTTTCTGGCATATTCCATGGCTCATGTAGACCGAGACAGACACAAGAAGCAACTTGAGAAATCCGTCAAAGTGCTCGACGATGATCTTCCGCTTACCGCTCCAATTTCCCCTTTTGTCGGCTAGTCGTCGAAGAATTGTCGCGTGCCTCCGAAGATGATTCTTTTGCGTGCTGTTCAGACTCACGTTTCCCTGTAAAACGTTTAGAGTACACTCGCACATACACCGTACGAGAGCTACATCTGCTTTGCGCAAAATTGCACGTCGTTGCTCTTGCTTCAGATAACACAGCGCTTGCAAAATAATTATTTGCTTTTTATCATGGGGTTCGCGCAACGCCATTACAACCGCATTACTGGTATATCGCGCATCGCATCGCGCATCGCATCGCGAACCTTTACAGCTTTTTGAGGCACTTAAACGTAATGGTATTGGTCTCCAGGAAAAATACAGGTGCGAAATCGACAATTATCAGACGTCGATTCGTTCAAGTCGAATAATACATAACCGTGCGGTGCAGCTGTTGCATTGAAATATACCTCCGGCAAAAATCGCGGATTCTCGGGACATACCTGACGAGCTAGATGCTGAATTTGCACGCGATCTCGCGGATTTTCGAAGACAACGATATAATTAGCGTTTAAGAAGATATCGCGCTGCCCGTGACCTTGATAGAAGAGATTTTGCGTGATGAAAATGACACTAAGATTTTTATGATGGCTACCCTTGGTAAAAAGATCGACCACAGTATTGTAGGATGCCTCGCGCATTAGATCGTCAATGACCATAAGTTTAAGTTTTGTATCATTAGAGTAGTCTGCTGCTTGCGGTAAACCCTCGCGAAATTCGATTTTATCACCGAACTCTGAATACCCGGACTGCCACTCTGAGTAATAGAAGTAAATAGAAGCCACTCTGAGAAGTATACGCTCGAACAGGACATCCGTCATTTCGCACATTCATTTTAAGATTTTTTTGACAAAATATGTTTTACCACAACCCGTAGAACCGCTTATCACGGCTGACCATGGATGTTTCCAGCGTGTATCCACATCGATGATGTCTATCAAAATCCATCAGCTGACTTTTAAATAAGCTTAAACCGCGACGGCTGAGGCGGCGGCGGCGGCCCCGCGGCATCAGCTATTTTTGCGGCCTTGACGAGCTGATAAGGCGCGGCACGCCTGTACTAGCTGATGAGGCGCAGGCCCGCGGTATAAACTGGTGGTTACACCATATGTAAATTAAATAACGATAGTTTTTATATTTCTCTGAAATAAAGCAGTATTTTTATTTCACTATGCATACATCTCTATGTGCAAATTTTACTAATCATGTAATTCTAAACAGCAATATTATGTCGACGGAGGTAGCACGAGAAAGTCAGAACAAAAGAAAACACTCGATAAGAAAGATGGGACAAAAGGAATCAACGATGAGAAAGTCAGAACAAAAGGGAACGGTAGAAAGATAGCAGCTACTGCTATGAATAGCAGCACAAAAAGAACGAGCAGACAACGGCTTTATACATAATAAATCAATTTTTTTTAATGTATTGTACACAGTAAATATGATACATGAAATCAGACAGATTTCTATAAAATGTCGCGAATTCGACCGTAAAATTATATACTTTTTTGCGTTAAGCTAATAACCGTATTTCACAATAGCCGTACTGTACAGCAGAGTACATCCCGTGCCGCTTTCCCGTCGTGTTAGCAGGTTCGCATGATTTCGTTTCTTTACGCGTTAATACATTATAAAGTTCCGTGCGTCGAATAGCGTCGAATTTTGAAATAATAGGTACGCTCCTTGCTCCTGTCACGAAAGATCGTAATGCGTTGTGATTTATGTGACGGCTATTCGCAAAGTTTAGCGTGATACCCTTTACTTTACATTTGTCAATAATCGTACCGTCGGGTTTACGAACAAGGTATGCATGAAATTTTGGTCCTCCCGATACGACCGAAGTTATATAACTATCAGGCCCGTATTCATTTAATTCATCCGTGAGATCTCCTAGAAATTGACCGATTGGCGGCTCAGACTCGTTACCACCGGGGCGACTCACGTAAATACAGGAGTCCGTATCGCAGTACAATATTCGTCGCCCGAGCCCCTCAAGATAACTGTATAGTTTTAGCTGTGCCTGTGCCGTCGTGTATGCTGCAATCACGGCATTTGATGCCGGGGATGGTTGGATAGCATCACGGTTGCTCACATTGTTTACATACATGATCTTGTGATTGACCGGTAGCATTCCCGGCACCTCAAAATCCGGACTTGTTAGTAAATTCATTAGCTCCGCGCGTGTGGAAACGATAACGGTTTTCGTGAGATTCTCACGTTGACCAAACTTTCCCCAGAATGAATTAAGAGCCAATTATGCGAGCGAACGTAAACCCGGATTTGACTGCAAAGCACTCCGCTCGGGATATGCACCCTCAGACTCCTTGTACAACTCTATAAAACGCGCAATTGCTTCCTCGTCATCGTTCCACTCTGTTGGCGGTTCACTCGCCTCCTGTTTTATTTTTAGGAATGTGTCGATGTACTCGGAAAAATGACTGCCTCGTCGCGTTGTCAAGCCATACTGCGTAACAATGTATGGCCAAATTTCATAGATACGCGTCACCTCATAACCGAGCGACACAGTTTTTCTCAGTCCGTCTACGACCCATGTGCCGTCAAACGCTCGCTCAGCCGTGTCATCGTGTGTACAGCCCTCGGATGTGTCCATATCTGTACAGCACGTTCAACACAGGGGGAACAGTAGTTTAGAATAGTACGGGGATACACAAATCGCGCGGTGCTACCACGGTACCCTTCACGAGACCCTCGACGACACTTAGATAGTTTTCAAGTCCTTCTAGTATTCGACACTCGTCACCTACGTACAATTTCGGATGTCCAACGGGATATTTTCCATTCTTACACACTCATGGATACAACAAGCACACATCCACATAGCGTATCTGCTCCCCATTCGCGACGTCGTACTAGCTTACAACATTTTTCGTTCGACCGCTATAGAATGCAACGACATTTCTTCCTTATTCTCGAGTAACCTTTCAAAATCGCATTCCCATATTTCGGTCACATAACCCTTTCGATCTGATTCGCCCGGAAATAAGAACGGTACGCTCATATCGCTCATCCATTGTTTCGCCGAATTTAGTTCCAGCATCTCCATTCACGCGATAATATCGCGGACAACCATGCCAAAAGCAACCGTGATATTGAAGAACGTGATAGACCCGCGCATCCGCGTAGTATCCGTCGACAGCTGGTCGGCCGGTCGGAGGGCGATACTCTCTCGTGCGTCCAGCATGAGCGATAACGCAGTTGCGATGTCCGCTCAAGGCATACGAGCCATACGGCGGTTTTGCGCGACTGCTTATCGCCCCAGCGATACCCCCCTGGTGGTAGCACAGCAATGCGATCTTTCTGTAGAAAATTCTTTAGAAATACTCTGATACATGCTGATGCTATCGTGCATGCTTCTGTAAAGGGGCACACGCTCCCGCAATGTATAAGTAACTCTCGAAATGCTAAACACGCTCGTTTCAAAACCGTTACATCTGTACGACAATGTTGCACAAATTGCGTCGCGAAATCAAATTTATAATCGACGCGACTCGATTCTTCCTCATACCATTTTAAAAATCGCTCGCGATCCGCTGAAAACATGGTATCGGGTGAGTAAAAATGCATAGCCGGCAGAGGACCTGAGTAATTCTGATATGTCGGTGTGTTGAATAAACGGGGAAATGTACCTTTTGCCACCTCATCAGCGAAACCAAAGGCTTTAGGTAAAGCGCCCAGAGCCATGCGTCAATAGTTTGGATTATCGAGAAAAACGACATCGCCAATCTTCATCGAGACAATCTTCGTACCATTCATAATCAGAGAGGGCAACTATGTTTATTGTACTTCGATCAAATACCGTAGAATAAATTGCACGTCGAAACCTCTCAAATTATGAGCAATACAGATGGTCTTTTTAAATTTTTGCGATAATGCCAATTTCACGAGCTCCCCAACAGGATCATCGATAAACACGAATTCACGTTTACCACAGTCAGCACAATCGGTCTCTATATCTGTAATACCCAGACATGTCATATATACGCATTGTGTAACACATAAATTCGGCTCGTGAATTCGTGTCGATTTATCATCGTGCAATTGTTTGAGTTGCTGCGTCTCAAAATCATAAAATAAAAATCTCGTGGAAAGCTTGTCTTTTTTCTTCTCCTTTTGCGCCTCTGGTTTCTTAAGATGTGCTATAAAACACGCATGCGTAGTCGGTCGGGTTTGCTTGCATGTAATACAAAACGATATACCACATACATGCATCTTTTATATGTGGTTTTAATCATACGCGAGCAGCCTCTACAGATTTTCAATGCTTTACAGACGCTGAACCGTCGATATTTACGAGAAGTGATACCCGCGGAGCCCTCATCCTTGTGATGAGCGAGGCAAAAAGCACCAAAGAACGAACGATTACAGTCTGTGCAATACTCAGGCTGATAATCTCTATTGCCGTTGCAATAAGTGGATTGACATCGAGCACATTGATAGCTACAGCGATACTCAAGTACTCGAAAATACTTGGAATTACATTGTGCGCAAAACCCTCGACTACCTAGCGCACCAGCGAGATTTAATATTAGCGGGTTGTTGAGAATTCCTTCCAGATGAACCTTGACCGATCTGTGAATATATTGGAACGGGATGAGAACTCACTCGAGGCAAGAGGAAAATAACCAGACACATAAATGTTATACTGAGAAAGTGGTTTATTGCTGCCTTCCTTCGCAGTATTCAAAATTCAATTTCAAAACAGCACCAGTCTAATGAAATATGTGAAAATTCAGACCAAAAGACTTTAATTTAGAAAATTATCCAAAACATCAATTTTGCAAACAAATACAAATTATAAAAAAGATTAACAAATTGAGCTGTAAATTGACATACTATGAGCAGCAATTCTATTAATTGTGCGCTGAGTGAAGACATGAGCAAGCGGTGCATGCAACGTAGTGATAGCTACGCTGCACGACACGCTCAGACTGGTGAGTGCAAAAACATGAATGAGTTAGTAATTTGAATTTGGCATTGTAATGTGAGCAGCACACAATTATATTAATTGTGTGCTGAATATGAACTTGAGACAGCGGTGCGTGCAACGTAGTAACAGCTACGCAGCACGACACGCCGATGCCATTGAGTGCGAAAATGTGTGCGTAACTCACTGCAACCACTCAGCACTGTATTGCAGAGTAGTTGCAATGAATTAATAATGAGAGTACTCTCAGTAAATGTTGCAGGAGTGCTGGTCTATGTGAACTCAGCTACGCAGTCAGCACTGCGTAGCACAATACAAACAGATATTGAGGCTGTACAAATGAACTGCGTATAGTCACTGTACTTTCCCAACAGAATTTCTGGAGGAAAGTACAGTGAATAGACCTCACCGGTATAATTGTATTAATTATGCCGGCTAAAGCAAGTGAGGAGAGCATGATGCCGCATGTGCTGCAGCGCATGCCACGAGTGAGCCAAAGTGGTGATGCACCGTATTTCTCTTCTCACTGACATTGAATTTCTACCAAATTATGTCAATGTACTCTTACCTTGAGCAAACGAGTCCTGATGAGTGAGATGTTGAGCGAGTCCGATGTATAAGTGTCCGAGGAAAATGCTTGAGTCCTATGGATGCGCGTGCTGTCCAGTGGATGTGTGTCGCAAAAGTGCCGAATTCTCAAGATGGCTGCGAGTACGAAAGTTTCGTTGGGCGCTGGAGTCAGTTGAGCGAGATAGCCGGTGAGCGAAACCGAAGTCAAGCGAGAGAGACATCCTCTCGCTCGACGCGGCGTGCCCACGAGGCACATTCTCGGCTTCGCGAAGTCCATGCTTCGGCTATCTTCGACTCAACCGAACACCGCGTAGTAAAGCAGCTCAACAGGTAGGCGCACGACGATTATCGATCGCCGTGCGCCAGCTGATTTTCCAACACGGGTAGTGATAAGAACGCTCGTAATAGAGAATAAAGAGTGTATGATTAATTTTACCTATTGCAGAGAGTACGGATTTTCGCCCATCGTACAGAGCCGGAACGCGTTTTCCGAAGGTGAGAAAGTCATAAACAACAATCGCTATACCCTCGTGAACTAAGTACTCCTGAAAGAGCTGAACTTCGCGCGCACCGCACCCTCCAGATGGTGTCGTTACCCTGGCATTACGCGTGCGCTCTATCGCTGCTGTATTGAAACGTTTCGCGATTTTATGCACTTTATTTCTATCCCTATTTCACGCGTCTTTGGAGCGGCTTGAGTGAAATCGCGTAGTTTTTTTATTTTATTCCGAGCGAGATCCTTCCTAGATCGTAGGGAGAAGCTGGGTTGCTCGAAACCGGTTCGTGCTCTGGGCTGGATGGGTTAAGAAGTGTGTATTGTTTTTATGGGTTTTATAAGTGGTTGATTCTATTGTTATTTCTTTTTTGTTGTTTTTGTTGTGGGACCTCGGTCTTGAGTTTATTGATTCGCATGTGTCCGTGATGGACGTGCGGTTCGTTACCCTTTCATCATTGGTCCTGTGTTTGTAGGGTATTTTTGTATGTTCGTTTTGTAGGTAAAGCACTGACTGTATGTTAGCTATGAAGAGGATGGAAGGAAGTTCATAGGACGATCTGGTTGTTCGTACGGTTTGTTAACTTTCGCTTGCGTTTGAGTGTTATGTGAGGTTTTCCTTAAAATTACGTATGCGGAATTGCTTCCGGTATTCTAGGTTGTTGACTTGATTGTTCGTATGGTGATGAGGTACCACCTATACGGAGCTTAACACTCAATTTATCTATGTTGGGTCATCGCGTTTGCTAATACGCGACTTACTAAAATTACGTACATAGATGTCAGAGGCGCTGCAAATCGTACTTCGATCCTTAGACTACCGTGTCGTAGGAGATTCCAGTGACCGAAGCTACTTGCTGATAAGTCCGGTGTCAAATCAAAGACATACAGACGGTAGCCTTTGGGATAATCGCTCCTGGTAATATCTAGACCCTCATTCTGAAAGTGTACACCTGTACCGCTAAAGAGCGTGTGATAACTGTCTATCCACTTTTCGTTACCATCAAACACCGGTTGAAGAGGTTTACTCGGTATTTATTGACCATTGACATACAGAGAGAGAAAATTTATCGAATGATTATCAAAGTTAAATGGATTTAACGTAGCACTGCCATTGAATGCTCGATTATTCACAAAGCCAAGAATTATTCGTTTAGGTAATTAGCCTAGAATGACGTTATCCAGCGTATCGCCAATGATACCGCTATGCATCGTAAAAGCTTTAACCTCAACCCTTGTTATAGGATACTTGGCGGTTGTTTTTGGAAGCATTTTGGCGTGAGCTATCAGCACGCCTGGTGCGATTTTTGCTCGACAGACGAGTAATGTAGCCTTGGTGATATGCAGTTTATGTGTCACACCGGCCGTAGGAGTCTCCATAAGACAAAAATCGTCTTTTGAGCGTACAAGCCGTAACTGTACTTCCACACCGTTCAGCAGAAATTTATCCTGATATAAAACATCGCAGTGTAATGTAACATAGCTACACTCTCTAGCCCACTTTATTATGTCGAACGGTATAAAGAGCCGAGGGATACGCAGAAACACCTGCGAAATTAGAATAGATACAGAAGTACTGAGGTTTGCGGGCACTAGGCCATCGCATCCGAGTATGAAAAAGTAGCTACGTCGCACCTCCGAAATTCCCTCGCTGACATAAATAACAGGTCAGTGACCAGCTGGCCTTACTGGGAGGCGAGGGGAAGACGGGTAGCGCGGCGACGGCTAGCTATGAAATAAGGAAATGCGTTAGATTTAAAAATAAAAGCTAATGATGACGTAGGGCAGAACGGAGCGAGGGGAAGGCTATAAGAGAGCCTACGCAGGGGGAGAGCTCTCTTAGGTTTTTCGACACGAGTACGGAAGGAAAGAAAATAAAAAACGTTCTGAATAATAATTCAAAATTCAAAAGACAGTTCTTTTCTGCTCACCTTGTATCAGAATCACGTGAGTACCTAAGAAAAGTGAGTACAAGTGCGTGAAAAAACGAAGACCAGCCAACGAGAAATGACAGGCGAGTTATCGAAATAAGATAAAATCATGATTAGTGAGATATCACTTAATTCAAGAATAATTTAGAGATAGACAGGTTAAATTGAAGAGACAAAATTTGCGTAGAATAAACTGAATAGGATAGAGCGTCTAGTATTAAGAAAATAGAATTAAGAAATTAGAACTAAGTATAGAAAATAACTCGTTTAGGATTAGCTTAGCGATACCGCAGAAAATTAAAATTAGGTCATATAGTATTTAAATCAACAGGCAAAACCAGCATATCGCAAGTGAAAGTGCGAGTGAGAACGCCAGACGTCGAACCGTATGTGAGCTAGAGAGGGACAGAGGTCCGAGCGAAACATCGGTTCGAAGAGCGAGTGAGAACGCCAGACGTCGAACCGTATGTGAGCTAGAGAGGGACAGAGGTCCGAGCGAAACATCGGTTCGAAGAGCGAGATAGGCGCGGCTGGTGGTGTGCGTATGTATGTGCACCGAGCGTACAGCAATACCACTGTACAAAACAATAATAGACCTTCGAGAATACCGAGAATCAGTGCACACGAAATAAAATAATAATTGTAGAAATAATCGCTGAAATTACGGAATTTTAATGTCATTATGCAGAGTACCAGTGACCGGAAGTTAAAAAGTGACGTTTTTATGAAATTGTTTCTTTGGGAATAAAGCCTTACTCTCAACTACCACGAAGTCTCCATTAATTAGTCCTGTGATCGAGCCCGAACCCCCACGAAAAATAACAATATTTGATAACGATAAAAATTACCGTTACAGTAAATGTCCAATCATATCTAAAGTCCGACCATACTTTATGTACTTTTCACGATTATTCAGACCGATATTAGGGCTATTCGATGCACCTGGTAGAGTGTCAAACGTACCGGGCGTGTCAGCGTACCATAGCGCGGTCGTCAAGTGAGCATTTTTAGCAGCCGGTCCATAATTGAGTAACGTCGCAATATATGCTCTGTAGGGGTATGCATTCTTTGGCGGTGCTACGAGGTTCTGGTTAAAATATACATCCACCTGATTGAAAAGGCTATGCAGAAAGTTATTAACAGGTGCTACGTTGTACTGTGATTCAGCTGTTAGAATAACCCTAACATTTACAATAATCACTGTATGAGCTAGATCCAGGTATTCTTCACCGTGGCCAGATATGACAAATTCCAGGCGTCCGTCATCCGTGAGGGACGACACAGGCTTGTAGTGTATCCATTGTGATGCTTCTATAGCCGTTTGCGTTGGAGGTATGGTAAATAAGTCGAGCTCCGACTTCATACACTCGGAGGAGTGTGAGTGTAAGAACGACATTGTAGAACACCTCCAAAAATATCGTTGGTCTTTGCTCGTTTGCGCCTACTGCTTTCGATACCTCTTCTCTTTCTCTTTGTTATCCTTTTCTCTTTATTCTTTGCGACACCGCGATGTTTCCTTGCTGCAATGCGTCTACGTCTTGTTGACTTCTTCTTCTTATTCTTCTCCTTTATACCTAACGATTTTTTCGAAATACCAGTACGCCATTTCCTCGTCCTCGTAGACATGCGTCCCGAAAACGATTGTATCATGCGAGCGGTGCCTACAGCATTATATCCTGAACCATTCATGAGAAGATCGATTCGATTTATTGGCTTTTCGTTGTAAATTATCTCCAGATTCAGCTGCACGTCGACGCAATGACTCCTTGAATGGCATTTTGCAACCGCTCACATCCTCGATAACGTGTAAACCCGTGCGAGTGGCTTCTTTCCCTATAGCTTTAGCACCTCTGGTCAACAGTGGTAAAAAACTCCAAAATAGACCTTCGAGAAAACTACCGATGCCGTGACCGCGCTGATGCGGGGAACCCGCAAACACGTTACCTATATAACCACCTTCGCCACCTATTAGATTCTCATAATACGTCGTATAATGAGCACATATATTGTTTAATTGAGTCGTTTGAAATTAAGTGTGAGCGTAAACGTTCCATACTCGAATGCAATAGGATTACCCAGATGATCTCTTATATCCACCTCGATCGTTCTGAAGCAATTGTTGAGTAAACCTATGTAATTTGACGATGAGAAACATTTTACTTGCGTTGTACTATACGTGTAGTTTTTTGTATTTAAATTTACAATCCTGAGTAGTGCTGTCTGTGTATCACCTACCATATACGGTACACAAACATCGGTGTAGACAAAAAGCTGATCGGGCAGAGCCCTATTTATACAGGCGGGTACTCGTCCTACGCGTGGAACGCGTCGCATAAGCTACAGGTAAAGACCCCCTGGTGTTTCTCGGTCAAGCAGCAGTTCTTCGTGTTTCTCGAATCCCAATATATGCGCTGTTTTACTACTCATTCGTAATACCCCAGGGTAGCCTAGAGGTTCAGGGCACGACTCCGTTACCTCAGATTCGAGGGCAACGTTCTTTTTAGCCCTTTCAACATTTACAATTTTTATGCCTGCTTCTCGCAGCCCCGGTAAATCATTGATATTTTCCACAATTTCCTCGTGATGTTTGTACAAACCTCGAGGTATTCGGTTTGTAGTAACTTCTTTATTCGCACAAGCCACCCAACCGATTATCGTATCTGCTTCTTGTAAATGCGTCATTATACAGGGTATATGAATTTCCGATAAGCCCACAACCCAGCGACCCTTTAACGATATTTCACGTGGCAATTGAGTTATAAATAGTGTTATTCTATTTTCGGGAAAATACTTCCTACTGCGGTTGCTCGGTAGAACAAGAAAAAAATTATCCTCGTCATGTATCGTTTGGACAAAATTTCGTTTATTCGAGACCGTGAACGATTGACGCTGGTATCCACGAGTTAAATTTCGCCGGATATCCCACCCAACTCACGAAAATTTGTTTTTTCGCACCGTGTCCTTTTGTCCGTAAAACTTGATCAATCTTGAATTCTTTATTCTTCTCCATACGCTTCTCATGAACACTCGTTAATTTTTCGGGGTAAAAGAAACCATCGATAGTTTCGTCTTCGAGATCGCACAACGCATACACATACAAGCCCTGTCTATGTAAAACTTTTTTGATACGAAAAATTTCTTCACTCCAATTTTTCTAGTAACCTTTTTCGAAGGTGCCTTTAGTTCTACTGATCGAACGTAATCGCCGGGTTTGTATTTATAAGTTGTGAAACGTCTCTTTTTACGTGGCTTTATCCTGCTAATTGTCATATTGCGCACCGCTGTATCGGCATTATATAGCATTACGGCGGCCGGTTGCATTTTAATGCTCGAGTGTACAGCATGATTGTACGCATAAACCAATTGTTGTAGTATATCGATGTAACGATGAGTATTACGATGTGTGAAGTAGGGCCACATCCGTTCCTTGAGAGTGCGATTAAAACGCTCAACAATCGAGGCTTTTACATCAGGATTACGAGCAACGCGAAATTGTATGTTTTCATCTTTGAGACATTTTTGAAGCTGACTACCGAGGAATTCTTTTCCACGTTCGGTTTGTAGTCAAGTACTATAAGCAGATAGAAGACGTTGTCGTTATAGCTACTCAATGAACGTAGATCCACGAAATCGGCCTCCCAGACATCGTCAATATTTGTGACATTGTAATATGGTCGTGGAAAGGCACGGTGCACGGGTCTATGAATGGTATAACTATCCTGCTGAGTCAGCCAGTCATACACGGTGTCTGCTTTATGTTTGCTACTGATTAACCCTTAGCGGCCACACCTCAGCCAGGCCACATAGCGGCCACATGGGGTAACTCATTACCCCACGCTGAAGAACTTAGTTGTACAAGACATATGGGTGTTTTAAGACTTCTAACCGATTGTTTCATGTTTGTTGAAGAGTTTTTTAACATTTTAAATGATTTTTATTCGTCAATTTATAGATGGCGTTCTACAAACTGGTCATATATGTGGCTTATTATGAAATGGAGTCACATTTCACACTTGTCTACTACCAGCAGATGACGTTACTTGTATTAATTTCAAAGGTTTTAGACCTCTAATTTCATTTTTCCTGAGCCTGGGGTAACTAGTTACCCCGTGTGGCCGCTAAGGGTTAAACGTCGCGCACCAGCGTATCCAGCTGGATGCGAAGGATCGTAGTACACTTTTTCGAAAGTCATCTTTCACCGCTCGTTGTACAGTTTGTTCTAAATCTTTATCCACTTTTCAAATACTTTTATTACTTTTGTTTTCCGACGTTTTGAAGAAGTATTCCCAGGGTGTATATCGCCGCCGCCGTTGTCGTCGTAGTCGTCGTTGGAATTATTGCCGACCGCATCCACATTCATAGAATGCGAGTCGTTATGTTGCACCATATGAACATCTTTTCTTGGTCGTTTAGTACCTCTAGATACGCCTAAATCCCACAATCTACTGTTGCCTACAAATTCACGCGGAACGCTCTTTGTGCGTAGACTAATCATAAACTCGTGTCTGCCTGTTGCTTTTAAGTTATTTCTACCTCGTACTGCATCGTTTATAAGGTCGACAATATTAGAATTTGGAATGAGGATACTGTCTATTGTTACACATCCCTTTTTGTCCCATCTTATGCTTTTTGATTCATCACTCGTGGATTCGCGTAGAAACTTTAATAGCGCAGTCGGTCGGCGTTCATACATATTTGGAACATCATTAACGATGTTAGCATCGCACGTGGCTTCTGCATTATCTACCTCAGACGATGTTTCAGGTAGTGCTGGAAGTGGTGGTGAAAACGATGCATTTTTCGTAATAACGAGATGTAGATAACTCTGCAGCACTTGTTGATAATCTTTCCATTTACTAGCATCGTCTTTACCATACTTGTTTGATTTATAAATTTTGTATAGCTCAGTGTCTAGTCTTGAAACAGGATCACTCGGGGTCTGTACTGTTTTCTCGTTTGCCGTTGATGCATGATTATTCCCAGAACCGACCATAGGTATTTCGTCGTAACGACCGTCTGCATCACTATTTCCGTCCTTTACCTCGGACATTGGCACTAAAAACATTTTTTTCGCATGCTCCATTACGAGGATGAATTTGTATCCTTAACACAGTATTGTTTTCTCAATCGTCACTACCACTGAAAAATTTACTAAATAAAGTTGTGATTAAGGGAGCCAGTAAAAGTAGTAAAAGAGCACCACCCCCTTTTTGAATTATGAAGCGTTTCTTCGCTCTCCAATTATATTTCCGCTGCTTACGAGCAACTGTACAAACACCACCACCCCCACGTTGTTTTGTCATACATCCTGAGACAAGCTGTCGAAGTATCAGGGGTACAAATTGAAAATGCGGGTTTGATAACAGATGGCGTTACTAACGCTATACGCATCAGGCAGTACTGTGACTATGTTCATGTCAAAGCTACGTCTTATAGCTTTAATTTTCAGTATGTGTCAATTTGTCGCAGTGTCAAATTCATAGTTTTTTTGAGCTCTCAATATGTCGAGTTTCGTGCCAACAAAACAGCATTTGCGGGAAGTTTTAATTTACTTCTTTAATTTGAAGAAAAGTGCTGCTGATACACATCGATTGGTCTCCGAGGCTTATCCGAGTCATGTTGCATCGGTTTCAACGTGCGAGAGATGGTTTGTGCGGTTTAGAAGTGGTGATTTTGACGTTGAGGACAAAGAGCGGCCGGGCCAAGTGAAAAAGTTTGAGAATGCTGCAATACTCAATGAAGACTCGTGTCAAACTCAACAAGAGCTCGCAGATTCATTGGGAGTGACACAACAAGCCATTTCCCATCGTATAAAAGCCCTCGGAATGATCCAAAAGCAAGGACATTGGGTGCCGTATGAGCTGAAGCCGAGAGTTGTCGAGCGCCGTTTTTTTGCATGCGAACTGCTGCTCGAACGGCAAAACCGGAAGGGTTTTTTGCATCGCATTGTCACTGGTGATGAAAAGTGGATCCATTACGATAACCCGAAGCGCAAAAAATCATATGGTTACCCCGGCCATGCATCATCATCGACGGCCAAACCAAATATTCACGGCGCCAAGCTCATGCTCTGTATTTGGTGGGACCAGCTGGGTGTGGTGTATTATGAGCTATTGAAATCGAACGAAACCATCACAGGAGCACTATACCGAACTCAATTGATGCGTTTGAGCCGCGCACTCAAAGAAAAACGGCCACAATACGAGCAAAGACACGACAAAGTAATTTTGCAACATGACAACGCTCGGCCACATGTTGCAGCGCCGGTCAAAACATACCTACAAACGCTGAAATGGGAAGTCTTACCCCACCCGCCGTATAGCCCAGATATTGCTCCTTCCGATTACCACCTTTTCCGATCGATGACACATGGCCTAGCTGACCAGCGCTTCCATTCTTACGAAGAAGCCCAAAAATGGGTCGATGACTGGATAGCAGCCAAGCCGGCCGAATTTTTTCGCGACGGTATCCGTAAATTGCCAGAAAGATGGGAAAAAGTTGTGGCTAGCGATGGACAATACTTTGAATAATTCATTTGTTACCATTTTTTCAGAATAAACGTTCAAAAATAGAAAAAAATCCCGCATTTTCAATTTGTACTCCTGATATATTTTTATATTTTTTAAACGTTTTTTAACACTTGACTTGACACAAACAACTCCTTGTAAAATGTTTAACGCGCATTCACAGATACAATTGATTAGAGGTTTATCAGCGTTACGCAATATTGATTTTCGCTGTTTTTTATTTGAATGACAAATAGCGTTAAGTAGGGCTATACAACGTTCATCGAATGGAATGTAATGTGTATTTTTCTTCTTCTTTTTCTTCGCGCTGGTGCTATCCCTTATTATTACAGTTTCACACTAGATGTATGATATTACGGGTGAATGCCCGAGTCTTTGTGCATGATGCGTACACGACTCATATCCATTATCGACTGATGTGGTCTCTACTTGTGCTTCCAATTAAATACGTTGACGAGTGTTTATCGGCATGTAGACCAGCATTCGTGGATCATCGGGAAATATCATTGTACGACATCGACAATAATCGGGTGTCGATTGTTTAAGATCCAAGAGTAGATAACCGTGTGGCTGTGCGGTAGCATCGTAATATGACTCGGTTAGAAATCGTGGATTCTCGGGGTATACTTGTCTCGCTAGATGTGTAATTTGTGCTCGATCACGTGGATTTTTAAATATCACCATATAATTGACGTTTAATGATATATCACGTTGTGCATGTCGCTGATGGAAAATATTTTGTGTGATACAAATCACACTAATATTTTTATGATGGCTACCTTTTGTGAAAAGGTCGACAATGGTATTATTTGAGGATTCGCGCATTAAATCATCGATAATAACCAATTGTTCCAAGTTATTGTCGCTTGAATAATCCTCCTGTTGCGGTAGACTCTCGTTAAATTCAATTTTTGGGATTTTGGATTTTGTATTACATCCGGTCTTAGTAATTAACGATGGCAACGACAACGACGACGGTTGTTGTTCACATGTGTTATTCAGAGCAGCAATATCAGAATCGAGAGTATCTCCATAATAAAATATAATTCGGTCAAATTCAACGTTACTCATTGAATTCAGAAACTTTAGAAATTTTCTCACGAAAACTGTTTTCCCACATCCAGTGGAGCCACAAATCAGCGACGTCCACGGATGTTTCCAGCGTACATCCATTATTTTTACTTATGAAGCGTGACAAATCCACGATACTATTAATGATGATGAAGGTGAATATCGTAGAGCAATGAGATGCAAAATCGCATACAACACGTGCACAATAAGCGTGTTACCCAGCCGGGCGGCAGCGGCGGTGGCGGCGGCGGCGCGTACCCACACGTCGTTATTAGCTTATCAGACGTGTGTGCGGGTGCGGTTCAGCTTATACAGATACACGCTCGCCTGGTCATAAGCTTAAGAGCGAGCGTGTGTCGCCGCGGCACATGCGCACAATTTAGCTTTCAAAGCGCATGTGTATTCAGAAGATTGTGATTTTTTTGTTTTTCACTATTTGACGTACATTTTAAATAAATTTTTCAAAGCAACTATTAATGCTGATGATGCTGAGTAAAAAACACGTTTAAATAGCATACATGTTTCTTTATTGTAGAGAGTATTATACATAAAAATATTAATAATTTCAATTTATACTGAGGCGAGACATGGGTGGGAAGGGTTATCGACGACGAGCCACATGTGCATTTAAGAAAAGTAACGCAATAATTATCTTAACATCTACAACTGGTAAAATTAATTATTATCATCATAATCATGTGTTATCGCGTGAATTATGAAAAATTAATTCTTGCGTAACCGAGGGCAATCGTTGTCCGATCATTCTTCAACCGGTTTTGAAGCCACTAGATAAATGTCTGTGATTAATTTTTTCACCTCCGGTGTTATGAACGGAACACAAAATATCTGCAACTCCAGGAACAATATATCGAAATGTTCAAGGAATGAGGGATCCACTCGATGACGTACAGCTTTACACAGATTAGAGCTATTATGTGTTAAAAGAGTTTTAATACGCACTTGGTCCACATTCTCGGCTAGTTCTTTAGCGGGAATATGTATAACTAATTCAGCACATAGAACATCGATACAGTTTTTCACATAAACGACGTAGTGCTGTAGCCGCCTGAAGCGCTCATCGACACACGGTGTTATGATGCATAGCCCGTCAAAAGATTTCTTTTGCATAACTCTACTCGGTGAATAGATGTTTTTCTTCTTCTTCTGTGGTGGTGGTTCCACCTGCGTATTTTCATCGTTAGGGTTGACGTTCTCGGCGACCACATCGCCCTTGGCTTGGTCGAAAACAATGGATTTTGAGCCAAACGAGGACGCAAAGTGAATCTCGCAGTCATCGATGTTGAATGTTTTACGGATGCGTTGATCAACTTTCCAGCCATAATTCATATAGGCCCCGAAACATGATGCTATCTCGGTCAAAGCATCTTGTATCAGGGGTACAAATTGAAAATGCGGGTTTGATAACAGATGGCGTTACTAACGCTATACGCATCAGGCAGTACTGTGACTATGTTCATGTCAAAGCTACGTCTTATAGCTTTAATTTTCAGTATGTGTCAATTTGTCGCAGTGTCAAATTCATAGTTTTTTTGAGCTCTCAATATGTCGAGTTTCGTGCCAACAAAACAGCATTTGCGGGAAGTTTTAATTTACTTCTTTAATTTGAAGAAAAGTGCTGCTGAAGCACATCGATTGGTCTCCGAGGCTTATCCGAGTCATGTTCCATCGGTTTCAACGTGCGAGAGATGGTTTGTGCGGTTTAGAAGTGGTGATTTTGACGTTGAGGACAAAGAGCGGCCGGGCCAAGTGAAAAAGTTTGAGAATGCTGAATTGGAGGCAATACTCAATGAAGACTCGTGTCAAACTCAACAAGAGCTCGCAGATTCATTGGGAGTGACACAACAAGCCATTTCCCATCGTATAAAAGCCCTCGGAATGATCCAAAAGCAAGGACATTGGGTGCCGTATGAGCTGAAGCCGAGAGACGTCGAGCGCCGTTTTTTTGCATGCGAACTGCTGCTCGAACGGCAAAAACGGAAGGGTTTTTTGCATCGCATTGTCACTGGTGATGAAAAGTGGATCCATTACGATAACCCGAAGCGCAAAAAATCATATGGTTACCCCGGCCATGCATCATCATCGACGGCCAAACCAAATATTCACGGCGCCAAGCTCATGCTCTGTATTTGGTGGGACCAGCTGGGTGTGGTGTATTATGAGCTATTGAAATCGAACGAAACCATCACAGGAGCACTATACCGAACTCAATTGATGCGTTTGAGCCGCGCACTCAAAGAAAAACGGCCACAATACGAGCAAAGACACGACAAAGTAATTTTGCAACATGACAACGCTCGGCCACATGTTGCAGCGCCGGTCAAAACATACCTACAAACGCTGAAATGGGAAGTCTTACCCCACCCGCCGTATAGCCCAGATATTGCTCCTTCCGATTACCACCTTTTCCGATCGATGACACATGGCCTAGCTGACCAGCGCTTCCATTCTTACGAAGAAGCCCAAAAATGGGTCGATGACTGGATAGCAGCCAAGCCGGCCGAATTTTTTCGCGACGGTATCCGTAAATTGCCAGAAAGATGGGAAAAAGTTGTGGCTAGCGATGGACAATACTTTGAATAATTCATTTGTTACCATTTTTTCAGAATAAACGTTCAAAAATAGAAAAAAATCCCGCATTTTCAATTTGTACTCCTGATAGTTTACACCATTTTGTAGATTCAAAGGTAATACCACCCGACGAGTTATTATCCTGCAGCTTAAGGACCGGTGTAACGTCACCACTTGTGCCAACCTGAACACCTACGGTTATCCTCTTTGTTTCCGAGTAGTTCAAATTGTATGTTGTAGCAAGCAACAACGATGCTTCAAAATGTTCCAAGGTTGATATAAATACAACAGAGCGACACGGAAAAATGAATAAATGATCAGGGAATCTAGCTACGATAACTGTATTTCGTAGCTTGTCACGGGTCGGACTGCCACCCGATCTTCTCTGCAAATGTTTTTATAGACAAGTGTGAATTGTCTCATATGTTGGAATGGTGGGGGCAAGCGTTTACCCCCACCAACGTAACCTTAGTAGAGCATATAGAGAAGTTATACTTCTGTATACTATTATACAAATTATTGTAGTGTAAAAATTCTTTATTTCATTACAAATAGATATTTCATAGCGTAAATTTTGAAACATTATAGCAAACCCCCCTCTGGCCTGATGTAGTTACATTTCAGTAATGGTCGAAAGAATTTTGCATTTTAATGAGTCTACGGTAGATGGAAAACACTTGAACGTTATACGTATAAGAATAAATATACGAATTTTCATATTGTGCGTCTACCTGTATGATAGAGTATCTATGACCCTCGAGGGTCGGCGTGGTCAGTACGACCGTCTGTTTAGAAGAATGTCTGTTTAGACAATGCAGCTTATTAGAGAAAACGGTAGGCTTGAATTGGTTCATGTTTACATCCTTTCCAAAGAGGTAGTACGAAATAAATTATCTTTAAGAAACAGTGCACGGCTGTTTGTAGCCCCCAACCCCTTGTTAAGACACTGTCACTGTAGAGGTACTCAAGATTGCTATCTTTCAAAATTTTTCCTCGATTTCTGCATTTACGGTGAAGTCGAAATATATATAGAGGGTAGTGGGGGTACTCGAGTTAAAGTATAAAATTGTGTGAAACCGTAGTTCTCGTATTATTCAACGTTCAAACGTTCTACAATTATCATCCTGACAGTGTAGCATCGTTATTTCGCGTTTTTTTTTAAATGGATTCACGTAGACGTGTTCTTCTGTCCGTAGTGCGCGCAACGGCTCGCGTATTCATACGTCGGGAACCGCGATTGGTGCGGCGCTTTACAGAGCATTGATTCGTAAATATCGCGAACTTTACGTTCCAATGTCTCCGCGAGGAGTTCAGTGAAGTGTTGCTGCGGGGTGATGTAGAATCAATTACAGCGGCTTACGTGAGTGGCCCGTTACGGCGAGCACCCGGTTTTGTGCAACAATATGTGGTCGACCATCTTGCCAGTTACGGTGGACTCTTACACAAGCCGCTAAACGAGTTGATTATGGCCGTCGAAAATCGCCATGGTGAGTACAATTTGAAAAAATTTATTTGTCGTTTTAAAAGAAAAAAAGTTTTGTTATGTGTTCTTTTTTACTTTCATTTTGCATTTCTTATTTCATTGAAATAATTTTTATTATTTAAATATTTATCAATCTTAAAATGATTGAGCGAGTAGAAGATAAAAACCAATTTTTATTATTTGATAATTTTATTATTGTTTCCAAAAATGTAATAAAATACATTGTGAGCGTCAATTCGTCGAGAACCAAGTTTTATTTCAACTGGTTGACGAAAAGTGGCTTAATTTTTAATCCACTTTCACTTCGCTGCGCGAAAATGAATACACTTTCATCAATCAAAGTAAACCTTGGTTCATAAACTCGTCGGTGTTGGCAATGTATTTTATTCAATTTTTGAACAGTAGTAAAAATATTTTTACGAAATTAACAAATTTTAATAAAGAATACAAAAGAGTGAAAAACAAAACGTTTTTCTTTAAAGACGATAAATTTTTATTTTTACTCGCTCATCTATTTTAACATACTCATACATGTAAAACCACCCCCTGCAGTGTTCAGCTATAGAGTATTTGTATGGAAAATTTGGAGTTTTTATCGTGTTTTTATTATTCGCTCTTTTATATTTTACTTTTTTAATCTAGAAAATTATTTTTTTATTATTTAAAAATTGTATTATTGTTTTTACTTTGATCGCTTGACTGAAAGTGGTTTAATTTTGTACTTTTTTAAAACCGTAAAAATGATTTTTATTAAACATTTTTTGTATTATTTTTCAAAAAATTTAATAAAATACATTATCAACACCAGTGAGGGTATGAACCAAGTTTTACGTTAATTGGTTGACGAAAAGTGAATTAATTTTTAATCCACTTTCACTCTATCTCGCAAAAATTAATACACTTTCCGTCAATCAAACAATTAAAGTTAAACTTGCTTCGTAGACTCGTAAGCGGTGGCAATGTATTTTATTCAATTTTTGAAAAAATAATAAAAATATTTTTGCGAGATTAAAAAATAAAAAACAAAAGAGTGAAAAACAAAATGTTTTTCTTTAAAGACACTAAATTTTTTCTTTTCCTTACAGCTATGTGCTCGCTACTTGCGTCAAGTAGCAGCGAGAACGACGCTGGACCTTCCAGCGTCGACTTATGCTTGGCGTCACCGTTGTCGTGCACGAAATCACCTAGCCCCGACGATGACGATGACGCCTCAATGTCGGGCGTGTCCGACAGACAACGGTGACGACGACAATATGTTCTTCATCGCTGATGATGATGATGATAACGACAACCAGGAACCCGATCACTCGAGAGACGCCCATGAGGAGGCTATGGAGGAGGATGAGGAGGAGGAAGACGACAGCGCCAGCTCACCGACGATGATGTCCTCAGCAGCCTGGCTAGCCTGGATCCTGAACAGCCGGGGATAGAAGAAGAAAAACCAGTGATGGTTGCGCAGAGGCCTCTAAATATAGACGAGGCAACTACGGAGTCTGCGGATGACTCGTATGATGGTAAGTAAAAATAATTTTAAAATATTTAGTATTAGATTATTTTATGAAGATGAAATAATAACATTTATTTTTTAATAGATGATCAGCCACAAGATGTTGCACCTGTTGTCGTGCACGAGGTCGCGAATATCCGCGATAGTCCCGAGTCACCACCGCCTCACGAGCAAGGTATTGATCTGCACGAAGATGCGGTGGTTATTCGCACCCTCGTGATACCTTACTATCACGCGGATGGTACGGTCGGGGATGATTCCGACTTCTGCGACGAGGACGATGATCTCGTTGCTGTGCGGTTGTACGAGGCATGGCGTGGGCCCCCTGAAGAGTGAGCGTAAAATAAATCCTAAAATCTGGATATTTTATAGCTCACTGGCCTCTGGTGCTGTCACTAATACCGTCACTAACTTCCACCGAGTCGTCGTCGTCGTCGTCGTCGTCGTCGTCGTCGTCGTCGTCGTCGTCGTCGTCGTCGTCGTCGTCGTCGTCGTCGTCGTCGTCGTCGTCGTCGTCGTCGTCGTCGTCGTCGTCGTCGTCGTCGTCGTCGTCGTCGTCGTCGTCGTCGTCGTCGTCGTCGTCGTCGTCGTCGTCGTCGTCGTCGTCGTCATCATCATCATCATCATCATCATCATCATCATCATCATCATCATCATCATCATCATCATCATCATCATCATCATCATCATCATCATCATCATCATCATCATCATCATCATCATCATCATCATCATCATCATCATCATCATCAAATCTATTTGCGAGATTTACCGTGTTTGTAAATCTTGTGATAAAGTTATGAGTAATAAGTACAAGATTCACGAATGCGGTGTTTCTTTTTGTCGCTTGTGTCGTAGTTCGCATGGCTACAATGATCGTTGTTATATGCAAATTGTCAAACCACGGAAAGAATTGGAACCGGTCGCAGGACCCCCTGAAAAGCTATTTATATTTTACGATTTTCAAACGCGCCAGGATAAGCCGTATATTACTCCAAATACGGGAGACGACTCGTTCGAGCACGTGGTCACTCATTGTGTAGCGCAACAGCTGTGTGAGCTTTGTTTTTCAGCGGGAGAGCATCTACCCTTCAGCCGTTGCTCGTGGTGTGGTGTGCGAGAGTTTTTATTTAAAAATAATCCAGGAGATGAATTTGTAGATTTGGCTGTGCGACCTTCTACGAAATTTCGTAATATAGTGTGTATTGCACACAACGCCAAGGCATTTGACAGCCAATTTATATTGCGATGTATCGTAGAACGTTTCACGGATATGCCCACTCCCAGTATAATCTTGACCGGCAATTCAATAGTTTCAATGCGAGTGGGCCGCACAACTTTTATAGACAGTATAAATTATTTTTATATGCGACTCAGTGCACTACCCAAAGCCTTTGAGTTTAGCGAGCAAGTG
This sequence comes from Cylloceria caligata, assembly GCA_963942595.1. NCBI lineage: Eukaryota > Metazoa > Arthropoda > Insecta > Hymenoptera > Ichneumonidae > Cylloceria > Cylloceria caligata. Next base: position 25,467,584 of record OZ012703.1, read on the forward strand.
ACCAAGGGTTATTTCCTGCACCTCTTCAACACTGAATATGCACGAGGATATAACGGTGTTCTCCCCGCAGCTGCGTATTACTCACCCGACACAATGAGTACACTGGACCGCGCGGGATTTTACGAATGGTACGCTGAGCAAGTCGATAAAGCCGTTACATTTGATTTTGAAAAAGAAATTTTTAAGTATTGCAAGATGGATGTTGACATACTCTGTCGAGCTTGCTTCGAATTTCGGAAAATATTTTTATCTGTAGGTAATTCATGCCCATTTACCGAGGCCACTACGATAGCAGCGGCTTGCTCGGTCGTGTACCGTCGTAATTTTCTAAGACCCGATACAATTGGTCTTATACCTGCCGGCGGTGATATGCGTGCGGAAAATAACTCACAGCAGGCCGTCGACTGGCTATTATGGGTCGAGCATGAGCTAGGTCATGCGCTTATTTACGTGGCTCGCACCCGTGAATATAAACTACCCGAAGGGCCACGTGTCGACGGTTATCTAGAGGTAAATAATCGTCGTATTGTTTATCAATACCATGGTTGTTACTAGCACGGATGCCGTGAGTGTTTTCCAAACGATCGCACGAGAAAGTCTCACGCTGGTAACGAGAGTATGGACACTCGATGTGAGCGTACTGTGGCAATGAGTTTAAAAATTCGTTCGCATGGTTACGAATTGGTGGAGATGTGGGAGTGTAACTTCAATATACTCCGCAAAGTCGAGCCACGCGTAAACGAATTTTAAAAAAATCATCCACGGCACACCACAGAGAGTTTGAACCCTCGTGCAGCGTTTTATGGTGGTCGCACAGGTAATATCGTCACCTCCTACGATGTCGCACCAGGGGAGAAGATATCGTACATCGATATCTGCTCGCTGTATCCTTCTATATGTAAAAGAGGTCGCTACCTGATGGGGCACCCGGAAATATACATCGGTACCGAGTGCGACGATTTGTTGCGGGGTTCACTCCATGCTCTCTGTGTAACGGTCAACGGTTTGGTCGAGAGTACCGTATTGCCTTCGCGCCACGTCTTTCACCCCGTACTACCTGTTCGAATGCACAAGAGACTGTTATTTGCTCTGTGCCGTAAGTGTACAGAGTCTATGGCTCAAGACTCGTGCATTCATGAAAACCCTGACGACAGGGCTTTCACCGGTACCTGGGTGACGGATGAGGTGCGGAAGGCAATAGATATGGGTTATGAAATCTTAGAAATTTCGATGATTTGGGCGTACAAAACAACAATGTACAATCTCGTTACACGCGAGGGTGAACTGGTGGCCTCTTATGTAAATACATTTTTGAAAATTGAACAGGAGGCGAGCGGTTGGCCCGAGCACTGTATCGACGAAGCGTCTCGCGAGGAATATATAGATTATTATGATCGCGTGGACGGTATCCGGCTGAACGCTAACAACATTACGCGTAATTAGGGCTTACGCTCAGTTGCTAAGCTTTGCTTGAATTCGTTTTGGGGTAAGTTCGGTCAGCGGGATAACCTGACGCGCACGGAAATAATTAAAACTCGCGAGAAGCTATTGTTGTATTTGTACGACAATGAGAAAGAAATTCAAGGCCTGCTACCGGTTAACGACGATTTGTTATATTCAAACTGGATATTACGCGAGGAGGCTATTACCACTAGCCCCTTAACTAGTGTGGTTATAGCTGCATTTACAACGGCCTTGGCCCGTCTGCAACTTTATAGCTACCTCGAGCTACTGGACAGACGGGTTTTGTATTACGACACGGACTCTCTTATTTACGTGAGTACTGGTGATGATGTTTGGGAGCCCTCGGTAGGTAATCTCCTCGGTGACATGACCAACGAATTGATATCGGTGGCCCCGAACGCTTATATCAACTCGTTAGTCTCTGGGGGTCCGAAATTTTATGGTTATACGGTTACGACTACGGAGGATCCTGAAACGGTGGTGGACACTGTTTGTGCAGTGAAGGGGATAAGTTTGAATTATAAAAACTCGGAAACAATTAATTTTTATTCAATAAGTGAACTTATAAAATCAGAATTACCGTCATTTGTTAATACAGTATTTAATTAAAAATTTCATTCAAATCAAAGAACACCCCTCCACAACGTCATCACCCGTACAATGTACAAAACTGTCGTGTCGTATTTCGTAAACGTTTGGCTTTAAAGATAACGATGCTGATGATGGCTAGTAACAACTGTGTAATATAAACTTTTGTAAATATGTAAATATGTATGAATATGTAAATAGAATCCGCTCGCCTGTGTGTGTGTGTGTGTGTGTGTGTGTGTGTGTGTGTGTGTGTGTGTGTGTGTGTGTGTGTGTGTGTGTGTGTGTGTGTGTGTGTGTGTGTGTTGTTTTTTTTTAATAGGCGGTGGAAAATGCTGTTACGCACACCAGCTGGCATGCTGGTAGTGTGGGACTCCTCCGATAACGGCCCTACCCACTAAAAACCACATCCTCTCATTGACCAGTGTGTTCCTTCGCGGCACGACCCTTGGGTATTATTTCGCGAAGGCGGTCTTAGCCAAAGCTCTTCCTCAATTCAGACGTGCAAGTTCCTTCCTCCTGCGCTCTTCCTCGCGTAGGGCTTTCAACGTCTTCGCAGCAAAAGCCCTCGTCCTTTCCCATTTCTCCACTGACATCATCATGCGAGCCACTACATTATCGGGGGATACGTCGGAGCCTACTACCTCTCTGAACTCTTCGCGGAGTACGTTAAAGTGTGGGCATTCGAAGAACACGTGTTCCGCATTCTCCGGCACTCCTGGGCAGTCTGGGTATTCCGGCGAGTCTTCATATTTATACTTATGAAGATATTCCCGGAAGCACCCATGCCCAGTGAGCAGCTGCGTCAGGTAATGGTTGACTTCTCCATGGTTCCGGTTCAGCTACATCTTCACTTCGGGGATCAGTCGGTGCGTCCAGCGACCTTTCAGTGAGGCGTCCCATTCGGTTTGCCATGGTTCCAGGCTGTTACTTCTCATTTGCGCATAGATCTCGTTCTGGCGCTGTGCCGCTTCGTTTCTGCGTTGGTAGAGTGACCGCTGCTCTTCTGCTAATATCCGTATAGGTGTAATCCCTGCCATAACGCACACCGCATCCGTCGACACAGTACGGAATGCACTCGTAACCCTCAGCGCGCCCAGTCGGCAGACGGCTGCTGCTTTCTTCCGGTTTTCCTCGGTTTTCATCGCGTCTGCCCATATAGATATGCCATATGTAAGCACCGACGTTGTCACTGACGTCAGCAGTGCTCTCTTTTTTTGCCTTAGGCCACCAATGTTTGGCATCAACCGCGACAGGATAACTCCGACGGTGGCAGCTTCGCTGCTAGCCTGCGTTACGTGTGGCTTGAAACTAAGTCTCGTATCTATCAGCACTCCGAGGTACCTGATATAGAGCTGTGACGTAATGGTGTGCCCACCAACCCTGAGCGTGATAGTCTCCACGACTTTCCTGCTCGTGATGAGGACGGCCTCTGTCTTTGCTCCGCCAGCTGTAGACCAACCGCATGCATCCAGCGTTGAATCTGAGTGAAGGTTTCTTTAAAGATTACGTGGATTTCTTCTAAGTGCTTGGCGGTGATGACGATCGCCACGTCATCAGCAAATGCCACCAGCTTAGCTTCCGCGGTGTCGTTAGCCTCAGCAGCCCATCGTACATGATGTTCCACAGGAGGGGGCCGAGAACCGAGCCTTGGGGAACCCCTCCTGTTACCTTGTATTGCTGGGGCCCATCGCCCGTGTCGTACTTCAAGTATCTGTTGCTAAGCTAGTTCATTCCTATTCTTATCAGGTATTGGGGCGTTCCGTGTTCATTGAGAGCAGTCCAGATACAATCCCATCTCGCCGAGTTGAATGCGTTCTTAATACCGAGAATTGCCACCAAGCAATACTGTTTGGCTCCTCTCTTCCATCGCTTTCCTGTGATTGCTTCTCTTGCTGTTTCTACCACGAGGCTGACTGCGTCGAGAGTTGAGCGAGCTTTTCTAAAACCATATTGGTTATCTGCTAAGGAGTTCCCCATGGTAGCTTCCATCCTATTGTGGATTATTCGTTCCAAAATTTTACCTGCTGGGAGGGAGGGAGAAGTCTGTGTCTCTTGCACTGGGGTGACAAGCCAAGAGCCCATCTCCAGCGTGTGTATCCTATTGTAGGCTGTCTTCACCGCGGCCACCTTTCACCTTTGCCTCGTGGTGGATGTTCTTCTTCCCTGTTATGAAGTCGAAGAGCTTCCCGATTTGCGTCCCCAGCCGTTCGAGTGCCTCGTCTTTTCGTTGACCTCTGTAATGTTGTCTCCACTGGACTGTGCGATTGGTCTCCCCCAAAATCCATGAGACCGGCACCGACCACCAGGGCTTTCACCTGATCGGAATCGGCGGTGAGATTACTCCCTTTCGGAGAGGTACTCACTTGGGGTATGGTGTTCATATCGCTCTCTTCCATACCTGGTTTCATCACAGGGTTCCTTCCCTGTGCCTGTTTGGTCCGCGGGGGGTATTTTAATTGCCCCCTACCCCCTATATCTGGAGGGCATTCCCCTATCCGCCACCTGGGGACGCGCCACGTAGAGATAACATGCTCCCCCTGTGTGGTGTGTAGGGGGGGGGGGCGGCTAACTTGAAATTCTAGAGATATATTCCCTTCGTGTCGTAGACGCTCACTAAGAAGGGAATTTTAGAAATGCCACCCCTGAGGGGGTGTAAAAGGGTTAAATATGTTTTTACGTATTTCTCAATATCTCTTAGGCACGATGAGATATCACCTTGGTTTCTGCTTGCAAATGTTACTCATACAAATGTTTAAAAACCAATTTCAGGATTTTTAGAAATTCCACCCCTAAGGGGGTGTAAATGTTTAGAAACTGTAGAAAGTGTTTTAACGGTTTTTTTTTATTCTATCCCTAAGGGAGTGTACATGGTTGTTTTTCGCATATTTCTCAATTTTCCTTGCAAAGGTTACCAATACAAATTTGCGTTTTCTCAAATTCTGTCAAGCATGATAAGATTCTGAGTTTATTTTCGCTTACGAATGTTGTTTACGCTTTTACTGCAAAATATAATTCAGTATTTTGTCCTAAATAGCCCTTAAAAGGCCAAATTCAGATTCGGTTGAAAAATTAAAAAATTTAATAAATACCATGTCCAGCTCAAACCTCTGGTGCTAGAATCTTGGTTTTTTATATATTCCCTTTGTGTCGTAGACGCTCACTCAGAAGGGAATTTTTAAGGTTCCGCTCCCAAGTGGAAATAAAGGGTTAAATATGTTGTTTTTCGTTTCTTCAATTTTTCTTAACCCCGATGAGATACTGTATTAGTTTTTACTGACGAAGGTTGTTTACGCTAATAGTGCAAAGCATAATTCAGCATTTTGCCCTAATCGGCCCTAAAGGGTCAATTCCAGATTAAGTTAAAAAATTAAAAAATCAAATAAATATGCATAAGACTGTATAAATATATAAAGAAGAAAAACAAGAGATCTAACAGTCATTATATGACTGTTCATTTCGTAGAAATGGGCTTAAGGCGCACTATTACCGAAATGCTGTCGTCTTCGATAAATATTTTATTTATTAGCAAGTGTGTGACATCTCGATTTCGAGTGTATCGAATCGACAGAAGTCTTTTTTTCACGGTGATATGTTTTTGTCCGTTGTGGTTACATTCGATAATATGTTTTTGTCCGTTGTGGCTACATTCGTGTCGACAGCATTAATCTGTCAAACGGCAATTGCTGACCAAACGAGCAACAGAGCGTACGAGCAAAAAAGCGAGCAAGCGAGAGAAATAATCATTTTAAGGAAAATAGTGGTTCCAAGGGATATATTTGAAGAGAAGTTATTGTAAGTAAAAAATTAAATAATATTTTTGTGTGCTGACGACGATGATGGGGACGATGACAAAAAAGACGACGCTGACCATAGACAGCAAACCAAAATGATACAGACATGTAATAGTGTCGTCGAAGGAGTTTAAAAAAATTCAAAATTTAATTCATCGTCGTCGTCGTCATCGACTCCATCATCGTCATCGTATCTATAGTCGTAGTCCTTGTCAGCGTCGTCTTTTTTGCCACTGATCTAAAGATAATTCGAAGTCTGCGGTAGCGACGGCAACCTTCTTTATTTATTTATTTATTTATTTATTTATTTATTTATTTATTTCTTAGCAGTGCTTTTGCATTGAAATAATAATAACAACAACAATAATTGTTCAAATATACGTTAAGGACGTAGCAAAATAAAAAACTATCTTTTGAACCCTTTTGTAAGCATGAAGGACCTGACCACCCACGAGTTACGATGGCTAATTGTTCATTCGTTATATTTTTCTTTCATATGTGCTCTAACACGGTTGCTGTACCGGTTCGAGAGTCAAAGGCACAGTCGAAGCGGGACGGTTCAACGCTATAACAGTCTCTCAGAGCTATAAAGCGTACATTTTGATACCAATTATATACGTTCTTGTGCGGATGTAATTCCGCTTAGATGCTCCGACGAATATAATATCACATATCCTTCTATGTAATATGATTTGCATGCATAGATTAATCTGTGATACTCATACATATGCAAAGGAACCATCACTGTTATCACAGTGTTATCTATTTCTTTAGGAACCAAAGTAAACTGACAAGATGAAGAGTAAAACTCATATATTTCATTATTTTTCATTACTGTGCAAAGATTTATTAAATCCTGTCTCTGATGTCTCACATTTACGCGAGTATAAACAAATTTGCGTCATAATATTCATTTTTTTAAACATTAGAACCAAACAGCTTAAAAAATAAATCAATGCCCGAGCCTCTTTACCAATATGGAGGCTCTTTACAATAATTAACTGATGTAAAAAAATGAATTCATTAAATAAATCTAAATCATGCAAGTGCAAGGATGCGCGATCTCCGAGACATTAAGATGCGACGATGGATTTATCATATTTGGATCGAGATAAATCAAAGTTCCAGAGTGAGAATAATATCCAATATATCAATTATTTTTTGAGATATGATTGTTATTGACTATTTTATGACAAATAGTTTATTTTCCATTAAAAACTGCTTATTTTGTATTTACAAAAACACCTTAAGGCATCCTTATGTGCGTCAAAATAAAAATGAAGATTAACGAGCTTACGAGTATTACACTAAAGCAACAACAACACACAATACTACGAGTCATCGTTTGATATTCGAAGCACGTTTTTCAGCGTGGGCCAAATAAAAATCTCGTCGTGATTACGGCACGAATTTTATCTCCTTGCTTCTCTCTTATTATTTCCTCTGACTAATTCACTCGATTGTTTATTCTCCGCTCTAACGCTGTGACTAACGTTAAAACCCGAGCAACGAATGGAAGGAAATTAAGTTGACGGTTAATTAAAAGTCCGGTAAAAGAAAAAAAATAAAACAAACCACTAAACGCTAGGTTCATTTAAAAATAAATTAACGCACAGTAGATCGCGCTGTTTTGCTGAACGTGAGAAACATGAAAATAATTATATTCAATCCAAACTATATATTTTTTTTATGCATCTGCCATATAATAACGTGGATCGTTATCGGTTATCGCGTGCCTGATGTGTGTGTGCTCTGTGTAATAGAAAAAAGCGAGAAGATGAGAACGTTGCTCTATAAAAGTGCATCTATATACACAATATATATCAAAGTACACTATATTATATATATATTTATGAGTGCTGTATCGCAACGTAGCCTGTACAGCGGAGACGCAGGATTGCAAACCGATTAACGCGCAACTCAATTTACTACCAGGATTGTCCATCGTATTATAGTGAAAGCATTTTATAATTGTTCTATTTGTTGCATTTTTTACAACGCTCGATAGAAATATCCTCAACATTGGTCTGATGGAGTCTGACAGGCATCAGGCGTCAGAAGTAACTGTCACAAAATGATGTCCAATGCACATTTTTTAATATATTCCAACTATTAGAAGTATTTGAAAAATTAATGTACTTGTTACAGGAACGTGAAGTCATGTAACAAACGGTTATGTACGGCTTAAACGTGACAAGAGTGTAGAGACGGACGTACGTCGATAAAAATGAACAAACGATTTAACGTTTCAATTCGTTATATGCGGAATAACTTTACAAATGTTATTCTCTCAAATATTAGTCGTACGAAAATAATACAAAAAAATACACAAATAAATATATAAATAAGTAAAAATAAGTCAGTAAAAAAATATTTTGATCAAAATTAAAGGCCAAATCGTCAACTATTCAATTTGTAAAAAAAATTAAGTACCTTGATGGGTGTGGGTTCTCGTGCACTAAAAAAAAAAGTTGTGAAATAAATTAAAAATATCCGAAGCATATCAGGTACATGTTACTTATTAATTCAAACTCAAAACTGATAAATGACACGAAAACAAAAACTGATCTATATATATATATAAAGAAAAGTCCTGACTGACTCACTGACTCACTCATCAACGCCCAGCCCAAACCTATGGGCCAAGAAACTTGAAATTCTAGGGATATGTTCCCTTCGTGTCGTAGACGCTCACTAAAAAGGGAATTTTAGAAATTCCACCCCTACAAATGTTTAAAAACCGATTTCGGGATTTTTAGAAATTCCACCCCTAAGGGGGTGTAAAAGGGTTAAATATGTTTTTACGTATCGTATTGCATATCGTAAGGATATGCGAATGCAACGCGCTGTATGTTCAGTGGATATTCATACAATATACATATGTATATTAGCCGAACATTATATGTATATGTTCATATACATAATAGATAGTTTCATCGTATACGATACTTCGTCGTTCGCAATATTTCATTGTAAACGCGTAAGCTGCAAGGGCGTATATTCTACGTATATTGAGGCTACTATCCGAAATGCATATGCATACTACGTATGTTCACACGATATTTTTTGAATATTCGTAAATGTATCATATATTCATCTACGTACGTCGTTTGTACACCGATTTGATGTACCATATATACATAGCGTATATTTTACGTATATTGAGGTTACTATTCGAAACGCATAACGGTATGGTTCCGGTTCCGGTACTATAAGCTTTGTAAAATTTTGGTTATTATTTGTTTCAACGTCAGATATGTGAGAGAGAGAGACGCGCGAGAGAGAGAGTAATGTGAGAGACGCGAAGAACGTGAGAAACGCAAGAGACGCGAGAGAGAGTAATGTGAGAGACGCGAAGAACGTGAGAAACGCAAGAGACGCGAGAGGGAGACGGAAAAGACGCGAGAGAAATCTATATATATAAACAGATAAGTCCTGACTGACTCACTGACTCACTGACTATAAGTTTTGTCTTTTCTCATTAGTGTTTTAAGTTAGTATGGCAATTAAATTTTTTAATATTAATGGGGAGATGGTGTTTCACACTATTGTCCCCATCATGGGAGACGGAGCTTGCCTGTTCCGGTCCCTCTCATATCTTATATATTATAAACAGCTTATGGCTAGGGAGGTGCGTGAGCTAATCGTCAGGCACGTGGTGGACACCTGGGAGGAGTTCTCCATCATGTCCCACAACAGCGAGGGGGATTACTACACCAGCTCCGCTGAGTACCTCGCTCACATGTACCAATCCTTTACTTATGGTGGTTTATGCGAACTTGTGGCGGCTGGCCAATTGTTCGAGTTCGTCTTCGAAGTTTACCGCAATGGCGAGCTCTATGAGAATGTCAGTGCTGAAGGTCATCCCGTGAGAAGGTTACGTTTTTCGCAGGACCTTTCTAGGGACCATTTCGATGCGTACCTGCCACGTGAACCTGAAGAAGTGTTTACCTTACTACCTTTTTCCCAGCTCGACCCTTATTTACATTTCTCATAGCCTTTACCTCTTTTCCAGCTTTTCCAGTTCGACTTCTGTTCGCACTTCTCACGGCCATCACCTCTTCCTGTCCTCAAGAAGGCTCCTGGCGTACCAGATATTCCGATGTTAAAAGGAGAAATCAACTTAAGGATGCGGCAAGGAAATATGCTCAGAATAATCCTGCGGTGAACCGTGCTGCGGTGGCCAGGTACCAGAAAGATCACCCTGAGGTGAACCGTGATGCGGTGGCCAGGTACCAGAAAAATCACCCCGAGGTGCACCGTGATGCGGTGGCCAGGTACCAGAAAAATCACCCCGAGGTGAACCGTGATGCAGTGGCCAGGTACCAGCAAGATCACCCTGAAGTGCACCGTGATGCGGTGGCCAGGTACCAGCAAGATCACCCTGAAGTGCACAGAGCGGCGGAATTTCGATATGAGCAAAGCAATCCTGGAAGACGAGTGGAAAGGCGAGCACTTCCATGTAAAGTCAAGGCTCACTCAGGCATGGCGTATGATCCTGACGTGGCTTGTGAGGCAGACAGCACTGTAAATCTGGGTACTATGAGCCACAAATGCATATATTGCAATGCTTTGAAGCGGAAGGAAGAGCCCCGCGGCAGCGCTGGCAAGGTGCAGCTTCCGCCCTTCGAACCTCTGCCCGAGCCTCTTTACATCCTGGTAAGGGATATCTACCCTGAGCACGTCCACTTCATGGACCGTATTCGGAAGTATAATGACTGCTCCAACATGACATCATTTGGGGCTAAGCAGGTTCTACGAGATGACTTCATACCGACTGTTAAAGTTCAGGGGCAGGTGTATTATTTGATAGGAAGTCTGCTGCCAGCACCTCAACAGGAAGCCCAATTTCTGCAAATCTATTTTGTGGGCGACGACGAAAGGGAAGTACGCTTGAGGTGCAGCAAATTTTCTGACGTCAAACAGGGATTGGTCAAACAACTGCAGAGGATGCTACACGCCATCAACAGCTATATAAAGGATCTGAAGACTGTCATGGACTAGGTAGCTCCAACCTGCGAGAAGTTCGAAGTCGTTATCCATGCAGATGAAAAATCAGCTGCCGCTCATGGAGGTCGCTTCAATGCACCAACAGCAAATGAGGTAACTCTGGTGATTGTTGGTCAGCAATTTAAGCATCGAGACATTGTGCTGTAGAGCCATAACAACACATTGCAGCGCATTAGTGAAATTCATCGGTCATACAACGCCTTGCAGTATCCGCTTCTGTTTTGCCGTGGCGAGGATGGGTACTCTATAGCCTTGCCTCAGCGCGATTCTAAGACCGAGTTGCTCCTCAATAAGACAGTCTCCGCAGCGAGTTTTTACTCTTATCGTATTATGGTTAGGCAATGGGAGGTCAACCATAATTTGTATTTCCGCTCCCTTTTCAGTCAATTTTTGGTTGACATGTATGCCACAATAGAGACTGAGAGGTTAAATTACATCAGGAACAATCAGACGCAGCTGAAGGCAGACAGCTACATTCACCTGAAGGACGCTGTGAGTAGACAGGATGCTGACGCTGCTCAGCTGGGTCAAATGGTCGTGCTTCCTTCATCATTCACTAGGGGACCTCGCTATATGCATGAGCGGACTCAAGACGCCATGACATATGTTCGCCATTACGGCCGTCCTGATCGGTTTATCACTTTCACCTGTAATCCCAGGTGGAAGGATATCACAAATGTACTGCTGCCTGGGCAAAAGTCTCACGATCGTCATGACATCATAGCCAGGTTATTCCATCTCAAGGTGAAGAAGATGATATCTCTTTTGAACAAGGGCAGTCTGTTTAGTGGAGTACGGTGTTTTATGTACTGTGTCGAGTAGCAAAAGCGGGGTCTGCCTCACATTCACATATTGCTGTGGCTAGAGCAGCGCATCTTTTCTGACATGATCGACAAAGTCATGTGTGCTGAAATACCTGATCCTGAGCAAGATCCTCTCCTCCACAACATTGTCAAGGCCAACAAGATTCATGGGCCCTGCGGCAGCTTGAACTACAATTCGCCTCGCATGAAGGGAGGCAGTTGCAGCAAGAAGTATCCCCGGTCACTTCTCAAGAACACTCAGACAGGAAACGATACATATCCGCAGTATCGTAGGAGGTCTCCAGTTGACGGTGGTTTCATTGTAGAAATCAATAGGATAAAACTGGACAACCGCTGGGTGGTGCCCTACAACCCTGTCTTGTCACGCACTTTCGATGCTCACATCAATGTAGAATTATGTAACTCTGTTAAGTCCATTGAATACATTTGCAAGTACGTGAACAAGGGCAGTGACCAGGCGTCTTTTGCTCTGGAGAATGAGAAGGATGAAGTAAAGATGTATGTGAGTGGGTACATTAGTAGCTCGTAAGCGGTTTGGAGGATATTAGCGTGCCCTATTCATGAGAGGTATCCCACTATTTTTCATCTGGCTGTTCACCTCGAGAATGGTCAGCGTGTGTACTTCACCTCCGACAACTTGGCCGAGAAGCTTAGCAACCCTCCTCACACAACACTCTTGGCTTTCTTCGAGTTATGCAAAAATGACGATTTTGCAAAAACCCTCCTGTACTCTGACGTCCGTTCTTACTTTGTATGAGAGAATAACAAGTTTGCGAGAAAGAAGCGAGGGAACGATGTCGATGGCTGGTCAGGAGTGAAGAGAGGCAATGCGCTGAGAAGGGCATTCACACAAGTAACACCGAATGTTATTATCTCCGTCTGTTGCTACATGAGGTTCGAGGCCCAACGTCTTTTTCAGAGTTGAACTTTGTGAATGGTGTCCTTCATCCTACATTCCAGTCTACATGCAAGGCATTAGGTTTGCTGGAGGATGACAATCACTGGGATATTACTTTGGAGGAAGCTGCCCTGTGTGATTCTCCGTTTAAGCTCTGAGAGCTCTTCCAGTGATGTTGGTTTTTTGTCAACTCTCTGATCCTCTTAGTCTTTGGGAGAAGTACAAAGACAGTTTTTCAGAAGATATCACGCGGCAGGTGAAAAGAGAGTTGCAAGATAGTGCGCAGCAGATGATGGAGCAGATGTACAACAGATGCCTGGTGCTGATTGAGGACGCAGTGTTAGCTTTGGGAGGACAGGGTTAGCCTCAGTACGGCTTGCCTGAACCAACAAGGTCTGCAGGAGTTTTGGGAAATAAGGACTATCTGAGGGAGACCAGCTACGATACAAATGCCTTGGCACAAGTGGTATCGATTAACGAGGGTTTACTAACGGATGAGCAGCTCCCTGTCTATCGGCATATCTTAGTAGCGTTGAGTCAGGTGCTAGGCAGGTTTTTTTCTTGGATGCTCCTGGTGGTACTGGGAAGACTTTCATCATCAACTTGCTCCTGGCGAAGGTAAGGAGTGATCGTGGCATCGCTTTGGCTGTCGCATCTTCTGGCATCGCTGCTACGCTATTAGAGGGAGGCAAGACGGCCCACGCTGCCTTCAAGCTGCCCCTCAATCTCATTCATGCAGAAACACCTCTGTGCAATCTCAAAACAAAGCAATATGGCCAAACTGCTGCGAGATTCTAAGCTCATTGTTTGGGATGAGAGCACCATGGCGCACAAGCGGGGTTTTGAGGCACTGAGCATAACCCTCAAAGACATCAGAGGCAACGATGGAGTGATGGGGGGAGTCACTGTGTTGCTGGCTGAAGACTTTCGGCAGACTTTGCCAGTAGTGCCAAGGGGAACTCGAGCTGACACGATTAAGGCGTGCATCAAGGCGTCATATTTATGGCGCTTTATCTGCAAACTTTCTCTCAAGAAGAACATGAGGGTCCACTTGAGAGGTGATGTCTCCGCTGGGGAATTTTCCGAACTTCTACTGAAAATATGGGATAGAGAATATCCTGAGTCCGAAGGAAAGGTGACTATCCCTATAAGCCTGGGCGCAGTAGTGATTACCCTAACAAACCTTACAACCAGAATATACCCAGATATAGTCGATATCAAGGAGAAGTCTATGGACTGGCTGTGCGAGCGTGCCATTCTGACCCCTAAGAATGATAACGCTGCCATCATTAATGACATTCTACTTAATTCATTCGAAGAGGCAGAAATGGAATATAGGTCTGTGGATACAGTAATGCAAATGGATGACGCGGTCCATTACCCCGTGGAGTTTCTCAATTCCCTCAACTCTCCTAGATTCCCACCCCACAAGCTTCTTCTCAAGGTGGGGGATCCAGTGATGTTGCTGCGGAATCTCAAACCGCCTAAACCTTGCAACGGCACCAGGCTACGAGTGAAGGCCCTTTATAGAAACGTTATTGAGGCCACAGTGTTCACTGGTTGTGCTCGGGGGGATACGGTATTTGTACCACGCATACCACTCATACCATCAGAGTACCCCTTCGAGTTCAAGAGGCTGCAGTTCCCCCTCAAGGTCTGCTTTGCTATGACCATCAACAAGTCCCAGGGGCAGTCGCTGAAGATGGCAGGGATTGACTTAAGGGAGGAGTGTTTCTCACATGGACAGTTTTATGTGGCCTGCTCCAGAGTGTGCTCACCAAGCAGCCTGGTGATTCTACCACTTCAGGGTAGAACTACCAATGTGGTCTACAAAGAAGTCCTTCAGTGATATGACACGGTACAGAAGTTAAAGTGAGGTTTTTTAGCCGGTAGAAGTCCGGCACTACCCCGGGTGTCCTCTTACAGGGGACCCGAGGTGTCCATGAAGGATTTTTCCTCACTAAAAAAAAAAAAAAAGTAATATGATTTAATGTAATGTAATGTATTATACAGTAATGGCAAAGGTAATGTAATGTGTTCATTACAATCATATTACTTTTTAAGCCAAGAACGCGTTGTAGAGTCGTTATAGGCAAAAGTAAGCGTTAAGTACGGATGTGCGGCATTGTTTTGACCTATTTAGAAATTACATTTAAAGATACCGGCGGCGACGCACGGGTAATATGCTAGTATAATTATAAAATAAGAGACAGAGCAAGACGAGGTCTTTGTTTTTAATTAATCAATAGTTTATTTAAATCACTTTACAGACTTTTATCGCCGCATGAAACATCCCTGCAAATTCCTCCACCATTAAATTTATTTGTATCACTGTCCGATCGTCAAGTGGTAAAAGCTTTCTAGTGCTCACATAATATTCTATCGGTTTTCATTCTATTATCCCAAAAGAGATTATTGAATCGCGACATGGTGAATCCGCACGACATGAGTTGCAGGAATATGATAAAAAATTGTCCACACACATCCGACTTATCTGTAGCTGCTTGAGGCCGTACAGATAGAACTTACAGTTTCTTTGTAGCCGTGCTAGATGCTGTGGTGTAATCGGTGGTAGTCCGTAGCTATCAAAGTAAATTCCTTTTCCATTACGGACAACGTACATGGCGACCCAGTGCTCTCCTGGTCCGTCGTTGTCATCCGTGTTAACTACGAGTCCGGCCAGTAACGATCATACACGAGGAATTCTGTCAGCTGGCTATACTCCAGCGGTTAGAGAATGGTAGATACTGCAGACTCTCGTAGATTCGTCTAGTGTTCATGCTGAACACATATTAAATGATTGAACAATAATTAACTGATGACCAATACGGTTTGATAGAAGTATGGTATAAATGCAAAATTTATTTCACACCAACGTCGATCGTGTTACGATAACATGGTGAAGATTTCTCCTCTTTCTTATTCTCTTTCTCTTCGCCTGCCGACCAAACATTCATGTACGAGTCTCGTTTAAAGGGGTGCTCGCGAAGCCAATTTTTTATTTGGAAAGCCTGGCACATTGCACAGTATGAAGACGCCGTGTCGTTTATCATAGCGTATCTGAAACATTTTCGGAAAAATGTTGGCATAAATATGTACGATTGTGGACCTACCTCATCCTCCAGGTTGGAAATTTGATGACTCGTGATATCGCAAAGAAGTATAGCCTTCTCGTGACCGCGTGCATAGATACGTCTTGATTTTCGCGAAATTTCACGCAAATTAGCATATGCTTGTTTACAACCCACATCGCCCTCGTACTATTTAAGACCGTGAAGATATTTCGAGAGAAAATTATTCTGGTTTCTCGAGTTCTGTGGTAATTCGGCAAAGTGACACGGTAGTGGGAAGATCCAAAGAGCAGATTACAGTCTATCCACAGCTACCACGGCAATTTATTTCGGAATGAATTCCGAGTCTTTACGACGCATTCCCTGTATAACCACGACGATATTTGCTTCTTTATCCATTTCGATATTGTTGGATAATCAGCTGGCGCACGGCGATCGATATTCGCCGTCCGTCGATTTGTTGCTGCTGTGTAGCATGCTGCGCTCGACTATGCCAGAGATGGCCGAGGCAGTGCCTCGCAGAGCCGAGGCTGTGCCTCGCAGGCGTGCCGCGTTGCGCGAGAGGCTATCTCTCGCGCTTGACTTCGGCTTCGCTCATCGGCTATCTCACTCAGTTGACTTCAGCGCACAACGACTCGTTTGTAAAACGCAGCCATATTGTAAAATCTGACACTTCTGTGAAAACCCGCTTGGACAGCGCACACATCCTCGTTACACTCGCTCGGACTTTTCACCATCTCACCGGATCTTCTCAGCATTTTCGTGCTCACCAGGACTCATGTAAGAGTACATCGTTACAATTTCTTTAAATTAAATGACGGTGAGGCGAGTAAATCTCATCGGTACATCAACATAAAGTTCTCATTCTGTTGCGTGCTCTTCAGCACGGGCTGTAACACGTTTTCCTCATCACATTTTGCCTGCTCGATTAATAAAATTGCGCGTGTGCCTATTATTCACTGTACTTTTCCCCAACTAAACTTGCTGGAAAGGTTCTGTGAATATATTCTAATGATTTGTGCATCCTCCACCTCTCACTTTGACGTGCTCTGCAGCACTGGCTGCATCACGCTCTTTCACATCACATGTCAGCACTTAATCAATTCAAGTGTTAGTAATCTCACTCACTCTCTGTATTTTCTCTTATATAAATCTACTGAGAATTTATTGGGAACAAGTGACATATTCTGCACTCTCACACTTCTCATTCCGTGGCGTGCTCTGCAGCGCTGGCCATACCACATACACTGCACTCAATAGAAGACAGCACACAATTAATACAATTGTGTGCTACCACTCAGAACTGCATTTGAATACATTTATATTTATTTGTATGTTTATTATGTTGCATTTTTTTCTGATATATTTAGTGGTATTTGAGGTCGGTGGTAGAATAACCATTTTCTCTACCAACATTTGTCAGTCTGGTTATTTATCCCCTGCCGTGAGTGAAAACTCATTATTATCAATATCTTACAGATTTGTTCCACCAACACCAAGGAAGGAATTCTGAAGAGATATCCATATCGCGTCTACGCCGCTTAACCCGAGACAATTTTACTTCGACCTCAGCATATTTTTTCGCTCATCCGGTCAAATCCACCATTACCTGACGAGAGACATCGATTTCAAGGACATTATCAGATTCTACAAAGACAACACAATTTACCGATGAAGCAAGTGCATCCTTAAATCGTACCTGTATTCTCACACTACCGTGCTTTATTAAATTCCAATGTGAATTGCTGTTCGCCGAAAGATCGGATGTCAAATCGAAAGCAAACGGACAGTATCGATCGCGATAATTATCGCGATCGATCGAATTACCATCGTTCAAGACATGTTTTTTAAATTCCGAAAACGACGTTTGAAAAGCATCTACATACAGATGATTTTTCGTGAAATCCGGTTGTAACGGTTTAGAAGGTATTTGAGCTGCATCTACATACAACGAAAGATAATTTATCTTGTAATTTTGGAAATTGAATGGATTCATACGGAAGTCGCAGTTAATCGCTTTTGATCGACAAAAACGATAATTATACGCTTCGGCAATGGACCTAGCATGATATTATCGATCGTCTCTCCATGAACACCAGAGTGTATTGAAACGGCCTTTACCTCGACTCTCGTAAGAGGATATTTTGCCGTAGATTTTGCCATAGTTCTAGCATGCGAGAGTAGCACACCAGGAGCTATTTTTGTTCTCCGAACGAGAAGCGATACTTCGAGAATGTTAAAGCCGCAATGACTATTTTTTGTATCGTCCACAAGACAAAATGAATCTCTAGACCGCACCAGTCGTAGTCGCATCTCGATACCGTTTAATAGGAACCGCTTCTGAATGAATATATCGCAATGCAGATGGCCAAATAAGTCTACAGTTTTTCCGGAATTAAAAAATTGTTTTCTCTCTACAAGACCCGCAATTCCCGATGTTATATCATCCATTTTTCCGGGGGTATCGTCGTACCAGAGAACGCTTGTGAGATGCGAATTGTTGGCAGCTGGACCGTAATTCAAAACTGTTTCTATGTACGGTCGATAAACGTAGGCATTATTTGGAGGTGAAACTAGTTTTTTGATTCAGGCTTACATCCATCTGATTTAATATACAATGCAAGAGATTGTTTACAGAACCGGTGCTTACTTTCGGCGCTGTTCCGAAGGCAAATTCCGTAGAAGGAGATGTTATTTTCTCTCTCAGACTAAGCATAGTATGCCCGAGATCGATATACCAGGTCTATAAATATGAAACCGAAATTTGCCCATAGATAGCCCTAGCTGACAATGTAGTTACCGTCGAACCACGTCATTGGCGCCATTTCCTTGTTGACATCTCTGACAAAGATTTATAACTCACAACAATACAAGTTTCATACAACAGCATAGTTTGTAATAGCGTTGAACATGTCGAATTTTGTGCCTGGAAACTACGATTTGTGGACAGCATTGATTTTCTGTTACCAATTGAAGAAAACTGCTGCAGAATCGCATCGAATGCTTGTCGAAGCTTACGGTGAGTATGCTCTTGGTAAATCACAGTGCTTTGAGTGGTTTAAAAAATTCAAAAGTGGCGATTTTGACGTGAGAAATGAAGAACGTCGAAGATCACCGAAAAAGTTTGAAGACAGCGAATAGCAAGCATTATTGGATGAGGATGACGCTAAAACGCAACAACGATTCGCGGATCAATTAAATGTGATACAAGAAGCCGTATCCATACGTTTGAAAGCCATGGGAAAGATCCAGAAGATGGGAAAAGGGGTTCCACACGAACTGAATGAAAGACAGCAGGAAAACCGAAAAACCACTTGCGAAATGCTGCTCGCCAGGTACAAAAGAAAGTCATTTCTCCATCGAATTGTGACTGGCGATGAAAAGTGGGTGTATTTTGAGAATCCTAAGCGTAAAAGATCATGGGTAACTCCAGGCGAACCATCGACATCGACTGCAAGGCCAAATCGCTATGGACGGAAGACAATGCTCTGTGTTTCGTGGGATCAGAAGCTTGTGATCTATTATGAGCTGCTAAAACCTGTCGAAACTATTAATACTGAACGCCACCGACAACAAATGATCGTTTTAAATCAAGCTTTGCGTGAAAAACGACCAGAATATCAAAAAAGGCAACACAAAGTGATTTTGCTTCATGATAATGCACCATCACACATAGCAAAACTGGTCAAGGAAACGATTGAGGCGTTTAGTTGGGAAATACTTTCGCATGTGGCTTATTCACCAGACTTGGCCCCGTCTGATTACTACTTATTTGCATCGATGGGACACGCACTTGCTGAGCAGCGCTTTACTTCTTGCGAAAATGTACTAAAATAGCTCGATGACTGGTTTGCCTCAAAAGAGCAACAGTTTTTTGGCGTGGCATCCACAAATTGTCAGACAGGTGGGAAAAATGTATAGCTAGCGATGGGCAATACTTCGAATAAAATATTTTTTATCATTTTCATCCAATAAACGTTTATTTTCTATACAAAAATTTCGGTTTCATATTTATAGACCTGGTACTCATCACCCTGTCCAGGAATAACAAATTCTATAGGTGAATCATCTGTTAACAAAGAAATCGGCTTATAATGAACCCAATTGGAACCTTCGATAGTTGTTTGCGTTGGTGGGAGATAAAATACTTCTAATTCCGATCCATCCATTGTGGCGTAATCTATCGTGGAACCTTTTAAAATGTAGTGTCACAGTCAACATTCCCTGTTTGAATGGTATAGGATCTTCAAACTCGATTCTTATATCGATCTTGATGGTGTGTAAATTGTTGCGCAAGAGAGGTATACATCGTGGCGCCGAAAACAATTTAATTTTTAACGAATCATACTGAAAGTCGGCAGCATCAATGGGAACAACTCGTGAGTGGGGTGTTTGTACATCGCCTGTAATATAGCTCTCGCAGATATCGCTGTACAGAAACATGCTGCCTGGTATAGCAGTGGTGAGAGATGCGTGCCTTGACCCCATGTATTCGGTTCTATCATTACAGACCTACAGGCCTCTTCCGAGAATCCGAGTAGCCTTGCGGCAGCGGGCGATACGCGGAAGTCGTGGTATCGTGGATCGAAACATACGCGCGCCACTTCGACATGACTGCTTGGTAGCGGTTTAAAGCGCAGATGACCGGCCACGTGACGTTACTTTTTCACACTCAACAAAACAGCGTCTATAGAGCGATATACACCAGATGGAACTTGGTCTCTATCGACGCGTCTCCGTGTTAAAAGATTTAAACTCGATAAATCATGATCACCATCCTCCAAAGATACGAGATTTTCTACAGTAGGAACATGTAAACTAGTCATCGGATAAGCAATTTCCACATAAGAAACAGACCATACTCCGAGCAAACGTTTCTGATGCGATAGTTTTGTAATAAATGTTGTCGTCGTATTACCCCGAAAATACTGCATACTTCTGTTGCTCGGTGGTACGACAAAGAAAGAACTATCCTTGGAACTCATATTCATCAGGGACGGTGATTCCAAGCGTTCTTCCTCTTCGTCCTCTTCTTCTCTTTCGTCTTCTCAGGTGAAGCAGGCACTCGTACCCGCGATAATTCTGCCTCGTAGAAATTACTATCGATAGACTCGTTAATCACAACGTGCAAAATATACACGAACGGTTCTCGATTCATTGATATTCGTTGAATCTTAAATAACTCGTTACTCCAACTGTACTCATATCCTTTCACGAATGCTGCTATAGCTGTACTGATAAGCGCCAAGGCACCGACACTGTATTTAGGCTTTTTTTTGTTGCATTATGCTCGTAACGCCGTGGTAATTTTTTTCCGGCTATAGAGGCATTTTCTAAGGTCATCTCGCTCGGAGGAATAGACATTCCGCTGTGTCTAGTGTAATTACAAACATATAAAAAATGTTGTAAAACATCGATGGAATGCTTATTTCGTGTGTATGTACAGTAACGCCACATTCGCTCCTTTAACGTGCGATTAATTTCGCGCAAGCCTTCGGCAAGCGAAGCTTCATATCGGAGTTACGAGCAGCCCGAAAATCGATATTCTTTTTCTTGAGAATTTGCTGAAATGGAGCAACGATAAATTCTTTGCCTCGATAAGTTTGCAATTGCTGTGGGCGACAATTATTACGGCGTGCGAGTATGCGTTTGAAACATTGTTCCACGTTTGCACTCGTTTTGTCACGCAAAGCCTCGACCCACGTGTATTTGCTCAACACATCGATAACAACAACAGATATGCATACCCATCGTTGTGCGTAGCTATAGAGCAAAGATCAGCTAAATCTGCCTCCCATACATCGTTTTTATTACTCACGCTATACGTACGATGGGGAATTCGTCGTCGCACCAGACGATGCGTGTTATATGAATCCTTAGTCTCGAGCCATGGTAAAACATTTTTCGCGCCACTCTCCGATCCACCCGAGCTGAATTTTTTGCTCGAGAATAGAACGCAGGATGAGCGAAGTCATAATAGATTTTTTCAAGAATTTTCATAATTTTAACGATGGCCAGTTAAATGGATTAATTTTTTGTTTCTTTACTAAATGTTCGGGGGACTGATATTCAGTGGTATATCGTTGGCTCTCGACTTGTGCGATATTTTGCAATGATTCGTCCTCTTCTCCTTGTCCTTCCTCCCCCTCCATGATATCGTTGTCCGCCGTGAGCATTAAATCTCTGTTTATGTGTGCGGTCTCGGCATCGTTATTGCTACTGTTGCTGTTGCTGCTGCTATCACTATCGCCTGGTAAAATGAGATGCCGCTGCAATGTTGAGGATGATGTAGGTGTAGGCTCGTGTAGCTACTCCGGAATCCCGATAAATTCACGTGGCATCTTTATCGTTCGCAGGAGCTTGGCAAAGCGAGATCGGCCGACGGGTTTCTCGCGTTTTCTAGCGCGCATAGCATCATTAACAGGATCATGAATATTGGAATTTGAAATTATTCTGCCGTCTATGGAAAGAAACACCGTGACGATCCCATGTAATTTTATTACCGACTGCACTGCTATGCAAATTAGAAAGCAACGATGTTACTTGAGATAAAAAATTTATGGTACGCTATTGATAATAAGTGTGTCATTGAGCCGATATTTTACCACATTCATTAAAACAATTTTAATTTCATTAAAACGGATTTTATTCTCGTGGCTATCGAGTACTGCTATTTTTCGTTTTGATGGAATATTCGGTACTATATTATCCTATTCGACCAAGTGAAGATAATGCTGCCGAACCTGCTGGTACTGTCCTCCGAATAATACGATTTCGGAAGGTCCTCAAAATAGGTCTCTGTTTCAGCGATGAGGTCATGTCTGGAACCAAATCTCTTTCCATCAAGAAATTTTTTCAGGTTTGGGAACAGAAAGTAGTCGGAGGGGGCCAAATCTGGAGAATACGGTGGATGCGGAAGCAATTCGTATTTAAATTCATGAATTTTGGCCATGGCAACTGGGCACGTGTTAACGCGTACATTATCTTGATGGAAGAGCACTTTTTTCCTCGCCAAATGTGAACGTTTTTTCTTCAATTTGTCGTTGAATCGGGTCGGTACGGCTGCATAGTATTCGGCATTAATCGTTTTTTTCGGCGTAAGGTAATCGATGTAGATTATGCCGCGTGCATCTCAAAAAACTGTGGCCATGACCTTACCGACCGATGGCACCGTCTTCGCCTTATGCGGAGCTGTTCGGTCCGTGAAGTCCATTGTTTCGATTGTTCTTTTGTCTCTGGTGTATAGTGATGGATCTATGTTTCGTCGACGGTTACGTAACGACGCAAAAACTCAACAGGATCACGCTTATAGATCGCCAAGCACGCCTTTGAATCAGCTACACGTTCTCTTTTATGGTCGACAGTGAGCAAACCCGGCACTCATCTTGCGGATACCTTTTTCATACCCAACTGATTACTCAGCATTGAAATCACTGAGCCATATGATATGCCTGTGGCCTCAGCAATCTCACGCACTTTTAGTCTCCGATCATGTAACATCATATCGTGGACTTTTTCAATTGTTTCTGGTATGACGACCTCATTTGGACGACCTGGACGTTCATCATCAACAATGCTCGTACGACCGCGTTTAAATTTAGCTGTCTAATATTTAATGGTTGATAACGAAGGTGCAAGTTCCATATAAACTTCGTCTAGCTCCGCTTTAATTTCATTGTTCGATTTCTTTTTCAAAAACAAGAATCGAATCACTGCACGATACTTAATTTTTTCCATTTTTGTAAAAACACAAAAGTTGTTTGTATTTCGATGGCTGTCAAACGCAAACTAAACATCGCAGCTAGCTGAAACTTTGACAACAGTCATGTGAAGGATGGCACTACTAAACGTCGTTATTGAATTCTTTCCTCGATCAACAGATGGCGCAAGGCCGATCATTTATTGATCGTGCCTCGTATAATAGTATGTCAAACCACAAAAAAACTCACAGAATTCATGTATCGTCAAACCTAAAATTGATATTGAAGAAACGACTAAAATTTTTATTGTAACGTTTTCCGAACATCCTGGCAAATATGGAAAAAGACTTCGCCGAAAATGTCTAATCCCAAAGAAATATATGGAGATTGTTGATATAATAAAAGTTTTGATATTTCGCAGTTGCAGTGGCAACTACCACGTTTCTGATTGTAGGCATATGCCTACAATGATCATGCGTTATTACATGCTTTTGAGGAAATTGATACAAAACCTGATCTAGAGAGCGATATACCTTATAATATACTATTATTACACATATTATTGTTGCTACTGTGCTGGCATCAAAACATGAATGCTATTCAGAATTAAAAACATACATCGGCGCTAATGTACCGCAGAGTCTCTCATTTTTCGAACCTTCTGAATTTGCTATCATTGTACACACTAGGGGGGGGGGGGGGGGCTAAACTCAGAGATAAAAATTTCTACATCTATATGCAGTATGCAGTACGTCGTGATGAAATCATCTTTTGCTCTCTTTTTCACCGTAATGCATACTATTGACGGTATACTCGTCAATAAATGTTCGTGGTGAAATCATCTTTCGCTCTCTTCCTCACCACAATGGATACTATTGACGGTATGCTCGTGTTCGACTGCTCGAAAGATCCCTAGAAACTCACCAAAGAGGAGCTCGAGTATTATATCCCGGAACCCCTGCTGTTGAAACATAGGGGAGGAAAAATATCTATTCTGTATGACATACTACCTGAGCATCGGAAGGTTTACCGTGAGATCTTATCGAACATGCCGTGCTATTTAGATCACAACAAATCGGGTACGAGAACATATATTGACGGTCCACCACCAATTCGCAGGAAGTGCGGAGGATGTCATTTAAAATGAGCAGTCAACAAGAATAATGCAAGCCAGTTTCTATGAAACAGTTCTTATGAAGCTAAGAAAATAACCAGCGTTTTCACTTACCGTCGTTATTATGAATAATTAAATAAATAAATTCACATTTACTAGTATAAAAAAGTCAGATATGGAGGGGGCTCGGTTATTGACGACAGAGCATGTTTTACCGGTGGAAGGGTAGACAATGTTACTTATCGTAAGGCCCAATCTGCTTATCGACTGTAAGCCCCAAACTTGTTTTACCGACGGTCGGTAACATATCTGCGGTTGACAACCGATATTGAGACGACAGGTTCGTCTCATACACCATACATACACACTAAAGCACCGGTACCACGCAACTAGCCGAAATACATGCAAGACTAATATAGCGAAACACCGGCACCACTCATTACCCAAAATCGACAAAGAACAACAAGCTTAAGTACGCCCGATACATACAGCCAAAGGGACCTGTACCACACACGACCAATGATTACACGGACATGATTATATAGGCGTGCGTGAGCCCGGGTATAAGCTATTTGTGAGGCGTATGGTTGTCAAAAACCATTGCAAAAGAGTCCCATTTAAAATTATTATCAATATTCTATTTACTTAACTCTGTGAAACTATATTATTTCTTATATCCATGTGAATAAAACCTACTCCTACCCAATATTGTGCCCCAAATTGATTTCCTTCCTGTTCGAGTCCGAACTAAACCCTTTCAGGGTTATGTTAATGATAAATATCGTTACAATATACTTCACCGATTACCGCTACCCATCCGACTGCCAACGTTCTATTTTTTACCGACTGTCGGTAACATGCCAATTGTCGACAAATGATAGTAGATGGCGCATCGGCAATAATGTATGATCCAGAATCCGACAGATGACGCGGGGGTAAGAGCACCAATTAGGTCACTGGGATAGCTGCTTGGAGAGTGGGGGCTGCTGGGAGACCAATCAAAAATGGGTATGGGATGGTGGAAGATGTGGGGGACTAATCAGAAATGGGGGTGTGGGGAGACACACGCTTTTTGTGCTACAGGGCCACACCAATGAGGAGGCAGCACGGAGGGAAGATACACGCCCTATCTCGCGCTAAAAGGTTCCTTCTACTCACCTCGTACCATATTTTATACATGCGCAAGACAAAATCTTTTTGATAGATTTCTTACAAGCGTCCCCGATTATTGCAAACTGTGGTTCCATCGATTTCCGAATGTGGATCTCCAACACACGAAGACACTGACGTAGAAAGTAAGTGTAACCAAAATGAAATTGGCCGAATGACTATTATTCAAAGTTCATCATTAGAATAATACTATAATTTTATAGATATAGCACAAGAGCTGTCATAAAGGTTGCAGCATCTAAGTTATATACAGGGTGTCCGCCGGGAAGGTATACTACTTTGTTTGTTTATAATTTTTGATTAAATGAAAGAGAATGGATCTTATATTGATAAATGTTTTATTTAATGTCGGCAATTATGTATGGAATACAATATCAGATAAATGTCTGCCTCTGTTAGCCTCACAAATGCGAGCCCTTTTGAGCACATTTTTCATTACATTCTCACACATTTCACGCGGTATTTCATTAATTTCATCACGAATATTTCGTTTGAGTTGCTCAAGCGTTTCTGGTTTGTTTGCATAAGCCTTGCTTTTTAGATATCCCCACAAAAAGAAGTCCGGAGCAGTCAAATCAGGCGACCGTGGAGGCCAATCAACATCACCATTTTTTTTAATAACTTGTTGTGGAAAGAGGTCTCGCAGTAATTCCATTGTAATCCTGGCTGTATGCGATGTGGCACCGTCTTGTTGATACCACATGTTAATCAAGCCCAAAGCATGCAGTTGTGGCGTTAAAAAGTTTTCAATCATATCACGATATCGCTCCCCATTCACAGTTACCGTTACGCCGTTTTGATTTTCGAAGAAGTAAGGTCCAATGATTCCTCCTGATCAAATTGCACACCAGACTGTCACTTTTAATGGATGTAAAGGTGACTGATGAATAATTTGAGGGTTTTCCATTGCCCAGAACCGACTATTCTGTTTATTCACATATCCATTTAAATGAAAATGTGCCTCGTCACTCATTATGATTTTTTCATGAAAATCGGGGTTGTCATGGGCGAGCTGTAACATCCTATTGGCATATGTACGGCGGTGTAAATGGTCTTGTGGAAGAAGCTCTTGTGTCAACTGAATCTTAAATGGAAACAAATGCAAATCCTTGTGCAAAATTGTGGCCAAACTTGTTCTTTGAAGACCAAGCTCCTGAGCACGGCGTCGAATTGAGGTTGATGGATTGTTTTGAACACTTTCTTGAGCAGCAGTAATGTTTTCAGCCGATCTTGCAGTACGTTGTGGCCCATGCTTGGGCCTATCACTTACAGACCCTCTTTCTTCGAAATCATTCACTACACGATAAATAGTGCGTTTTGTTGGAACGTTGTTTCTCCCAAAAATTTCACGTAACTTCCTCATCGTCACAGTAATCGATGATTGATTTTGATAAAATGTTTTAACGATTAAAACACGTTGGTTTATCGAATATTTTTCCATAATAAATTTGCCACGTGTCTACTTCACGACTGCCAAATATGAACTGTCAAGACTAACGTTTACCAAAATGGCGGCAAAACAAAGTAGTATACCTTCCCGGCGGACACCCTGTACATACCGCTTGGTGCTACAATCAGCACCTGATAGAGCCATCGATAATAAACAAGAGGTTGTAGCATTCGTAGAATCGGTGGTCACAAAAAAGTAAGCAACAAACAACTACCAGTAGATTATTGGATCAGCTGAGGAACTACGAGGTTGAGATTCTTCCGTCTCTACAAACAGCAATAAAACTGCTAGCTGTTGATAATGAGTTAAAGTCATTAAACATAACAGAAAATATCCGCAGTATCGCGGGTAATCGAATTGTGGAAATAATGTTTGCACAATGATCCTGTCAAAGGTACGGAGTGTTGTGGAATCGTCAATATTGTTATGCCAGTACCGCATAATTGGATAACTCGGTAATCGGTATAATATTAAAAAGTTATTATTTTGGGATCGTTTGCCGATTAAGAGATGGATCTCGAGTAATTCGTGTAAGCGTGAATTTATGTAAAATGGAAGTATTTATTATAGGCAACGGTAACTTTCTGTTGTCTATTTAAAAGTCAATAAAAGTGAATTACAATAAATTGTGGTTTC
Source organism: Cylloceria caligata (assembly GCA_963942595.1). Classification (NCBI taxonomy): domain Eukaryota; kingdom Metazoa; phylum Arthropoda; class Insecta; order Hymenoptera; family Ichneumonidae; genus Cylloceria; species Cylloceria caligata. The sequence goes on from OZ012703.1 coordinate 25,495,303, forward strand.
GAGCCTGTGCAAGGAACCAACCTCTCGCGTTTCAATCTACTAATAGAATTTAATATTTCGGGTGAGTCCGACCCGCGACCACCGTTCGGGTTGATGTTAAACTTTAGACTGATTTCGGTAAAGCAGTTATTCACTCCTTCGACCGAAATCGAATGTCGCAATGAATATCACAATAAACATCGCTTGCAAATTCCAGCAAGTCGTAGCTCGAGCTCGTAGCGGTCATTGCTCGCAGCTCGTTGCTTACGTTTGCACATTTTTTCTACTGCGGTGAGTGGCCTCACGCGAAAAAGGAACAATGGCGAAATAATGTACAATTAATTATTTCGCGGCACAACAATATCACAGAAGCATTTGACTTTATTCCAGTACATCGCGAATGCAGCATATAACGATATAAGTGTAGTTCTTGAAAGTGTCATGATTTATCTTATCATCAATCATGACACATGATAAGAGAAAAATGAAGTATGAGGTCCACGGGAAACTTATGATGCCTGACGTACCACAACTGACTGATCCTTGAGTTTTGCCGAGCATCTTAAGCAAATTTCATCGTCTGCGTGTGTTACGTCCTGCGAGATCCTTCTTTTCCCTTTATTGTCTCATAGGTATGAGCCAGTCGCGATGAGCGAGCGAAGCAGCTGGGGTAGCTATCCCTTCCAATTGAGTCATCCCTGTGTTTGACAGTGGGGAGACACACCCGACTACCCTTTTGCGGCGGGTGGCGCCTAACTCGCATTAGTCATACCATAGTTACATCTTACGATTGCCTCTGCACCTGTTTTTTCAGCGAACTCCTTAAATGCGACACTCGGCGCTGAGGGTGATTAGCGATAAAATAGAGTATAGGTTTAGGGGAAACACTTATTAACGGCTTAACATATCACCTTTTGAGGGTGAACCACCCCCGGGAGAAGGGTGAACGAAGTCGAGTCATGATAGTCTAAAGAGAGGGAACCACCCTGGAGGAAGCTGAACAAGTCGAGGCATGCCAGCCTAAAGGGGGGAAACCACCGTCAAGGAAGGGAATTCGAAAACTAGAATAGCGTTTCACCCTAATTCGCGAATTTCCTAATCAATATTACCACCAAAACTCATGGGATATAAGGAAGAGTTTCCGCAGAGCGAATGCTCAGTTTTCCATTACTATTTCCCGCGGCCACGTCGTCTAATGTATTGTCCGGCAATATATGAGTGACGTGCTTCGCGAATAAGTCACTCCGCTTAACCGTAACAAGCCAAGTTGCCTCTCCTACGATATTGTTCTAGACTTTGTGTATTTCTAATTTGTGTTTTGTGAGTTGTGTATGGAACACGTACAAATAAACAATACGATAATCTACTTGGATACGATCAGCCAATCTTTCTCCTTCCATCGCCAAATAAAAGGTACGACTCGAAGAAAGGCGCCTGCGAGCAGAGATCGACAACACGACAAGGAAGAAGAACTAGCCCAAAAGAAGACAAGTGTCAACAGTACACTTTCGAGCCCATTTCTATCTGTCGCTCACCAGGTAAAATTCTCCCATTTCTAATTGAAAAAGGCGAGGTTTCCGTCCCCGCTGTAAAGGGCTGCCAAGCCTTGACGCTTAAGCGACCGACCGTGTTTGCCAGACCCTATATCTTGGGCCCGACGTAACACAGATAAAAAATTGGTGTCAGAAGTGGGATAAAACACCCTCACATTAGGAAGGGAGAATGCCAATTGGTAGAACTCCTTCAATGAAAATTGAAGGCGATAAAGTACCGCCAATAGTCGATCATCGCATTAGCTCAGCACAGACTCTCCCATTAAATTCTAACGCGGAAGAATCATCGTATAGCATAGACACCAGCGACGTTAGATCAATAACCAAGTCAAGTCTCTCTGATCTAACAAATCAAGTTGATAATATAAGCCAACAAATTAATAACATTGAAAGCCATGGATCCAGCAAACGGGCCATGTCAAGTAGCAACTGTTGTACCGCTTTCAATTAAATACGCTCTTGAAGCCGTACCCATATTCGAGGGGTATAAGATTTGTAAGACCAGTATCACTAATGATCGATACAAGTTCATCACTAAATTTGATAAAAATTAAAGTTGTTCCATCCAAGGTACGAATAGACAAGAGAAACGTGATAGAAATATGTGGTATAACGGGAGGCGCTTCTACCACCTTGGGAAAGGTTGAAATTCAAATTCTTGATACAGAGGTCACATTCCGTCTAGCCAACAGCAATTTCTCCATCAAAGAGGATGGATTAATTGGTACTGAATTTTTCAATTCTCATAATGCAGTTGCATCTTATTCAAATAGAAGTCTGCAATGGGCAGCGAACGAAATTCCATTTCAAGGTTTAGAAATAATATCGATACCTGCCCGCACCAAAACAAGTTTCTTTGTGCGAATTGGAAATCCATAAATAAAGGAACGATGTATTCCCCGATTACCAGTCGGCGAAGGAATATACCTCGAGGAGGCTATTGTCTCGGATAACGACGGAAGTCTTAATGTCATGCGGAATAGACAAAGAACAGTACCAGCCACGACTATAAAAAGAGATATTAATCCAGTAGTCGGGATCGAGCCAAGATACAAATTATCCCTGCGTACATAAGAGTTGGATTTATTATGCTACAACAAAATATTCACGGCGAGATACCAGAGTAAAACAACTGCGGAAATAAAAGTAGAAGAGGCCCTTTATAGAAAGACAGGGCGTAGCCTCCTGGCGCCAGGGCGTGCCTACACTAGCCCCGCCCCAACCCCTCTACTATCCCCTCCCCATGCTGCTTCCTCATTGACTGTTCCTTGGGTGTGAAGGGGCGTGTCTGCCCCCACTACCCCACTCCCGTTCCTGATTGGGCCCCCACAACCCCCACTACCCCTACCCCCATACCTGATTGATCCCCATCAGTCCCCACCCCTAGTCCACTTATCCTAGTGTTCTGATTGGTGCAGCGTCGCAGCGTATCTGACGGATTTTGACCCGTACTTAATTGCCGATGCGCCATATACGGTTGGTAATCGTGTTACCGACAGTCGGTAAAGTAGATTGGATGCTGGCAGCCTGTCTAGCAGAAAATGTATCGGCAATCGGTAAAGCGAATCGGTTGTCAACCGTCGATATGTAGCCGACCATCGCTACAGCAAAGTTGAGACTTACGGTATGTAGACTGGGTCTCACGTTAAATGATATTGTGTACCCGAGCATCCTTCGGTTAAATATGCCCAGTCGTCAATAACCGAGACCTTTCCGTAGCTTTTTCAAAAATTTTGTTAATTAAAAAAATGTATTAATTGAAACTACTATTTATAAAAATGGTAAGTGAAAACGCTCGTTATTTTTTAGTTTCACAAAAAACTGTTTTATTTTAACGTTCTTGTCTAACAAACATGTGATGCTCGCTAGTAATTTTCAATTGCATCCGTAGCAGTCACGGCAAGGTGGTGGTCGACCGTCAATTTGAGTTTTCGTACCCGATTTGTTGTAATGTACATAGCACGGTATGTAAGATAAGACATCACGGTCAACCTTCAGCTACTCCAGTAGTTTATCATACAGAATTTCTATTTTTCCGCCCAATGTTTCAACAGCAGCGGTTTCGGTATGTACGCGAGCTCAGCTTTGGTGAAGTCTCGGGGATCCTTGCAGCAGTCGATCATGAGTATACTGTCAATGGTATTCATTGTGGTTGGAGAGAGAGGCAAAGATACTTTCACAACGACGTTTCCTTTTCAGCTAACTTTTTTTCACAGCTGTTACTATTAGATATATACATCTCGCATCGATAGCCAGCATAGTGGAATATGAAAATGTGTATGGTTGGAGTACTTTCGAATAATAAGACAGGAAATTTAAAGTTTTGAATTTATTCATACGAATTTCAAATAGTTCTGCACACGTTTGTATATACGTGTTTTTATTATAATTACACAAAATTATATTAGATGCGCAACTAAGTTTCCGCTGTTTTTTTTTATGAAAATGGACTTTACTGTGAAAAAATGATTACAAATGAATCATTCAAAATATTGCCCATCGCTAGCGACAACTTTTTCCCATCTTTCTGGCAGAGCTCGAATACCGTCACGGTAGAAGTGTTCGTCTTTTGAGGCTCTCCACGAATCAAGCAATTTTGAGATGTCTTCATATGAGCTGAACTGCTGATTAGCCAGAGCATGTGCCATCGAACGGAACAAGTAATAATCGGACGGCGCAATATCTGGGGAATATCGCGGGTGGGGTAGGACTTCCTATTTGAGCATTTCTAACAAGGAAAGATACTTTGGTGTCCCCCTCCGATTTTGATGAAACTCACGTATGTTGTAGAGCAACGAAAACTAAAAGACACGTATTTTTTTTTATCGGCGGAAAAACATTTCTAAGGGGTGAAATCGCCCTTCAAAATTAGCATGTCGAGGGGTGATTTTGCAGTTTCATCCAGAAGGCGTCAACCGATTTCAATGAAACAAAAACCAAAATACTCCTCATTAAAGACAATCAAAATTCCACGCTAAGTTAAAGAAAAAAATTCATTTGCAGGGGTGAACAACCCCCTGATTTTTCAATTATCCAAAAAACAGTCACAAAGATAATACCTAAAGGCACCACAGGGAAAATCCAACCACTCGACGTTTTGGGTTTCCGAATATGGAAAAATTTTGTACGACATTTTTCCGACAGTGTATTATTACTTAATTCTGATATTAATTTACGCTTGAGAAGCAACATAATCAAACTGCAATCGCTCGCACACAATCAACTTTCATCACCCAGGTATATAAATCTTTTCAAATATGCATGGTTCAAAAGTAATTATATAACCGATAAGCCAAACGACTTCGACAATCCAGTGAGTTTTGGTTTCGTTCAATCGTCTCAAGCACACTGTGAAGTAATAGGTTGTAATAATGTGGCCATCATCAGATGCTCATGGTGCAAGAAGTCTTCATGCTTGCAACATTTTTTTGAAGAGTATCATTTCTGCACGACTTACGAACCATAATTGCTGCAAATTATGACGTGCACATTGCACGTTGAGGAATTGTAGAAGGAATGATAAATTATATTATATACTGTGGTGTATATAGATGCGCAAGGCGGTAAGAATGAATGTGAGAGAATGGAGAGTGGGGAAAGCGATAACACGGGACGTGAAAAGGACAGTCGAATGAATGCGTATGCCGAAACCGGGTATTCGTTATTTCTCGCCTATGTCCTCAGCTGATTGCCGCTGTTTCGAAATACAGCCATACATATATGCCATACAACCACTCAACCCCAGCAACATTCCCCAGTATTCTGTATTTGAACAAGCTATTTTTTTCAGTAAATAACGCGAAATTCGTAAATGGACCATTCTACTTGTGTGTAACAGCCGGTCACCCCCTTAATAATAAACAAAGCATCATCTGAAGTCAATTCGGACATTTAAATAACGAGAAACAAGAATGTACGCACAAATATACGTACTAATGGATAAGGGGTAGTTTACCCCCGTAAACTCATTTTCCTGTGAATGTGCAAAAATACGTCAACTTTATTTTAACTTGCCCTTCCAAATGGTACATGTTCTGTTTAATTTGGTTGGTTAGTTTTTTGTGTAGGGTGGAAAATTAAAAAATCAGGGGTTTGTTCACCCTTGCAAATGAATTTTTTTCTTCAACTTAGCGTGGAATTTTGATTGTCTTCAATGAGGAGTATTTTGGTTTTTGTTTCATTAAAATCGGTTGACGCCTTCTGGGTAAAACTGCAAAATCACCCCTCAACATGCTAATTTTGAAGGGCGATTTCAACCCCTTAGAAATGTTTTTCCGCCGATAAAAAAAAATACGTATCTTTTAGTTTTCGATGCTCTACAACATACGTGAGTTTCATCAAAATCGAAGGGGGACACCAAAGTATCTTTCCTTGAGTAGGTTTTAACGGGTTTGGCAACGTGAGGCCCAGCGTTGTCATGCTGTAGAATCACTTTTTCGTGCCTTACTCGTATTGTGGCCGCTTTTCGCGCAGTGCTCGGCTCAATTGCATCAATTGAGTTCGATACCGTTCCCCAGTGATGGTTTCGTTCGGTTTCAACAGCTCATAATAAATAACACCGCCCTGGTCCCACCAAATACACAGCAAAATCATCGCAGCGTGAATATTCGGCCGAGCCGACGACGTAGAAGCATGACCGGGCAGTCCCCATGATTTTGTTTTCTTTGGGTTGCTGTAATGAACCCATTTTTCATCACCCGTAACGATGCGATGAAGAAAACCCTTCTTTTTTTGCCGCATGAGCAGGTTGTTCACAGGCGAAAAAAACGACGCTCAACGTCTCTTGGCTTCAAATCATAAGGAACCCAAGTTCCTTATTTTTGAATCATTCCCAACGCATGCCATCGCTTGGAAATTGCTTAGCGGGTAACTCCTAATGCTGAAGCAAGCTCTTTTTGCGTTTGGCACGGATCCTCATCGAGCTATGCATCCAATTCAGCGTCTTCGAAGGTTTTTGGCCTTCCTTCACGCGACCGGTCGTCACCATCAAAATCACCGTCTTTGAAGCGACGGAACCAATCACGGCATGTTGTTTCACTTAGAGCAGCATCTCCGTAAACTTTTTGGAGTTCTCGATGCGCTTCAGCCGCCGTTTTCGTCGAATGAAAGAAGAAAAGCAACACTTCCCGCAAATGACGATTCTTTGGCACAAAATCAGACATTTTCACACAATCAAAAGTATATGACGCAAAAACAAAATCACTAATGTGTCAAAGCGGTTTATTTACCATATGTCTAAGCTTGGTTCATGACGTTTCGGTTATGTCCCAATCAATCAGCACTTACTACTGGAGCCATCTCTTGAAAAACAGCGGGAACTTAGTTGCGTACCTAATACAAATAAATCCGCATATAATATCGCTCTGTACACGCTTGTATATACGTGTTTTTATTATCATTTTACAAAATTATATAATTAAAGTCATATATTTTTATAGTTTTTACACATATACATATATACAATAATATTCATAAAGAATAAAAAGAATTTACAAGGCTGTACAGATAAATGTACGCATTTACACACACACACATACACACACACATTGTATATTCTACTGTGTTCAAAAAGTAAGGTAAATTTTTTATTTAAACTTCCCGCGTTAACCGAATCGGACAAATGAATTGTTTTTCAAGTTGGTAGGACTGTTAGTGACATCTGTGACAAATTACATGTCAATATCATCATTAATTTTTAGTTTACGCTTGGTTTTGTGAACAAAGAAAAGTGAATTTAGCGATTTTTACGATGTCGAATTTTATTGAGCAAAGAAGTGCTATTAAATTTTGCTTGCGGAATGAAATTTCCGCCGCTGAAACGTATCGAATGTTACAAAGGCCTTCGGTGACGAGACTATGTCGCAGAAAAATGTTTACAAGTGGTACAAAGACTTCAAAGAAGGCAGAGAACGTGTTGATGATTTGGAACGCTCTGGACGACCATCGACGTCAATTGATGAGCAACACATAAAAAAAATCATGGAATTGGTGCTCGAAAATCGTCGATTAACAATTCGAGGCCTTGCCGACATGCTTGCAATATCAATTGGATCAGTGCAAGCAATTTTGAAGGAGCATTTGTGCCTCAGAAGAGTCAAATCGCGTTTGGTACCAAAATTCGCGTTTGGTTCTTCGTGAGTTTTTCACCAAAAACTCCACTCATGTCGCTCCACAACCACCGTATTCGCCTGATTTACCACCGTGTGACTTCTGGCTGTTCCCAAAGCTCAAGAGACCACTCCGGGGAAATCGTTTTGAGTCGATTGAAGAGATCAAACGTGAATCGCTACGCGCATTGAAGGCTATACCTGAGGACGACTTTTTAGCATGCTTCAAACATTGGAAAAAACGTTGGCATAAGTGTATTGTAGCTAGGGGCGATTATTTTGAGGGGGACGAAATCGATTTGGAAGAATAATTTAAAAAAATTTATTTTAAAACAAAATTCACCTTACTTTATGAACACAGTAGTATATTTACATAACACACATACAAATATATATATATATTGATACCAGCATATTACCCGTGCTTCGCCACGGGTATCTTTGAATGTAATTTCTAAATAGGACAAAACAATGCCGCACATCCGTACTTAACGCTTACTTTTGCCTATAACGACTCTACAACGCGATCTTGGCTTAAAAAGTAATATGGTTTAATGTAATGTAATGAACACATTACATTGCATTTGTCATTACAGTATAATACATTACATTAAATTAAATCATAATACTTTTTTTTTTTTAATGAGGAAAAATCCTTCATGGACACCCAGGGTAGTGCCGGACTCCTACCGGCTAAAAAACCTCACTTTAACTTCTATACCATGTCATATCACTGAAGGACTTCTTTGTAGACCATATTGGTAGTTCTTCCCTGAAGTGGTAGAATCACCAGGCTGCTTGGTGAGCTCACTCTGGAGCAGGCCACATAAAACTGTCCATGTGAAAAACACTCCTCCCTTAAGTCAATTCCTACCAACTTCAGCGACTGCCCCTGGGACTTGTTGATTGTCATAGCAAAGCAGACCTTGAGGGGGAACTGCAGCCTCTTGAACTCGAAGGGGTACTCTGATGGTATGAGTGGTATTCGTGGTACAAATACCGTATCCCCCCGAGCACAACCAGTGAACACTGTGGCCTCAATAACGTTTCTATAAAGGGCCTTCACTCGTAGCCTGATGCCGTTACAAAGTTTAGGCGGGTTGAGATTCCGCAGCAACATCACTGGAGCCCCCACTTTGAGGTGAAGCTTGTGGGGTGGGAATCCAGGAGGGTTGAGGGAATCGAGAAACTCCACGGGGTAATGGACCGCGTCATCCATTTGCATTACTGAATCCACAGACCTATATTCTAGCCTCTTCGAACGAATTAAGTAGAATGTCATTAATGATGCCAGCACTATCATTCTTGGGGGTCAGAATGACACGCTCGCACAGCCAGTCCATAGACTTCTCCTTGATATCGGCTATATCTGGGTATATTCTGGTTGTAAGGTCTGTTAGGGTAATCACTACTGCGCCCAGGCCTATAGGGATAGTCACCTCAGACTCAGGATATTCTCCATCCCATATTTTCAGTAGAAGTTCGGAAAATTCCCCAGCGGAGACATCACCTCTTAAGTGGACGCTCATGTTCTTCTTGAGAGAAAGTTTGCAGATAAAGGGCCATAAATATGACTCCTTGATGCACGCCTTAATCTCGTCAGCTCGAGTTCCCCTTGGCACTACTGGCAAAGTCTGCCGAAAGTCTGCAGCCAGCAACACAGTGACTCCCCCATCACTCCATCGTTGCCTCTGATGTCTTTGAGGGTTATGCTCAGTGCCTCAAAACCCCGCTTGTGCGCCATGGTGCTCTCATCCCAAACAATGAGCTTACAATCTCGCAGTAGTTTGGCCATATTGCTTTGTTTCGAGATTGCACAGAGGTGTTTCTGCATGAATGAGATTAAGGGGCAGCTTGAAGACAGCGTGGGCCGTCTTGCTTCCCTCCAATAGCGTAGCAGCGATGCCAGAGGATGCGACAGCCAAAGCGATGCCACTATCACTCCTTACCTTTGCCAGGAGCTAGTTGCTGAGAAAAGTCTTCCCAGTACCACCAGGAGCATCCAAGAAAAAAACCTGCCCAGCACCTGACTCAACGCTGCTAAGGATCTGTCGATAGACAGCGAGCTGCGCATCCGTTAGTAAACCCTCGTTATTCGATACCACTTCTGCCAAGGCGTTTGTATCGTAGCTGGTCTCCCTCAGATAGTCCTTATTTCACAAAACTCCTGCAGACCTTGTTGGTTGAGGCAAGCCGTACTGAAGCAAACCCTGTCCTCCCAAAGCTACCACTGCGTCCTCAATCAGCACGAGGCATCTGTTGTACACCTGCTCCAACATCTGCTGCGCACTATCTTGCAAATCTCTTTCCACCTACCGCGTGATATCTTCTGAAAAACTGTCTTTGAACTTCTCCCAAAGACTAAGAGGATCAGAGAGTTGACAAAAAACCAACTTCACTGTGAAGAGCTCTCGGAGCTTAAACGGAGAATCACACAGGGCAGCTTCCTCCAAAGTAATATCCCAGTGATTGTCATCCTCCAGCAAACCTAATGCCTTGCTTGTAGACTGGAATGTAGCATGAAGGACACCATTCACAATCTTGAACTCTGAAAAAGACGTTGAGCCTCGAACCTCATGAAGCAACAGACGGAGATAGTAACATTCGGTATTACTTGGGTGAATGGTGTACACCCTTCCCAGCGCATTGCCTCTCTTCACTCCTGACCAGCCATCGACATCGTTCCCTCGCTTCCTTCTCGCAAACTTGTTATTCTCCTATACAAAGTAAGAAGGGACCTCAGAGTACAGGAAGAAAGCCAAGAGTGTTGTCTGAGGAGGGTTGCTAAGCTTCTCGGCCAAGTTGTCGGAGGTAAAGTAGACACGCTGACCATTCTCAAGGTAAACAGCCAGATGAAAAATAGTGGGATACCTCTCATGAATAGGGAACACTTATATCCTCCAAACCGCCACCGAGCTACTAATGTACCGCCCACTCGGATACATCTTTACTTCATCCTTCTCATTCTCCAGAGCAAAAGACGCCTGGTCACTGCCCTTGTTCACGTACCTGCAAATGTATTTAATGGACTTAACAGAGTTACATAATTCTACTTTGATGTGAGCATCGAAAGTGCGTGACAAGGCAGGGTTGTAGGGCACCACTCAGCGGTTGTCCAGTTTTATTCTATCGATTTCTATAATGAAGCCACCGTCAGCTGGAGACCTCCTACCATACTGCGGATATGTATCGTCTCCTGTCTCAGTGTTCTTGAGAAGTAGCCGGGGATACTTCTTGCTGCAACTACCTCCTTTCATGCAAGGCGAATTGTAGTTCAAGCTGCCGCAGAGCCCATGAATCATGTTGGCCTTGACGATGTTGTGGAGGAGAGGATCTTGCTCAGGATCAGGTATTTCAGCACAGATGACTTTGTCGATCATGTCAGAGAAGATGCGCTGTTCTAGCCACAGCAATATGTGAATGTGAGACAGACCCCGTTTTTGTCACTCGACAGAGTACATAAAACACCGTACTCCACCAAACAGACTGCCCTTGTTCAAAAGAAATATCATCTTCTTCACCTTGAGATGGAATACTCTGGCTATGATGTCATGACGATCGTGAGACTTTTGCCCAAGCAGCAGTACATTTGTGATATCGTTCCACCTGGGATTACAGGTGAAAGTGATGAACAGATCAGGACGGCCGTAATGGCGAACATATGTCATGGCGTCTTGAGTCCGCTGATGCATATAGCGAGGTCCCCTAGTGAATGATAAAGGAAGCACGACCATTTGACCCAGCTGAGCAGCTTCAGCATCCTGTCTACTCACAGCGCCCTTCAGGTGAATGTAGCTGTCTGCTCTCAGCTGCGCCTGATTGTTCCTGATGTAATTCAACCTCTCAGTCTCTACTTTGGCATACATGTCAACCAAAAATTGACTGAAAAGGGTGCGGAAGTACAAAATATGGTTGACCTCCCCTTGCCTGACCATAATACGATAAGAGTAAAAACTCGCTGCGGAGACTGTTTTATTGAGGAGCAACTCGTCTTAGAATCGCGCTGAGGCAAGGCAATAGAGTACCCATCCTCGCCATGGCAAAATAGAAGCGGATACTGCAAGGCGTTGTATGACTGATAAATTTCATTAATGCGCTACAATGTGTTGTTATAGCTCTGCAGCACAATGTCTCGATGCTCGAATTGCTGACCAACAATCACCAGAGCTACCTCATTTGCTGTTGGTGCATTGAAGCGACCTCCATGAGCGTCAGCTGGCTTTTTATCTGCATGGATAACGACTTCGAACTTGTCGCAGGTTGGAGCTACCTTGTCCATGGCAGTCTTTAGATCTTTTATATAGCTATTGATGGCGTGTATCATCCTCTGCAGTTGTTTGACCAATCCCTGTTTGACGTCAGAAAATTTGCTGCACCTTAAGCGTACTTCCCTTTCGTTGTCGCCCACAAAATAGATTTGCAGAAATTGGGCTTCCTGTTGAGGTGCTGGTAGCAGACTTCCTATCAAATGATACACCTGCCCCTGAACTTTAAAAGTCGGTATGAAGCCATCTCGTAGAACCTGCTTAGCCCCAAATGATGTCATTCTGAAGCAGCTATTATACTTCCGAATACGGTCCATGAAGTGGACGTGCTCAGGGTGGATATCCATTAACAGGCTGTAAAGAGGCTCGGGCAGAGGTTCGAAGGGCGGAAGCTGCACCTTGCCAGCGCTGCAGCACATGCCGCGGGGCTCTTCCTTCCACTTCAAAGCATTGCAATATATGCATTTGTGGCTCATAGTACCCAGATCTACAGTGCTATCTGCCTCATAAGCCACGTCAGGATCATATGCCATGCCTGAGTGAGCCTTGACTTTACATGGAAGTGCTCGCCTTTCTACTCGTCCTCCAGGATTGCTTTGCTCATATCGAAATTCCGCCGCTCTGTGCACTTCAGGGTGATTTTGCTGGTACCTGGCCACCACATCACGGTGCACTTCAGGGTGTTCTTGCTAGTACCTGGCCAACGCATCACGGTTTACCTCGGGGTGATTTTTCTTGTACCTGGCCACCGCATCACGGTTTACCTTGGGGTGATCTTTCTGGTACCTGTGGGTAACTTTGTGAACAAGGAAGAGTAGAGATAAGAGCAGGATGGAGTAAAGGTGTACACATACTTGGAAAAATGAATAGAATTATGTACTCATCACCGCGGCTGTTGTAGGCATCTACCCTCCTGCCAAAGCGATTTTAAACTCCTGTCTCTCGAATGTACACACACACACACACACACACACACACACACACACACACACACACACACACACACACACACACACACACACACACACACACACACACACACACACACACACACACACACACACACACACACACACACACACACACGTATATATATATATATATACACGCGCGCGCGCGCGCGCGCAGCGTCGTGTCTTTAATTCATTACTATGTCCTCGTCAAAGCCCTCGTCCACGGCATTGATATCGTAGCCGATATCTACCTCATCACCGAGGGCTTCTATAATATCCGTTGCCACGTCCGCGCGTTCACCGTTCGATAATCGAACCCGCGGGACGCTATCGCCGGCAAGAGGTCAGAACGTAGCCAGCCAAGGCTATCGGCGCTATAGCGCCCAAGGAGTAGAAACTCAGATTGTGGATGTGTTGCATCCCGTCTCCGGTAGTATGGAGGTTGTCCATGATTTGGTCGGCTCGAGCTCCGAGCTTCCGAAGCTCTCCGGGGTCTCGCAGCACGCTCTGTAGTGGGATGGTCCTCTCGGTCTGCGTCGGGGGCGCACGAGCTTCGATCTCCGTTAATGTCAAATTAAACGACGGGGGGTAGTTTTCCCGTATGATCTGCGATGTTCGCCCGATGGTTTTGATGCTGAAATCTCGGGCGGTTACTATACATACGCCTACCAAAGCCAGTATTCCCGAATTATTTAGTACTTCGTGCTGAGTGGGATTTTTCCCACAATTTATTCCTACGGGAACCGGAGTTGGCGCGACGTATAACCATCGTCCTTGCTGTTGCATTGGAACGATTAAGGGATGGGTGTTTTCGATAACCCTTTTCGCGCAATTTTTTCCGTTACCGGTGTCCATTTTCGCATAGATTAGGACTTCGCAGGGCGCGTCGTTTGTGACCGGCATAGTAGGGTGTGTTGGTGGGCAAATGTATGATTTGCCCAGTACCTTGCAAATTTTTATGTCATCGGATGTCATCCTTAGGTACTTGCGATTCTCTATATCTATTACCAAGTGGGTCTCGGTCGCTTCTATGAAGTAGTGCCTGCCGTTGTTCGCTCGCATGGGTATAGGATATACTTTTTGCATATTATATCGCTGCTGCCCGATCAGCGGTATATCCAGCACAAGTACCACTGCGTTGCCTTCGCTGTAAGCCCTGGTATCTGCCAGTCGCATAAGTGTTGACACTTGGTCGTGTGCTATTGCGACCGGGAAACTACTGCCCGACGGTAGGTGTGGTAGTGCTTCTACGAGGTGCCTAGCGAGTGTGCGTGGCGGCAGGGACGTTGCTCTGGCCTTACCGCTAGCTATATCGTCCACCAGCCACGCTAGCTCCTGTACGTCGCTGAGTAATGCTTCGACCGCAATACTTATCGCGTTGAGCGTCACGTCCAAGTGTTGGCGTCTCTCTACGTAGTATACTTCGCCGTTGAGCGTGCGGTTGATATGCTGCATCAGAGTCAGCAGGGTCTGTTCGTTAGCCTGTATGTGCTGCGCGCTTTCATTAAATAGGCTGAGCGTGGTTTTTATGACCTGTATTTGATTTTTTAACCCTTCCTTCAGGGTCTGGTGGGACGTCTCCAGGCGCGTTATCTCTTCATGTAGTTCCTTTGCGTCGGCGGCATCTATGTTTCCCGTGATGGCCTTGATTATGCTTCCAAGGTCGTCTACCAATCCTCGGCGCTCTCTGACGGGGCGCGTCCCGAGGAGGTCGAATATGGTCAGTATCCCTGTCTCTATTCTTCTCTTCATTCTCAGAACCGAGTCGCTTATGACGGGACATATATCGTTGACGCGAGTTTCGCTTTCGCACAGCTCCGTCAGATGTTGTAGGCTTTTGCTTATCTCTCCTTCTCGGTGCAGTAGTGCAGCGTGGTCCAGTCTGATTATCAGTCGCCACGTCGATTGAATTATCGTAAGGCTCCCTATGTTCTCGTAGTAGATGCCCGGAGTGCTGGCAAAAGTGCTGTATGCGGTGTGGCTGTGGTGTGGCTGTGGTTTGTCCACACCTTGCTGCGATTAATCTGCAATCAGACGAGGGGAGGAAAGCGTGAGTTCTCCCTCTTTCGTTGCAGTCTCGCGAGTTTCGCACGAGGGCTCTTTGGCTCATTCTTATTCTAACAACCTAACAGCATCCATGTCTAGTACAATCTTATTCAAGGTCTCCGGGTCTCACGGAGCAGTCGTGTGTACAGGGAGGGATTTGTCTCCCGAGGTGTTGGAGCTGGTTGTGAGTATTTACCTTACCTCCTTGGGTTTTTTAATGTTAGCGCTTTTTCTGTAAAATTCTTATTTATTTTTATTTTTATTTTTATTTTCAGAGCTGCCTGGTAGTTGTACCTGGGCCTAGTAGGAGGTGGCTCTCGGACGAGTTCCTGGCGGTCTTAGCCGTCCGCCGCCGCCGGGAGAATTGCCGCTGGGCCGTCAACTGTCTGTGGGGCCTGGGGCCCTGGGTAGGCGACGAGGAGCCCTACCCGGATTTCATCGGGTTGCGCCGTCTTTTTGCGGAGGGGCCCCTCTCCACTTGTCCGGCGTGCGGCACCATTTTTGTTTGTTTAATTTATAATTAAAGTTTGATTTTGATTTTTATCTCTTATTTCATTGGAGTTCCTTACCCTGCGCCCTGAGGGGCTCCTAACCCACTTTTATTCAGTTTTATTTAATGTTTAGTTTTTAGTGCTCGATAAAAAGCTTTAGGCGGTTTGCGTGCACCGCCTGAACTTTACGTCCCTTCCGGACGATGTAGTTGACGGGGGGCCTCGCTTCCACTATCTCGTGGGGTCCCGTCCATTTCAGGGTCAGCTTGGCTGAGCGCCCCCTGCGCACCGTCTCGTCGCGAAGCAGTACGCGTTCGCCCACGCGGTACTCCTGCACCTGTGCGCTGTGGTCGTACATAGCCTTCGACCGTCTTTTCGCGCCTTCCAGGTTATCACGAGCTACCGTCCATGCGGAGCGTAGTCGCTCGCATAGCTCTTGGACGTAGTCGTCGTATGCATAGGTGCCACGAGGCTCCTGTTTCACGGCGGTCGGCAACTCGGCTTCGCGTCCGTACACCAATACATGGGGCGACAGTCCTGTCCCCGTATGTGGTGTGGTGCTGTATGTGAACATCGCGTACGGTAGCCACTCGTCCCAATTACCTTGATCCTAGTCTATGAAATTTTTTAGGTACTCAGCGAGGGTGCGATGCGATCTTTTTAGTGCGCCGTTTGATTCGGGATGGTAGGCAGTAGTTTGTATCTTTTTAATTCGCAGCAGTCGACACATTTCCTTGAAGATTACACTGAGGAAATTGGTGCCCTGGTCCGATAGTATTATTTCCGGCGTTCCGTGCCGACAAATTAGTTCTTCTACTAGCGCCCTTGCTACCGTCAAAGCCTCTTGGTTCGGCAGGGGGATCACTGCACTGTATTTGGTAAGTGCGTCCTGAAATGTGAGTATATATTTTTTCCCGGAAGCGCTTTCCGGTAACGGTCCTACGATGTCGACCGCGACTTTTTCAAATGACCTTGATCGGGTGTCCGTTACGACCATCGGCACTCGTTCCTTTTTTCCGATTTTATTTTTCTGGCAGGATCCGCAGGAAGTTATATATTTTTTCAAATCCCTTCTTATACCGGGCTAGTCGTATTTGGTCCGGATCCGATGCAACGTACGCCTGATACCCCGATGTTCTCCTATGGGGGTGTCGTGGTATTCTTTTATGATTTTCAGGCGGTCTTCGAAGGAGGGAGTGGCGACGCCACTGCGGCAGTCGCTGCGCTCTTTCATAACGCTGTCTTCTTCTGTGCTGCTGGAGGTTCGCGGGCTGCGGCCCCCGCTTTGCCTCGCTTCCTCAGCAGACTCGTGCGGCGCTTGGCCCGCAATTTCCTTGCTCGGCGTGCCCACCGGTAGCTACGCGGCTGCAGCGCTCGCTCTGTCTCTTTCAACGATGCTCGCAGTCTTACTCGTGTACTTCTGCACTAGCTTGCGTGGTCTGCACCTTCCCCGACCGCACGGCTTCGCGGCAGGGCTGTGGGGCTCAGTAGAGCGATCTGCGTCCACGCAGCGAATCTCTCCATCTTCTTCTGGCGCATTGGCCGGCGCCGCCTCTCTCTCTCTCTGCCACGTTGCTCGGCTGGCCCGCTGTATTCTTGGCTCTGCGCTTTGTGCGGCTGTCCGTACTCGGGCGCTTGCTGTCCTCGTCCCTCTCGCGGGCGGGCTCGACCTTTCGCTCCAGCGAGCTACCATGGCTATACGGGGTATCTTCGGCTGTCCGCTTTGTGCGGTCATTCGTTGTGCCTACTTGCCCCGGCTTGCTGTCCTCTTTCGACACACGGACTTCGTTCTTCGCTCTCGCTTGGGCCCTTGTTGTGAGGAATATTCGGCTTAGTGCATCTGCATTTGTATTTCGTTTTCCTGCTTTATATTCGACGTCAAACTCATGCTCTGCCAATTTTATCTTCCACCTCATTAGTCTCGATCCTAGGTCTTTTACTCCGAACAACCAGGTGAGCGGTTGGTGGTCGGTCACTACTGTGAAGCGAGTACCATAGATGTATGGCCGAAATTGAGCGAGAGCCCAAACTATTGCGAGTAATTCCTTTTCCGTAGTAGTGTAATTCAGCTTAGCCTTCGACATGGTGCGGCTTGCGTAACATATGGGCAAATCATCCCCGATCTTGCCTTGCGAAAGTATTGCGCCGAGCGCCCGATCTGATGCGTCTGTTGTCACGACGAACGGCTTTTCGAAGTCCGGATACTGCAATATCGGTGCCGTGGTAAGTGCCGTCTTCAGTTCTTTGAATGCGGCATCCCTTACAGCGGTCCACTCGAATTTAACCCCTTTCTGGGAGTAATTCCGTGAGCGGCTTAGCGGTTTTCGAGAAATCTTTGATAAATTTTCGGTAATAACCGGCTAGTCCGAGGAAGGATTGAACTCCTTTTACATCCCTCGGCACCGGGAATTCCTTTACCGCTTCTAATTTCTGGGGATCCACTCGCACTCCCTCTTCGGAAATTATGTGGCCGAGGTACTGCGTTTCCTTTTGCAGGAATTGGCACTTACTGGGTTGCACGGCAAATTTGGCCTCTCTAAGCCGCTTCAGTACCTCTCGCAGCCTGTCGTTGTGTTCCTTTAAGGTCTTTCCGTGTATTACTATGTCGTCCAGGTACACATAGCATTTAACTGCTTGCAGTCCCGCTAACGCCGAGTTTATCAGCCTCTGGAAGGTCGGTGGCGCGTTCTTAAGTCCAAATGGCATGCGGTTATATTCGAAATGACCCTGCAGAGTGGAAAATGCAGTTTTCTCCTTATCTTGCTGCGCCATCGGAATTTGGTGAAATCCCGAGGCGAGGTCCAAGGTCGTATAATATCGTGCTCGTCCCAGCTGGTCCAATATCTCCGTGATGTTCAGCAGTGGGTACGAGTCCCCGATGGTGGCTTCGTTTAGTTTACGAAAATCCACGACTACTCTCATCTTCCTTACTCCGGCGGCGTTTGGTTTCTTTGCCACAACCAACAGTGGCGCGTTCCACTGACTTCTGCTGGGCTGGATAATGCCTTCTGTTAGCATTTCGCAGGTCTGCCTTTCCACTTCCCTTTTGTGGGTTTCCGGCAGCCTATATGGGTGCACCTTAATGGGCTGCACCCCTTCCTTAAGGGGAATTACGTGCTCCACCATCGGCGTGCAAGGCAGCTTATCCCCTGGCAGGTGGAATACGTCTTCGTACTCCCTTGTAATCTCGTCGAGCGCTTCGCGCTTTTCTTTATTGAGATTTTCTGTGTCGAGCTCTCGAGCTAGTCGCGCGAGTCGGTCGGCCCCTTGCTTCGCGCTGACGGTGCATACTTCGGGCGTCGCGGCCTCGGGACAGTGACCCACTGCCGTTATCTCTAGGGGCTCGAGTTCCACCACCGGGCGTTGTACCTCAACAGCCTTCTCTGTGGTGTTTATTAGACTTACTGCACAGCTACTACCGTGCGGCGGCGTGATGCAGGCTCCCATAATTACTCCGTTTCCAAGTTCCATTTTAGAGAGCAGTCCGATAAATTTGCTGTTAGTCGCGGCGTAAGCGACGGTCTCGCTGCGCGGCGGCAGGGTCATCTTCACCGATCCATCTAAACGCGGCATGCAATGTCCGTATAGTTTAATCATTTCGCCGTGCAAGATATCTGCTTTATGACGTTTAATGAAATCCATTCCGAGCAGTCCGTTGACCCTCAGTGGCACGGCGCTCGGAACGATGTAAAACCAATGCTCTACATTTAGAGCCGGCGTCTCGAGCGTGATTTTCGCGATTCTTAGAGGAGTAAATTTTTCGCCTGCCACCCCTCGCAGTTCCACTTTGCAGTCTTTCACTATAGTCTCAGGTTTGAGACAGTCTTCTTTAATGATGCTGCATTAGGCTCCGGTGTCTGCCTTGAGGGTGAGTACCCCGGTCACAGCCAGCGATGCAATAATATCGAAGTCACTGGCGGTGGCACTCGACGCCGGCAACGTTACTTGTAGCAGTTGTAGCTTGCTTGCGGGCTTTTGCTGGGCTGTTAGTGTGTTCAGCCTCATCGTTACGCCTCGTTAACGCCTCGGAAGGCGCAGGCAAGCTTACTCTTCCCGATGTCCGGGTGCAGTCTCGAGCCATGTGTCCAGCTTTTCCGCAGGTGAAACAATTTTCTATCTGTCGGGATGGTGCACCTAGGGACCTTCTGGGGTGACTTAGTGCTCCGCCAGCCCCTCCCTTTGGCTGCACCATGTTGGTTATCTCTATGGCCCCTGCCACAGAGTCATGCAGAGTTTGGTAATTTCTCGCACGTACCAGCACTTGCAACTGGCCATGCAGGCCGTTTTCGAAGTTGGCCTGTGCGCTTCGTCGGGTGACACTCTCGACGGTGATCCTCTGATCCTCTGTTTTCAACGGTTCGCAGAGTATTTCGGCGATGTCTACCGTGATTATCTCCGTTCTTGCCGCGTAGGCGGTGATGTCTTCGTTCTGTCCCTGCCGGAGGGAGCTGAACTCCGTTTGCAACGCAGCCAGGGACTTCCGTTGTCCGTACAATGCTTCCAGCTCGCTCCTGAGTTGCGCCATGGTACTGATGGTTTTGTGCTGCAGTTATCTTGCTACTGCACCTTCTAATTTGCTCATGACGATCAACTCGAGGAGGGTGTCATGCTCCTCCTCTGCTACCCTGCGGAATATCGTCTCGCAGGACTTTAAAAAGAGCGGCAATGCCTTCGAATCCTTGCCGCCGAACGTTTTTACCATTTTTATGCCGAGACTGAGGCTGAGCATATTTGAGGGCCTCTGCGTCTCCTCGAATCGCGTGCGTCTCGGGGACCGTACGGGGGGCGGACGGTCTTCCATCCCCGCTCCTCCTAACCGTTGCTGGAGCTCAGCTATTTGTTCTCTTAGGGAGCGGATGAGCTCGTATTCGTCCGCACCTACCTCATTTAACGTATCCGGCAAGTTTCGTCTCGCTGACGGTGTTTCAACCCCCTGGAGTTCGCGATCGAGTTCGCGTTGACTTTGCTCATGCTCGCGCTGCAGCCTTTCGCACTGCCGTCGAGCTCTTACCAAATCACGGTGGCTCCGGTCAATCGCCTCTAACCGATCTTGTACTCTTGAAGTCACCGATCGTGCCGTCGTACCGGTAGCTGTCGGGAAACCTACGCGATCTATCGTTTGCAAGCTTCCGAGTTTCCGCTCATCCATGTCCTCGTCTAGGTGTTCAGGCGTTCGTTCGCCAGTAGCTTTATCGAACACGTCGTCGCTACCTATACTACTGTTATCGCGAAATGCCGTGCCCCTGAGTGGGTTTACGCCGAACTCGGCGTCCATTCGGCCTGCGACGGCCTCTTGCCTGTCGGTGGGGATTCGACCCGCCGGCGAGAGCCCTGTTAACGCCCTGCGCGCTTCGTATACGATTTCCCCTACAGCGGCAGCTAATCCAGCTGCGGAGTCTACCCCTTCACCGGGTATCGTATTTTCTAATGAATTGACTCTACGTTTCGGTATCGCTCCCCTAAACATCGGCAAGTTGCTAATTTCGCGGCGAACAAAACTCTATGATATGCCCACAAAATTTCGACAGAAATATCAAATATCTGTCCTAACTGGCTTTGCTTTATCGGCTATATGTATAAGTATAATGTAACCGCCACTTACAGAAAGATGATCTGGTAGACGGTCCTTTCCATGGTGATGTTCTAAGGTGTTGCCGACTTGATGTCCTGCAGCTCCTTTCTGTTGACGGTCCTTGACGCCTTCCTTGACGCTGTTGACCCGTTTCTTCGCTGGTTCCTGGGTTCGTCCTTAGTGCGTCGCCAATGGTTGCGCGACGGCTTCTTCTCAAGTAGCTGTTTTGCGTACTCGGTTGCACACTTTGTGCAGTTTTCCGCGACTTGACGTGACACCGTCAATCGGGACTTCAAACGGTTGACCGATACGTCACCCCGCACCGACGTTCACTTCGCGTCTTCGCGTTAGATTAGTCGGGTTTTCACGAACTACACTGGTGTCCTTGCACGCGTTGTAGTCGTCACGTTAGTGTCGCTCTTAACTTTGTCCAAAACATTTTTGTCCTAATAAATCGCGAATCACTTAACTTCGGCAGATCCCACCGCTGCCACCAAATGTTATGCCGGTACCACGTAATTGGATTATTCGGTATTCGGTATAATATTAAAAAGTTATTATTTTTTGGGATCGTTTGCCGATAAGGAGATGAATCTCGAGTTATCGATGAAAACACGAATTTATGTAAAAGGAAGTATTTATTATAGGCAACGGTAACTTTCCGTTGTCTATTTAAAAGTCAAAGTAAGAAAGTACAATAATGCGTTGTTTCGAGAATTTCACGAGGAACCAACCGTTCTCTGTTCAGTCTAAAATAATTCTGATTTTAGTAAAGCAGTTAGCAACTGCGTTTGCTAAAATCCCTTAGTTGGCAGCTTTAGCTTTAGCCAATCGTAGATCGCCTCGCGAGTCGCCTCATGCTGCGTCGGCGTCTACTTCGCATCCTGTCTTGTATGACAGCTATCTTTCAGAATTCCATCTCTAGCTGTGTCCGCTAAGGAATATTCTTGAGAATACGAGTAGAGGAATATTCCGCGACACAACACCTACTTAATTTTTCATTTTATAGTTTTTAATAATTTTATATGTTTATCCATTACCTACACATGTCAGTAATCGAAAAATATAATTTTTTTCTGTTTTAGATGAATAGAAAAAAAATGAAAATAGTAACAGTTTTCGATGCAACGCAAAAAACGCCTAAAGGAATACCCTATAACGGCGCCATTTTGTTTTGTTTTAAAAAAAAATGGTTACAACACTTGAAAGCTCTAACAAAATAATGTAAAAATTCTAGAACGATACGATTATTTTATTACCTTTAATAAAATTTATAAAAAATGCCTCATTTTCGGGCGTCTAAAGGGTTTGCTCCCCTTAGCCCGAGTTTCAGCTGATAATCCCGACTTTGGAGTAATACTGTAAAGTGTTGAATCTATACGACATTGTTTTCACCAGATGTTAAGATGGAATTTTTTTGGCAAATCGCAAATCGGGGTGTGAGTCAGCGCCACCTGGATTCCTGTGTTATTGATCTCAGAAAGATCTCTAACAATCGAATAATTAATTTTTAGTCAGCTCTGATTGCCTCACTCATTCATTCAGGTTATTTCATTCGGGGTCATTCACCCCGAGTTGCGATTTGCCAAAAAAATTCCATCTTAACATCTGGCCAAAACAATGTCGCATAGATTCAACACTCTAAACAAACATATATGACCGCGTATTGATTAATTTATCTAAAGTAATACTGTTCGAAAATTCAGATGTTGGAGTCAAGTGGACTGTAAAATTGTTGCAGGCGAATTAATAGTCAGTATGCAGATGTAGGTTACAGTAGTATTTACTGCTTCACCTGTCAAATGCAGTGGACGTAATTACATAAATAAACACATAAAATATAGAAAATAATGTATTAAAATTAGCGTAGAAAAGGGCTAATAAATGAGGTGAGCTAATTATCACACACGATTACATTAATCGTGTATAATTTGATGAGATGTGCTGTCACGATCGGGCCTCACGGTGAAGCTGAAGCCGGGTGCCCGACACGATGAGCCAAAATGTTGATGTACTGGGATGCCGATGTCAATATATCGATGTTGATATGATGAATGAGCTTTGTAGAGACTGTAGGTCGGCAGAGTTGATCGATGAGTCTTATTTAGATGCACTGAACTATTTTGAGCTTGCACGAAACACGGTGGCGATGAAAACCGTGCAATAGCAAAACGGAAAAGATGGCTACGTTATACAAAGCAGCCGTTGACTAGTCAAGCAGTCATAGAGCGTGTGCGCGCAGCGACCTGTTGCTTGGCATGCAGACCTAGTGTGAGTTATACTGCTTCTGAGAGGTGCTGCCGCTCAATGCAGAGGTGCTGAATGCTCAAGCATTCTCAAACAAATACTGTAAATTCCTCCCATGTTGTAAAACGTGTTGAATCTATAAAATGTGCACACATTATGATCCGCGTAGTCAAATACGTATTACACGAACGTTTTCGGAGTAATTGCAGTTTGTGGATGCATTATCGACGACGTTCCATACATAATAACGTCGTTATATGACGCACAAATTCCCAATCTGGATAATATATCTTCCACAAGTTTTGAACCAGACTTCCTGCGCAAATATGTTTCAGTTATCAGTTGAATAGAAGACGTGAATGAGTACGAGTGGCAGAGATAATGGCATGGGCTATCATGTCTCGCGTCTAGAGTTTCTCGTTGCTTTTTGCGATGTAAAATAATTTCATCGAGTAAACTTTGCAACGTTTCTGGAACATTTTCGATGACATCATCCAGAAAATTGTGGGAAGCTCGATATGATTTTGTACCATAAAACTTGCTTCTCATATCAGATTTGATGATTGCTGCCGCAGTGTTGACAATAATATGTTTTTTTCTTTCCGTGGCCGCTCGTTTCTCATGCCGACTTTCCAGCAATGCACTGTGCCCTGAGTCTTTGAAGCAAATCACCGTTTCTTCTCCACGTTTTTTTTTTACAACAATGATGTCGGTTTTGTATTTTGCTGTTAGTTTTACAACCAGGATTTCGTTTTTCTGCGTATAACTTGTCATTACGTTACGTAATTCTGTCAACGTGAATTGACAATCATCACTGCTTTCGATGTAGTAACATACTACATCAAAGACAGTTTGCAAATTCCTTATGAGTGGTCGTCCGGCATTTTTTTCACTCGGGCACTTGAATGTCTAGTAACACTTACGATGATACCAAGGTCCAACGTCACATAAATATGGAGTATACTATTCTTCGCTTCACTGCTTCGCCCAATGCATCATTACGAGAATATGCAATCCTCAATAACTTCTTCTTCATAGTCTTGGATTCGACTAGGGATCCATTTTTAAAACGCGGACTGCATTTTTTTACATAAAAAAAAACAATTTTCTTCGTAATTGAACGTCGTTTCTGAGCTTGATGATCGGCGAAAACGAATATCTGGTTCGCATTCGGACGTCAACCTTTGCAACTCGCTCGTCGACATAACTCAAATAACGCTCTGTACGTAATATGATTTCTTCCAACCCTTGCAACTCCAGACACGTATCCTCGAATTGTCCTTTCGCTTCGTACTGATTTCAACCAAAGTCTGTATGCCTTTTTTTTGCATTGATATCGTATGAGCTAGCTCTAGGTGTGAATCGCAAATAAAAGACAACTCGTGTGGTGCCATTTTGTGGTGACACAGCTCAAGTAGCGAATTTTATTTGCTGAAACCAGTCTTGAGTCAGCCATGTCTATGAGTCACATAGTGTCTCTATTATGTTTTATTTCTATGCACAGTACTAGGATGGATACTATATTCTATAGTAAACCTAAGTATTGTTTTTCTAGGTTGTACACGATTGTGCCCCAAGTAAATAGAATTCTTGGAACAATACAAACGATCGATGCACTACCTGGGCTAAGCTCCAAAACTATGGCAACAGAACTGGGTCGTCGTTTGGATGATCAAATTATTCTGAAATACTATTTCCTTGAAGTTATCTCTTTTTTCTGGGTGCCTCGAAATTATTCGCTGTTATTCGATATAATCTGTTAAAAGACGAAGAAAAAAAGTATGCAAGCACATCTGCAGATTAATCGATGATATGAACTTGTTATTAACACAAGAACAGAAAAAAATTTCGTTATTGAACAAATTCTTTATTAAAAAATTGTAATCAACAAGTACCATAGTATAAATAGCAGTAATAATTTTTTATGAAACCTCCATCGTGCAGCGCGGAAAACAGCGTTCGGAAATTCGTTTCAAGCTTGTGAAAAAATTGTTATAAGCATTTATCATTATGGTGGAGTTTGCAAAGGGGAAAATAAAAAAAGAAAACACGGAGAATGAAAGTTAGGAAATATAAATTTATTCCAATTGTTAATAATAATTTAACAGCAATAGCCACGATAAGAGAAACCAAAAAAATGTTGAGACACTCTGTTTGAGAATCTACGAGCACTCTGTAGCGCTTGGCTGGACTGCTCATTGCAAGCTAGCCTGGGCAAGCGCTCGCTGCTGCTGCGTGACGGCAGTACCTCATAGGACCGTGAAAGCCGCACTGTGTCAGCAGAGCATGCAACTGCTCACCGCGCGCATGCGCTCAACAACCGCGTTGGCGACAACGGCTGTTTTAATGTACCAGCCATCTTACTGATTATTCGCAAACTGCTCGATCTCACCTCACGAAGCGTATAGCTCAGCTCAGTGTTTTCTCCCGGTGCTTGTTAGTGTAATTCGTCTCAAGGAATAGTGTGCATCAGTGAACATCAGACATTAAAAACGCTATAAAAATTACGTAGTCTACTCATCGGTGCATCAATTTTCTACTCCTCACCGACAGTGAATTATGCTAAATTATGCCAGTGAACGCTTACCGTTAGTTTTGAGTCCTAGTGAGTACAGAGGTTAAGAAGGTCCGGTGAAAAGCTATGGAGATTGCGAGAGTCCCGAGGATACGTGCGCTGTCCAGTGGCTTTTACGAAAAAGTGTCTAATTTTTCCAACATGGCTGCGAGATACGAAATCGACGTTGAGCGCTGGAGTTAAATGATTGAGATAGCCGGTGAGCGAAGCCGAAGTCAAGCGAGAGAGATAACCTCTCGCTTAACGCTTAACTCTGCGAGGCCCGCCTCGGCTATCTCCGGTGTAGACGAATGCAGCATGCTACACCGCAGCAACAGGTCGACGCACGGTGAATATCGATCGCCGTGCGCCAGGTGATTATCCAACATTTACGCCCGCCATCAGCAACGGGGTTCATGATTATTTATTGCTCTGAGTTGGATGAGATAGGCAGGACAGCTAGTTTTGAGATTGGCCTGGTGAGCGTAGTGGTAGCAGTCCGGAGTGACATGACCCTTGTGAGCCCATCTTTGCCAGGATGCAACGCTGTAACTCGTGCAAGTGGCCACTTGCATGATGGAAAGCGTTCATCCAGAACCAAAGAGCCGATTGTAAAGATATTGTTAGGGTGATGCCACTTCGAAATAGACTGCTGCCATTGTAGGTAATCAGCAGACCATTGCCGCCAAAATTGTTGTATCTTCTGTTGCAAGAATTGCCAACTTCAGAGCCGTGAGATTGCCAAATCTTCAAGAGTTGGCTCTGGGACCACTGTGAGTGCTTCACCAATGACAAAATGTCCAGGCGTGAGTGCTGATGAATCATCTGGATCATCGCTGAGCGATTCCAGAGGCCTTGAGTTGAGTATAGCCTCGATTTCAGCTGGCAGTGTTGAGAGCTCTTCGAACGTGAGTGCTGTATCACCCACCGTTCGACGCAGATGGAATTTCACAGATTTTACAGCTGCTTCCCATTTGCCACCCATATGTGGAGCCGCAGGTGGAATGAACTTCCACGCAATCTGTTGATTTGCAAGCGAAGAAGCAATGATATGATGATTTTGAGAGGCCTTCCTGAACAGCTGACGTATGGATTTGTGAGCACCAACGAAGTTAGTGCCACAGTCAGAGTATAGGATGTGAGGATGCCGCGCCGAGATGAGAATCGCCTGAACGTTGAGAGGAAGCCGTCAGCCGAGTAGTCACTGACGACCTCGAGATGCAGAGCTAAAGTAGCGAGGGACACAAAGACACAGATCCAGCCTTTGTGTATTTTACTACCTCGCCCCTTCCAAGTTTTGAGCGTGAGAGGGCCGGTGTAGTCCACTCCTATGTGAATAAATGCGCGCGATGGTGTGACTCGTGACAGAGGAAGCTGACCCATCAATTGTTGAGCCTGGACTCCTCTCTGTCGAGCACACACCACGCAATGTAAAGTGTGAGATTTTACAGGAGCTCTACCGCCGAGGATCCAACGAGTTAGTCGAACTTGAGCCAATGTGAGCTGCATGCCTCCATGAAGAGTTCATACGTGAGCTTGATCGATAATGAGAGTCGTGAATTGAGAATGACGAGGTAGAATGGCAGGATGTCTTTCTTTATAAGTGAGTGCTGATTGAGCAAGGCGACCTCCTACTCTAAGTACACCCTTCTGGTCGATGAAAGCTATTAGTCGACTGAAGGGGTGAGCGGATGGGAGATGCGAGACTGACTGCAGCACTTGTACCCCGTGTTTACAGAACACGGCTTGTGTGGCTTTCGTCCAAAACATGTTTGCTGCAGCCATTTTTCTCGCTGTGAGCGGAGCGGTTCCTTCCGATTCTAACCTCCTCCTCATTCTGGCCACTACCCTGACACAAAATGAGGTGAGACGACACAATGTTATGAGAGAAAAACAGCGATGAATGAGATGCCAATGGTACTCTGACGTCAGAGTGACAGCGAGGAGAGCTACCCCCGGTCGGGCTTCCATAACGCTCAAATACTCAGAGTCAGTTGCGGCTTTCGGCCAAAATTCAATGGGTTTCACGATCCACGGTGGACCTGACCACCACAACTGATGAGAAGACAATTGAGATGTTGAGATACCCCGTGAGGCACAATCAGCTGGATTGCTTGTGCCTGCCACGTGACGCCATTGAGCATTGGGTGTCAGTTCCTGTATATGAGAGACTCTGTTTCGGACATAGTCTTTCCACCGAGCAGGATGAGCTTTGATCTAGGTGAGAGTCACCGACGAGTCCGTCCACAGGTGAGTAGATGAGATTATAACCTTGAGTGTGGTTTGAACGTATACAACCAGTTTTGCTAATGTTACGTCCTGACGTAACGTCGCGTTTATCTTTTTCATTTCGATTACGTTAAAGTTCTCCTGCTTTAGTTTCGCTACAGTAAAAGTAACTTCCCAAATTTTTCCTTCATTCTCGAACTTCTTAAGAAGAGAGGAGAGCGATTTTAGCGACGTAGACCGGAACAGGGTGAAGATGCGGCCCTACCGACCGTCTCCCGGGGAGAATTAATCTTGTAAAGATGGAATTTTTCGGCGCTCCCGGTCAAAAGGCAAACTTTCAAACCATGGGATCTACTGCGTAGACCCGGTTATCGACTGCCATTTATGGATCTATGATTTAGCGCGGCCTTACCCTCAATCCTAGACCAGGGGTTCGGCTAGTCGCCGTCGGGGCGTTGTTGGTCATAAGGGAGCGGTTGGAGGGAACGCTATCACGTGACCAAGCGACCGCCCCCTTTCTTCTCGCTCTTGCCTGAAATCTTCTCTCTCTCTCTCTCTCTCTCTCTCTCTCTCTCTCTCTCTCTCTCTCTCTTTACAAAGATGATGAAATCACGAACAATTATTAACTAAGCGAAACAATTAACAAAAGTGGAGGAACTGTTGATTTAAACGAAAGAGTTATGACTATTAAAATGTTCACACGAATACTGTAGATAAAATATCAGCAGCAGAAAGAACAATTATGCTTCCATATGGAAACTACCCATGGCTGTCACTCGAAAACGAGTACAACCCACATCGAATTAATGAGCTTACCAAGTATAGTCGGGTAATAGAAGAAAGATCAGTATATCAGGATTAATTCCCCTTTTCTCTTGGGAATATATTAATATGTCTCTCGTAAAATATTGGAATTTATAGTAAAAATACAATCATAAATATATAAAACATGTTATGCCTATATATTAACATGTCTCTCGTAAAATATTGGAATTTATAGTAAAAATACCATCATAAATATATAGAACATGTTATGCGTATATAGAAAGGATAAAGGAAATATTAAGATTAATTTATGGTAAAATAGCGAAAAATAGACAGAAAAACGAGAAAGAGATGAGACTAAAATTGAGTTGCAATGAAGCTTCTGCTGCAGGAAAGCGAGGCTGGCCGACTCTCCGCGCAACGAAAACGCCTTGCGCGAAGTCTGAACAGCGATCTAGCTGACTTGCGTACGAACGAAATGTACGAGTAACCGAGCTAGGCGAGTCGTTCTCAAGAGAAGAACTCTCTCGCTCTCTCTCGTTTCCATGTATAAAAATACTTGTTTTACCAGCAAATTATATATATGGAATATGTTACACATATATATATATATATAGGATAAAATAAAATGTTAAGATTATTTTACAGCTGAATACCCATAAGTAAGACTAAACGAGAAAGAGAGAAAAACTATAACACGTTTCAATAAAGCTTCCTCTGCAGGAAAGCGAGGCTAGGCAACTCTCTGTGCCACTACGAACGCCTTATCGCTAGGGCTGAACGGCGATCTAGCCGACTTGCGTACGAACGAAATGTACGAGTAACCAAGTTAGACGAGTCGTTCTCAAGTAAAATCCTTCTCTCTCTCTCTCGCTCTCGTTTCTATAGCACGAGAATAATCGTCTAATTAGCAAATTATTTGAGAAAACTTATTAACTATAAGAATTCTGACGACTAACCAACAAATTATTTAAAAAAACTCATTAGCTATCAGGAGTACAAATTGAAAATGCGGGATTTTTTTCTATTTTTGAACGTTTATTCTGAAAAAATGGTAACAAATGAATTATTCAAAGTATTGTCCATCGCTAGCCACAACTTTTTCCCATCTTTCTGGCAATTTACGGATACCGTCGCGAAAAAATTCGGCCGGCTTGGCTGCTATCCAGTCATCGACCCATTTTTGGGCTTCTTCGTAAGAATGGAAGCGCTGGTCAGCTAGGCCATGTGTCATCGATCGGAAAAGGTGGTAATCGGAAGGAGCAATATCTGGGCTATACGGCGGGTGGGGTAAGACTTCCCATTTCAGCGTTTGTAGGTATGTTTTGACCGGCGCTGCAACATGTAGCCGAGCGTTGTCATGTTGCAAAATTACTTTGTCGTGTCTTTGCTCGTATTGTGGCCGTTTTTCTTTGAGTGCGCGGCTCAAACGCATCAATTGAGTTCGGTATAGTGCTCCTGTGATGGTTTCGTTCGATTTCAATAGCTCATAATACACCACACCCAGCTGGTCCCACCAAATACAGAGCATGAGCTTGGCGCCGTGAATATTTGGTTTGGCCGTCGATGATGATGCATGGCCGGGGTAACCATATGATTTTTTGCGCTTCGGGTTATCGTAATGGATCCACTTTTCATCACCAGTGACAATGCGATGCAAAAAACCCTTCCGTTTTTGCCGTTCGAGCAGCAGTTCGCATGCAAAAAAACGGCGCTCGACGTCTCTCGGCTTCAGCTCATACGGCACCCAATGTCCTTGCTTTTGGATCATTCCGAGGGCTTTTATACGATGGGAAATGGCTTGTTGTGTCACTCCCAATGAATCTGCGAGCTCTTGTTGAGTTTGACACGAGTCTTCATTGAGTATTGCCTCCAATTCAGCATTCTCAAATTTTTTCACTTAGCCCGGCCGCTCTTTGTCCTCAACGTCAAAATCACCACTTCTAAACCGCACAAACCATCTCTCGCACGTTGAAACCGATGGAACATGACTCGGATAAGCCTCGGAGACCAATCGATGTGCTTCAGCAGCACTTTTCTTCAAATTAAAGAAGTAAATTAAAACTTCCCGCAAATGCTGTTTTGTTGGCACGAAACTCGTCATATTGAGAGCTCAAAAAAACTATGAATTTGACACTGCGACAAATTGACACATACTGAAAATTAAAGCTATAAGACGTAGCTTTGACATGAACATAGTCACAGTACTGCCTGATGCGTATAGCGTTAGTAACGCCATCTGTTATCAAACCCGCATTTTCAATTTGTACCCCTGATATAACTAGAGTAATCACTAATTTAACGAATAACCAATGATGCTTGGAATAAGCCATAACTCAACAAAACCATTTATACTAATAAAAGATTAACGCAGAAACAGGTTGCATACGTCGAAGTTAACTACAGAATCTGTAACAAAATTACTACTAGTGGTTTCATGTGAAGGATTTAATTAAGTTCCGTACAAACGCTGAAAAACTAAGCCATTACCATAGACACATCTACATAGAAGCGAGCATAAGAATATTACCTAGACTAGGAAACTCTATCGAAAGTAGACCAAGAAGCGGGGTGGTAAAAATCGCCTCATTTTCAGGGGAAAAACGCCTCAAACGCGTTCCTTCGCCTAATCGCGTGGTCCTCTGTGTAGCACATCGCGCTGACAAATCAGAACGCACCATACCGATGCACTTGCATAGATCTATGGCTCTGCATGTCGAGAAGCTACTCTGCGGAGTAAGGGGAATGAATACGTGTATGGTCGAGATAGACCACGGGGAAATTCTTATAATCAGGATAGGGTTTTATCCCTTCTCTTCTTTTACGCGCTTGACGACAAAAAATTTCGACGCTCAGGAGTCCTATAAAAGGCCGCGAAAATCGGCCGGCGACACTTTTTTTCACGGGGAGTCAAGTAACACAGTTTCACGGGGGGTTAACTAGAGGACTAATCACTAGCCTGGCAGTCAATAAGTCGCCGGCAGTGAATTAGACTTTTTCCAAGGCA
This sequence comes from Cylloceria caligata, assembly GCA_963942595.1. Classification (NCBI taxonomy): domain Eukaryota; kingdom Metazoa; phylum Arthropoda; class Insecta; order Hymenoptera; family Ichneumonidae; genus Cylloceria; species Cylloceria caligata. The sequence continues at coordinate 25,527,071 of OZ012703.1, forward strand.
ACAAGTAGTACTGTTTGCCGGGAAATAAAGTAGTACAGAACGATAATTTTTCACCACGGCTTAATTTTCACAAAGTATAGTTTCAAGTAGTACAGAGTAAGAGTACAGTACTTATAATTATTAACGCTTGTAAAATCGGGAATATTGAACGTGCAACATTCAACTACTCATGTAGTTTTATTTCAATAAATAATTATTAATACGTACCAACGCCTACGTTCGATTTTTAGTCTGTCTGACTACACTAATCTACGTCCAACCAACGTTCAACAGTAAGAACCACAGCAACAAACAACCGTAAGTATAATTTTCAATTACCAATTAAAGTAAAATCTTGCTCTGCGTGAAATTGTCATTTAAGTCTCTCCCCATTATTCGTGAAGTGATTATCCCCAATCAAGAACAAAACGCACTCCAGCCCTATCCCGAGTAATTTTCCGCGAGGTTATACTCAAAAACGGGCTTGCGTCTTCAGTATTTTCTCGTCGGGTGTGGTAAAGGGAGAATTTATTCTCCTTGACCAGAGCACGGAAAAGATACACCGAAACGTGAAATCTATGTTAAATTCATGGGTTCGTAAGATAGGCCGCGATTTTGACGTAACACTAACAACAATGCATCAGTTCGTTCTAGCCGTGGTATGGTGAGCTTCTTGAATGGCGCCACGCGTGTTTTTGAGCAGACAAGTGAATCCACCTTTCCTGTGGAAATTGAGTCGACAGTGATGTAAATCACTGCGGCCATGGCCAGTTGAGATGCATCAGAGATACCATGCAATTTCACTGTTGAGTCGCTCCATGTGTTGAACCGACGAAGAATTGAGAGTCTGGCCAGACATTTGAGATATTCCCAGATTGCAATCCATCGTGTTGAGACCTGAGATGGCAGTGGTTCATCCCAGCTGAGCTTGTCAGGCCAAAGCTCCTGAAAAAGAGTATTTTGGCTCTTATCACAACCGATGAGACAAACCCAAGTGGATCAAAGAGTTGAACCACCTCGAAAAGAACGAGGCGTTTCGTGAAACTTTCCTGAGTTGAGTTGAACCGAGATGCGAGAGTGAACTTGTCTTCATTAGGAAGCCAAGTCAAACCAAGAATTATTGTCTCGCAGTCGTCCATTGAGATAGCTGAGCTTGACCATAATGATGAGATATTGGCAAGTACTTTGAGGTCTGACGCCACTTGGCGAGTGGGAAACCGCCCGCCATGCACAAGTCCTTGAGCTGTTGAGCTATTTCAATGAGTTGATGAGTTGAATCCGTCCCTCCGAAGATGTCATCCACGTACCTGCCAAACTTGATAGCTGGTACAGCAAGAGGAAAACGATGGCCTTCATTTTCGGTCAGCTGCATAAGGGTTCGAACTGCCAAAAATGGCGCAGCCTTTGTACCATATGTTATTGTAGTTAATTGACAAGGCACAGGGTTGAGTCGATCATCTTTCCATAAAATCCGCTGAAGATTCCAATCCTCATGATGAACGCGGATCTGACGATACATTTTTGTAACGTCAGTGGCAAAAATGTGTCCATGGTGACGGATCCAAATGAGCACGTCCGAAATATTGAGCAACAAATAAGGTCTAGTGTGCATGATGTCATTAAGAGATTTTCCTGAAGATGTTGAGCTAGAACCATTAAATACCAGCTGTAATTTTGTCGTGGTGCTGTCTGATCTGAGAACACCGTGATGAGGCAGATAATAATGTTTTTCACTTGGAGATGATTTTGACGCCTTCACTATATGACCGAGTTGCTCATATGCGTCCATGAACTGTGAGTAGAGCTGACCGTATTCAGCATTTTCTGAGATTTTCCGAATAGTGTGTTGCAGACAACGATGTGCTTTTGAGTATGAGTTTCCCAGATTTGCAGGCGACGATGTGAGAGGAAGCCGAACAATGTATCGGCCTGTGGAATCACGCTGATGCGTATCACGAAAATGATCCTCGCATGCCTGCTCCTCTGGTGTGAGTTGACCGACTGTGTCCTTTGGTGGCTCTTCTTGAATCCAGAATTTTGTGAGCACGTCCTGTAATTCCTGATCATCGAGCTGCACCGCAGCATGATGAACAGTGAGTGCGTCAGATTGGCATGAGTTAACTGGTCCAATTATGAGCCACCCAAATATCGATAATTGTGCAATAGGCGAAGGTGGTGTGCCCTTGAGAATGTTAGGTTTATTAACCTGTCCATAAATATCTGCTGTAATTATGATATGGATTGCACGTAGTGTGAGGCCATGTACGAGCTGGTGACTCAAAAGATGAGAAATCAGTAGTAACCGTGTTGAGAATGTGAGCCAGTACCGTGACTTTCTCCCTGGTGTATGTAGAGCACAGTGTGAGTTGAACCGAGCCATGTGTCCGCGTTGAGTGCCTTCCACCGATCCCTGTGATCGGAATTGATGAGTGATTTCATGTTGCGTTGAGATTACAAAAGAGTTCTTCCATAATAAAAGTCAATTCCGACCCTGGATCGATGAGAAGTCTTGCTTGATGAGTTAATACCGATGTGTGAATGTGTGCTAGTACGGTTGTCAATAATGTTGAGCATTTCCGTGTGAGCTGTTCCGATGAGAAGACGACTGCGGCAACATCCTACTGGGTCGACGACTGTGCCTGAGCCGTTTGTGCGTCAGAAGTAGTAGCAGGGGGCGCTGCCGGATGCAGCATAGTGTGGTGCCGCCTTGAACACTCCTTGCACGTCCGGGTGGATCGGCAAGACGTCGCGTTTCGTCGCCCCAGGCAGTTGTAGCACAGCCGCGACTTCTCCGCTATCTTGCGCCGCGCAGCCACAGTGAGCTACCGAAACTCCGGGCTCATCACAATGAAATGTCCCTGAGCCCGAGAGCAGTCGCAGGGATACACGGACGGTGGTGTGTGATGACGGAGCGCCTCGGACTGTGCCACCTGCATGACGCGCCGATGCACTGCGCATCCCGGCCTTTGCCGGAGGAGGGTTCGCCGATGACGTTCGGTTCGAGCTGCAACCAGTTTTTGGAGTGGCCTTTGCCATCTCCAAGGCTCTGACCTTGGTCTCGGCAAACTCCTTGATCTCAGTGAAAGTCGGGAAGCTTGATGAGCGTCCCAACGTCATCTCCCAGCCCTCGCGTGTGGTCTGGTCAAGTTGCCTACTCAGCAACTTCACTATCACGCAATCCCAAAGCTCTTCCTTTGTTGCCAGCGAAGAAAGAACTTTGTAGGCCTCGGAGACGGACGTGACAACGGGTGCGAGCGATTTCGTATCCCCTAAGCCGACGTTGAGTGCAAAGAGCTGGTCCAGACGCTCCTGCACCAGCAGCCGCTTATTCTCGAAGCGAGACGCAAGCGTCTCCCATGCTAGGTTGAACGATTCATAGGTGGGTGCGAACCCTAAGATAAACTGGGCCGCCGAGTCCGACACGCAGCCACGCAGGTATAAAAGCCGCTCGACATCAGTGAACCGGGTATTACAGATGACCAGTGACGTGAACAAGTCACGGAACGCTGGCCATCCGGAATAATTTCCCTTGAAAGCCGGCAGCTTGATATCCGGCAGCTTTGGGCGACACTGCGGCGACGCGGCCGGTAGCGCAGGCAGACACCGTTGAGCCAACCTCTCTATGGCTTCCCGTGCTGCTATCTTGCAGTTAAGCGCGAGCTTAACCTCAATCCTTTGCATATCATCGGTAAAGTAGTCGTGGTCCATGCAGGTCGGAGGCCACGAAGCTTCCATCAGTTCGTGTCCCGTGCGGAAGTCACTGTGGAACTCCGTGATCTGCTCGACCATGGAATCGGGCGAAGCAATGGAGAGGGAGTCTCAGCCCTCGTCAAGCACCGCAACGATGCCGTGCAGCTGAGCGATCTGGCGCCGCTTCGACTGGACCTTCAACACCATCTCGGTTGCCAGTCGAGACGGTGATCGGGTCTTCCTCGCAGCCACGCCGGCCCCAGGAACCAACAATGCCTTTTTCTCTTCAAGAGTACCAGGCGCCACCCTGATATCTGAAGGATTGCCCTCGGACATTGCTGGCCCTGTTGTGCACGTGAAAAGAAGAAAGAAAGAAGAAAGCAACGAAGATTCTCCGCAGGGATCTACTTTACCCCACTGATGAGCCGCTTGACGAGGTGATGCGCCGGTGAGGATTCTGCGATGGGCTACGCAGAGCCCTGTTCCAAGATGAGCCGTAGAGTAGTTGCTTGAGAGCGGAAGGTAGAGAACCCTGGTTCTACCCTGTGCGAGTCGAAAAGATCCGGCTCGAAGGGCCAAAAATGTGTCCAAAAGGTATATTAATTGTGTGCTGTGTTTGCTTTATGTAGTAAACGTGATGCAGTCAGCGCTGCAGAGCACGCCACGGAACGAGAGACTGTAACGAATTTATTAAGAAAAGTATTATCCGCTGTGGAAAGTGTGCACGAATGGGTTTAATGGGGGGGAATTCGAGTGTTTACGGTTCTCTTCGTGAATGATACGCGACAGAAACCAAATTCATATTAGATTGAGAAGTTAGTTGTCCACGGGCTGCCGTCGAGTAAGACCTATCTTTTGGGATCTACATTCTCTCGCTCTCTCTTGGAACGTACTACTCATCGATGACGAACTCTTACGCTGCGTGTTGGAGAAACTTCGATTTATCACGTCCTCAAGGATTTCTGCATCGACTATCTGGACCATTTCAAGGATGAGTAGAACGATTTCGTCATTATATACGATAAACGAACTTTATTTCGCGCAAACTTTAATAATAAATTCTGTACTCGACGGTACGCCAATCAACAATAATCGTCCCGTATAATTTTAATTCTATTCTAAGGAATGAGGAGTGCGTGCGCAATATAAATATGGTATAATATTCTGGATTTCACTGAATCGAGGTCATGAATTGATTAAAAAGAAACGCTTACGTTATTGCTTCATTAATGTTACATCTTCGTTATAACTTATATAATAAAGAATTATCTTATTCGATCATATTTGGGAAACCCACAATACTGTGTGGCTCATCTTTTACTTAAACTATCTTTATTCTACGTATTTGGTTAACAATGTCCATTTTCCCTTAAAAAGAATAATAAAATTAATAAGTTCGCTGACTTTACCATTTGTAGTTTGAAGGAAACAATAATAGGAAAAATAAAAGAAATATTACAAGACATGAGTGCGTAGAATGTATCGATTATTGACAGTAAATTCTCAGCATGTTTATCTTAGAGAAATTACAGCGAATGAGTGAGAGCACTTGCAATTTGATTGCTTAAGTGCTGAAAGTGAGTTGTGAGAAACGTGACGCAGTCAGTGCTGCGGAGCACGCTACAAAGATAGCTTAAGGATGCATAAAATGAGAAGAGTAAATTCACAGTCCTTTCCCAGCAAGCTCGGTTGGGAGGAAAGCACAGTGAATTAATAAGAACACACGCAATTATATTAATTGAGTGTGCGACAAGTGATGTGAAAACGTGGTGCAGAGCACGCCACAGGGTGAGACCTTTATGAGGATGCACCGATTAATTCTCTACTCCTCACCGACAGTGAATTATGCTAAACTATGCCAGTGAACGTTTACCGTTAGTTTTGAGTCCTGGTGAGCATAGAGGTTGAGAAGGTCCGGTGAAAAGCTATGAAGATTGCGAGAGTCTCGAGGATGCGTGCGCTGTCCAGTGGCTTTCACGAAAAAGTATCTACTTTTTCCAACATGGCTGCGAGATATGAAATCAACGTTGTGCGCTGGAGTCAAATGAGTGAGATAGCCGGTGAGCGAAGCCAAAGTCAAGCGAGAGAGATAACCTCTCGCTTAACGCGGCATGCATGGCCCGCCTCGGCTATCGCCGGTGTAGACGAACGCAGCATGCTACACCGCAGTAACAGGTCGACGCACGGCGAATATCGATGGCCGTGCGCCAGCTGATTATCCAACAGCATTTCTGAACTTTTTTTCGGATCTCTATCACGGTTAAACTATATTACATAGAACAGTGCCACCTCTGACTTCTTGATAGAAAATGTTGTGGTCTACAAGATTAGTCCCATACATTTTTGCCCTAACTGTCACCATTTTCGCAGCGTAATCCATGAAATTCTCAAAAACGGGGAAAATCGTGATTTTTTAACGGTTTTAATTTTTTGTTTGCAAAAATGATTGGTGTTACAAGCCCAAAAACTCAGGTCCTCATTATGTACATCCCCCTGAACATTTTCCATATTTTTTCACCTGGTGTTTAATTAGTGACATTTAAAAACAGAATTTAACTGGCCTATTATTCTTATGCCCTGAAGTAGGTAAATTTTATGCAAACTCCGTTTATTTGTGTCCGTGAAGTGTGGCAAAAGCATGCGTAAATCACACTATTTACTTTTTCGCACAGTCTTTTTAACACTCTTGTTACTTTTTCGTACGCTTTCATCACACTATAAATATGAAAAGGAGGAGTTTTTGCGCACTTTTGTGCACTTGCAAAAAGTAGCATGTAAAATCCGTACGACAAAGCGGCAACTCGACGAAGAATATGAAGTAGACCCAGTCACCTTTAGCTCATACCACAGACCATAGACTTATACTCATAGACGGAGCGTCCTTATGGGCGCGCTGAAGACTACATTAAAGGACAGAGATATGGCCAGTGCAAGGCCTTCTCTCTCGCTCCGTGGTAAAAGAGGTGGAAAGCAAGAAGGAGAAGGATAACGTCTCATAACAGTAGTTAAAGAGACCACGATTTCAATCCTACAGCGGTTACTTTTTTTCAATATTTCTTTATATGTGTATTGTTTGGAAAAAAAAAATATATATAGTGTAACGTAAATTTGTGCCTCAACGCACCACGTTACCTATAGCTGGCCCAAGCTATTTTTCCTTCCTTTTTATTTTCTCTCACGAGATGGGCGCCCGGCGCTTACGCGCCGGAAGGAAAAATAACGAGATGTTCGGCCAGACTCAACCCAGGCTAGCTACAGCTGTTCAAGGCAGAGTGGGTGGTTTGGGCTGTCAAGTCACAGATTAGTCCAAGTAAAATACGAATAAAATCAATTAATTAAAATATGTCATCAATAATCCATGAATAAAATCAGTCAATAAAATATCGTCAATAAATATACCAAACACAAACAATAAACAAGGGCCAACTAATAAAATAATACCAATAAATAACTCCAACAACAATAGCAGGTACGGGACTTACAAATGCCGCTTGGGCAATTTATTTATTTCTTAACAAACAATTACGAATTTTCAATAAACCTTGATAATGAATTCAAACAAAATGTCCCGTAAAATTAATCGTTTTTCTTTTAACAATATTCTAAACCTAGTTCGATGTCTCAGTCTTACTCTTTAATTCAGCGGTACTAGTTATCCCGTTCTCTCTCTCTCACTCTCATACCCTGCAGATGTTACAGCATATCACGCTCGTTGCGAATTTCGTACAATGTTCGCAGACAAAGTCAAATAACAGGTTGACTCCAGGCACAGTCCGCGATACGGCCTATCCCTTGCTAATGCCACGTACATCCAAAACTAATAACAACGGGACGTCGGGAGGTGACGTACGCGAAACGTTCAACCGCTCGATCATTTCAATAAAAGCAGTAGTCTAACGAATGTAATTTTTTTTTTTTTTCAACAGGGGAACTCTGTCTACCGATAAATCCCTGATCGGTCAATAACTCAATACACAACGCCCATGACCCAACAAATAAAGTAAATCAAGGAAAGAAGAATATTAATACTAATTAATAAAATGAAATATTGCAAAATACACCGGCGCCTTTAATGACGCAAGATACGCCTCGGACCGTTCAAATCCCTCGAATCCAAGCATCAAATACGGGACGACGGCCAATTACGCTCTCCGCGCTGCTGAGATAAGATTAAGACCAACAATAATAAATAAATAAATAGATCACTTAGTTATCGAGAAACGCCAATTAATTTGGATCATACGTGACGCGGTCCATAACGTACTAGTCCCTTTCACATCAAATTCACAACGGGACGACGTACTAAGGCGCGCACGACCTTCTAAATCGAAACGAAAGAAAACTCAAACAAAATCAGGTAAATCTAAAACCCATAATTCGATAAAATCCGGTACGGACGCCGCAGTTCCCGATACAAATTCATACTCTACACGAGGTGTATAGGAGTCGCAGGCATGACCAAGTTCGAATAAATTAATAGTCCACAAATTGAATGACAAAATAATAAAAGAATGGCGAAAGACCGTGGAAGAGAAGAGAGCTTACCGGGCCGATGGTGCTACGATGTTTCTTAAAATCCGGGAAACAAAACTCGAATATCCTCAAAGTCTCGGTTCTCCTGTCTAGATCGTATGACAGCAGGTATCGATATTATGCAGGCTGACTCCTTAACAGTTATCTCCGGTAGCCTTACTCTCCTTCGCCTCGACAATTTCCTCGAACAATAGCGACGGTACAGCGGGACAAAATAACAACGTACGCTACGTCTTACTCGCTCGACAGTCCCCGGGAAAAAGCCCTGAGGTCCTAACGGCACGCGTGCCCATGAGCTATGATCCCCACTTAACCCGTCAATCTCGGTTAATTGGGGGAAACTGTGTCGCACGTTGACCGCGACTAGCGCCTCAGCTGGACGACGCATAAAATTAACAACCGATCCTCGGGAGGTGTAGGCTACACGGTGTAGCGCTGTCCGGCCGGTGAACCCCAAACGACCGATGGATTGTCGCTATTACATGCCAGCCGACAATAAATAGCGGCGTATCGTTAATCTACTAACATCCAGCGGGACCTTAATATTTCCCCATAGATAAAGATGTAACCAGTCTGTCGATGCAAAAAGTCGATGCCAAATCCAAAGGCCAGCCATCGGCAAATGCGGTGCTCTCCTCCGTCCGGTCGTACAAGTTGTAATATATATATATAAAAAAATAAAACAAAAAAAATATAAATAAATAATTAAATAGCGTATAAAAATGACTCCCTACAGCCCTGTGAGATCGTGCTGGTAGCCGTCGAGCGAGGAGGACGCAGCCCGAATATTCTGCCACGTTACAATAGCAATAAAAATAACCTATGAAAACCATAAAATAGTGTTTGATGTTTGTAAATACGTTCTGTCGAGAGGGCAAAATTTATATTGCGTTACGCTATAACATCAGTACACGTGCAAAACTCATTACGAAAGCGAAAAGTAAATACTTTATCAAGCCAACTTGAACAATGTGACTATCGTTGCAAAATCACAAATACTTCTCTATTAAAGCGCTAAAAAAGGGAAAGGAAGAAAAAGAAATTGATACTTGATATTTTATTGGAAATTGATATTTATTAGCGCAAAAAATTCTATATCTAGTAATCTCGCTTATAGATCGTATCTATTATTGTACTTATTGATTTTTAAATACAACCATTCGATTATGGAAAGTTAGACCTTTTCATAGTCGAATGGAAGATTTAGCGTAATGATGAAGACGGATTTTGAAATATCTATTCAAAATTTGATTAATTAAATCTAGTTTATGATTATTAAAAATCGATTTCTTAAGACACATATCTATTTTCGAAAAAATATTCAAAGGAAGCAAAAGTTTTTTGGCATGCATCATTAGTTTTCCAAGCAAATTTTTTGTATAAAATAAATTTGGCGTACTTCTCAACACTTTCTCCGCAGTTTTACAAATAGTAATTACGTCATTACTTGGTGATATTAATCCTCATCTAGACTGAGAACTGGCAATTTCTCTATTTTTTGTGACTCTATTTTTCAAAGTTATCACCTTTGAAGAAATAGAGTCATCTTCTAACTGCTTAAGGCATAATTCACACTTTATTGATTTTGTGATACTTCTTACAATTGAGCCAGCAATATATGTCACGATTTTATGACTGTATTCAATTTTCAAACCATTTTTCATTCACATCTTCGCTTTTGGGGAGATTAAAAATATATCAACTTTAATTGTTTCAATCTAAAATGTTTAAGTTTATATTACACATTTCATATTACTTACTTATGAATAGAAACATCCTGATTTCTGCAATATTCCACCTTACAAATGCAATAATATCTCACCATTTTTTAAATTCTATTACAATTATTAATGTCTGTTTATATCACGTTAATGCGATTTAGGTTTGGGTTTACAAGACGTTACAAATACCGCACCATAAACGTATACTCTCCGCCTCTTCTCCTCTTCTCCTCTACTCCTCTTACCCTTATTCCCCCACCAACGCACCTGTTAGACAGAGATACCCTTACTCTCACTATTGCTCTCTCATTTTAATGTAGTCTTCAGCGCCTCTCGCAGGACGCTCGGTCTATGAGTATAAATCTATGCCACAGACAGTGCTCGACTTTGGCTCGTGCCGCTTCGGAACTTGCTGCCGGCCCGTGCGGCCAACTTCACAAATTTCGTCAAAAGTCCGCTTTTTCGCACTTGTATCACAAAGTACTATTTTCATCTCTGCATCAATCAGTTTTTTACTTTAGTACTTGTTGGCTCACGATCGTGTTATCTAAACAATCATACACGTAATGCTTCTCTTCAATGGAAATTTGCGAATCACAGCTCAGGGTGAGAGCACGTGATCGCGATTCATAGCGTGAAAGGGAAGAAAAGCCAAAATTAAATTCCATATTTGCAAGTCTCTACAAATATCGGATGAAATTGCCTAATAAAAATTGATTTAAATTGATTACCGAAATATATTTCATAATTTGTAATGAAAGGAACCGTGCAATCGCGACTCCGGTTGGTTAGTTAATTTAAAGGATTGATTCAAGCAACTGGATCCGATATTTATAGTGTGAGGGATTCACATCTACGGACCGCGATATTACGAGATACGATCAGATATAATCGAAGGAATAAGCAGGATAAGTCGAACTAGCAAGCGACGAGCACAATAGGGTCGAGATATAAAAAGAAAGAAAGACAGGTCGACAACTAGTTAAAGATAGACAGCGCGGAACAATAACAAGAGCGAGAGATCCGAGGACAGATGAGCGGTATACTCGGTTCGAGCGTACCAAGATTTGCTGGCCCTAGGCCACCGAACCCGGAGATGTGACAAAAACTAGCTACCTCACACCTCCGGAATTCCCTCGCTGCCGTAAACAGCAGGTCAGCGACCAGCTGGCCTCGCTTGGTGGCGAGGGGAAGACGGGTGGCGCGAAAGCGAGAGCCCAGAAAATTAATAAAATTCGGTAAATTTAAAAATTGGCATCGAAAATAAGGAGGAGGGGAAGGAGATGGCGGGGAAGGCTATAAAAGAGCCTGCGCGGAAGGAGAAGGGCTGTTAGCGCTGAGAGCACAAGTATCGAGGTACAAAGAAATTAAAAAACGAAACATTGAGATTACTGATTAATTATCACAAGTTTTTTTCGATTTCGGAGTGTAAAATCCGTGTTCATGTGTGAAAATAGTCAACAAGTGGGTGGAAAACGAAGACCAAGCAAAGAGGAAAGACAGTCGAGATATTCCCATAAGATAAACAATAATTCGACGAACATTTTATAAATTGTTATTAATCGAGATTTAGCTCGGTTGTAAGTGAATAGAATTAGGTGCATAGAATTAATTAAATAGGATCAAGCGAATGGTTTTTAAGAGGATAGAATTAAGTAAATAGTGCTAAGTGTAGAAAATAAATTAAATAGAATTAGGTCAGCTATATTGAAGAAAATAAAACTAGGTCACATAGTATTTAAACCGGTAGGCGAAACGAGCAGCGTATAAGCAAGTGAGAGTGAGAGGGAGAACGAAAGACAGTGAACCGTATGAAAGATAGAGAGGGATAGAGGTACAAGCGAGACATCAGCTCGAAGAGCGAGGCAGGCGGGTCTGGTGGTGTGCGTGGGTGTGCGCATCGAGCGTACAGCTCCATACCAGCGTACGAAATAATAACAGATTTTCAAGCCGGGAATACGGAGAATCTGTGTACACGCAATAGACGAAAATAATGTAAAAATAATCGCCGAGATTACCGACTTTAAATGCATTGTACGGAGTATCAGTGGCCAGAAACCGAATATTGACATTTTTATAAATTGTTTTCTTTGTTAATAAACCCCACTCTCACCCACCTCGAAGTCTACATTAATTAGTCCTGTGCTTGAGCCCGAATTACCACGAAAAATAAAAATAATTGTGAACGATAAGAAATTACCGTTACAATAGAGATCCGCAAATGCAGAGTTTGATTTGGCTTCTCTCTTAGCTGCTTGGCATCGCGATCACGTGCTCGTATTTACTGAGAAGTGATTCGCAAATTTCTATCCTACTAACCGCGAATAGATGTATTATCCATAGAATTGCTCAATTTGTTATACCAAGTAGCTTAACAAACCCAATATTAGTTTGGAGTAGTAACAATCGTGATAAAAAGTCATATATTGCGATTAAGTATTCAGCAACATTTTTCTAAACGTTATTTCTGGATGATGTGGGACATTCTAAACGCGATGGCTTGAAAATCACGAAAAAATGCATGAAAAGAAAGTTTCCGGGAGGAAGTAAATCTATTAAATTCATGATTCAAATTTTCCTATTGTTTTTTGTTTTCTCAATTTGTTGGTGTACGTCTCATCCTATGATGGTAATTATTGGAAGACACGAGGCAGAACGTACAAACAGGACGATCATTACTCACCGTTTGGAAAAACGATTCAGTAGTCTACCGAGAGACCGAAAATATTTTGGTGCCGTGACGTAGACGTAGACCACACGATCGTCCTTCGCATGATCAACACGGATGGTGTCCCGACGATAAAGTTCCCCTGTCGTGGTGCCCAGTGTGCTTTTCAGCAGCGTCCCCCACCTTATCTAACCCAGGATAGTACCATTTGAATATTTCGGCGTCGATTCAATCAATCAAATGCCATTCATCAATCTGTGAGATTAGATTAAATTAACGAAAACTTACATAACCAAAGCTCTCTTGAAGATAGGTCAGATTGTAAGGCACGTATACTCTCTGATCAACGTCCACGGAGTTGTAAGGGTCCTTATGTCTTGGGTAAATCTGTCAATATGAAGTTTGTTGAAATTCCACAAAAATGGAACGTCATTTAATTTCGATACCTTCTTATAAATCTGTATGCAAGATGTTTGGCTGTGTAAAAATAGGGTTGTATTCCGAAAACTGTAATTTATTTGTTCATTTAGAAGTATGTCGCAGGTATAATATAATGAACAGTAACATTGAAGAACCAATCTAGACATTTCTTTTCGAAAACGGAAACTAAATGTGTCTCCGGTGAAACTAAAAGAGATTAGTTTAATGAAACTTTACCTTACTGAGTGCCAAACAAAATTGCAGCAGTTCATCCGCCTCCGATTCTCTTTCTTTGGCGTCCATGTCTTTCGGCAAAATGCCTTGAACGATCTTTTCGATTCTGTGCGATCTCTGCTCTTCCCGGACATTCTACAAGCACAAAAAAGACATAATGAAACACAGCAGAGAAAGAAACAAATAGTTGAATTGATCGACGTAAAAAATGTGCGTATGGAAAATTTTTCGACATGTTGAGAAAGATTTTGGTAAAATTTCCCGTGGAAAAAGTGGAAAAGTTTCTCGGCATGCGTCTTACAAGGGAACAAAATCTCAACCTCGTGTCTGGTACATTGTCCTCAGCTTTTCTTCGTCTTCGATAAGTTGGTTGGGTGAGCCACACGCGTCCCTCGAGCACTTTTAAATAATCCGATCTGCGATACGTTTTTCTAAACTCACCAAGCCCTTGTAATATACGTAGACGAACAACATGCTTGTACTACCCACATAGAGTCGAATGTTCATTCTTCCATTCAATCGCAGAATTTCAAAGTCTAAGGTGAGACGGTTTCGCAAACAGGTCACAATGACAAAATGTAAACAAGTCGTTACATATTGTAAATGTAAACAAGAAAACAGTAGTAACAAAAATTCTTCCAAGCGTTACAGTTATTGAGAGCATTCAGAAATATATCAGTCAGTCACATTTTTTCCTTACCATATTTCGCATTCACTCGATATGTCAAAGAAGAAAGAACTATCACTTGATATACGTGCAATGATAATTAGTCTCCATAAATTGAAGAAAAGTAATCGCGAAATCACCGCTTAATTGAAGATATCACGACGAACGGTGGGCTACAACGTAAACAAATATGCAGCTAACAAAAGTTTGGCGAACAAAATAAACGTTCAGGACGTCCACGAAATATATGATAACAATTGCTCAAAACAAAAAAATCTGTAAAAATTCCAGCGAATTTAAAATAAAAAAGTTTCCTTTCTTGATATTTTATCCCAAGCGTCATAATTCTCGAAATAAGCTACTCCACTCATCAGTTACGACCAAAAATGGTTTTAAAAAATTTCAAAAAAAAATTCTGCAAAAATTCTAGCCAATCCAGTATGCACCCATTCAACTTTTTACGATCTCAACATTTCCGCCGAAGCCCTATAGTTCTACGATTACGCTGCATTTTGTACGGGAGACGGGCGGATTGTGTGGTCAGCCATAGCACGGCCGAATCTCCCGCGCACCCCTGCGCTCTTCTGATACTGGTCGGCGGGCTGACGATGATGTCGACAAACTCTTCGCTCCAGATAAGTCGCAACGTTTTTGTATAAAAATATTGTCTCTGTTAAATTCGCTCTTCATCGAGTTACGATGTCACGACCGTGATTTTTCTTTTTAATTAAAACACTATCCACGCGAATATGATTTTGTGAGAGGTCATAATCTGTGCAATATTTGTAAGTAATTTTATTTGTGTCAAAGGAGTAATATCTTAATTTATATATATATATATATAACGACTCATATCAATTTTCTATATCGTTGATTGATATTTCACCATATCAATTGTATGTGCATTATTTTTATCTAACAACTTGTGATGTATACATGCCTCCCATGATTATGTTCAATTATAGAAATTATTGATCTGAAGCACACTAATCCGGTGTTCCATTATTGTTCATTGCCGATTTTTCCTTTTGAGCCCCAGATATTTCTGATATTATAGTTGAAGGAACCTTTCACTTAAAATCACTACAATTAATAAAATTAATAATTGTGAAGTAAAATATATTTGTCAACTTATAGTTATTAGAACACAATTATCTCACTGAGAATCTCAATTATACAGATTAGAGTACGATTCGATATACAACAAATTTATTAACATTGAACCATATAGTCAGGACTTATATAATTAAATACAAATAAAAAATAATTAATTACAAGTGGTTACCTACAAAAATGTCATATAATATGGTGTAAAATGCTGCAACTATGAATGCATGAAAGAACATGGTTCAAATTTGCAGTGTAATCATGAATTACCCCAACAATTGTGCACATCTGCTAGAATTATGCGCATTTGTGCCCTTGTAACTTTAGAGTGTGTCAAGGAAATAAACTGTTTATGCAAAAATTTCACTTTAAATGACTTGTCTCGCTGTAACTTCAAATTGTGTGAAAGAAAATGGTTAAAATTTGTATAACATACATTAATTACCTCAACAAATCTGCACATTAAGTGGTAAGGTTTAAAAAAAAGTTTAATTGTGATAACTTACGACAAATATTTCAATTTTATTAGTGTTCAGAAAAGTCTGTAGTTTTCTGAGTGTCCTCGAGAGGACCTCAGTTGATAGGCAAACGTCTAGTCGATCTTTCTAGACGTCCGCTCATTTCCGCTTTGCGCTCCACATCACGCAAGCTTTTCCCGGCTTCTCTATCAAAAGCACTTCTATCGCGGTCATCGACGAGGATACCACTACTCCAGTCTTTCATCGAGACTACTACGGTTTCTAAATGCACGCTTCACGCCTCAAGTTTCTGGTTCTTCGGTTTCTTATTCGAACGAAACTTCATTGCGGGCATCTTATAGAACGCTTCTATTCGTGTGTGCGGACTTGCTCTCATAGGACACTTCTAACCTGCTACGCTTCGAACTGCTCATTTCTACCGGCAGTTTTTCGCGGATCGTCCGATTTACACTCGGACTACTCGCGTTCAATTGAGCGGATCGTCTCAGTGGCAATACAAACAATTCGGCCAGTTCGGTTAACGGTCTCTTCTCGCTAGAAAGTCATTGTGCCGGTTCGCTAGCCTCGTAGTGCATTTCGCTAACACCAGTGGGCAAAGTGACTAATTTTCGCCTTCTTTAATAGCAAACATTATTCCTTAATATTTCTTTTATGTATTTCGTCGTTTTCTGTTTAATCTCAGTGAATAAATCATCTCCTCGTGGAATATATATTGGGTCTGGGAAAAAGTTCGTGGCGTTGTTGCCGATTGATGGCATTAATTGCAAATAAGTCAGGAAACACAGATCGCAGCGACACCACTAAACGCTCGTTGGAAAGGTGACATTCCGAGCGTTACTTCGAGTGTATAAACATCGAAATTGGTGCAGTGGTTGGAAAGTTGTTTGCGTTTGAAAATCGAGAAAAGTAATGAAAAATTGGGCTATATTTTGCAATATTATTACGACAAAGTGAAGAACGCTGCGCAGGCTTGTGAAAAAATTTGTGCTGTGTACGGTGAAGGTACTTTATCAAAATCTGCTGCGCGGAAATGGTTCGCTCGCTTTCGTTCTGGTAATTTTGGTGTGAAAGCTAAGTCATGCTCTGGTCGTCCAATCACTGAAGAAGCTGCTGAAATTCTTGAAAAAGTCCAGCAAGATAAGCATATCAGCAGTGTCGATATTGGTATGGAGCTAGGTATTGACCACAAAACTGTTTTGAATCATTTACACAAAGTTGGTTACAAAAAGAAGCTCGATGTATGGGTTCCTCATGAGTTGAGCGCGAAAAACATGATAGACCGAATTAACATCTGCGATGCACTGCTGAAACGCAGTGAAATCGAGCCATTTCTGAAACGTGTCATAACCGGTGATGAAAAATGAATCACGTACAACAATCGGAAGCGTCAAAGATCGTGGATAAGGGATGGTGAGCCGTCACAAGCGTTCGCGAAGCCAGGATTGACAGCGAAAAAGCTGATGTTGTGTGTGTGGTAGAACTGGAAGGGGATCGTTCACCATGAGCTACTTCGAGTTGGTCAGACGATTGATTCTTAACTCTACTGTGGACAACTAGAGAGATTACGCCAAGCAATGGAAAGAAAGCGGCCCGAATTGATCAATACGAAAGGTGTTGTCTTCCATCATGACAACGCCCGACCACACACTTCTTTGATGACCCGTCAAAAATTGCGAGAGCTTGGTTGGGAAGTTTTGATGCATCCACCGTATAGTCCAGACATAGCATCCTCTGACTATCACTTATTCCGATCTCTGCAGAACTCTCATAATGGAATTAAGCTGCTTTCAAAAGAAGCCTGTGAAAACCACTTGATTCAGTTTTTCAATCAGCAACCACAGAAGTTCTTCACCAATGGCATCATGGCTCCACCCGAAAAATGGCGAAACATTGTCGATAATAATGGAGCATATTGGTGTAAATAAATTCATTTTTACACTATAAGAAAACCAGTTGAATTTTACTAAAAAAAAACGCCACGAACTTTTTCCCAGACCCAATATATATATATCAATTGAACCGGTACTTTCGATAATTTCATTTTCTTCAGGTCAATACAAATTTCCTTATATTAACTCTCCTCAAAACAAGAATTTCCTTCGCCCTCCTCAAAACATTAGTTATTAGATTGTATTTGCATGAAGTTATTACTCATCACGGCCTGAAAATTATTACTGCTCACATTATATTCATCAATTTAGGTATTTTTCACCTACTCTCTGTTATTTTCTAAGCTTTTACACTCTTTGATTAATTGATAATGAAATTTTGATAACAGTTGGCTAAAATTGTCAAACATAACTTCGATTCAAAACATAAAAATACATTCGTTATTTATCTTATTCCCGGGAGTAAATATGTAATCGATTTGATTCTTAACTTTTTCTTCTGTTTTTTTTTCGTCCAATTAACTTGCCCTTGTATTCACTGTTTTATTATTATTCTCCAATAAACACAATGAATGAGAAAACTTGAGACAAGGACATACGTAATCCTTTATACGGACAAGAAGTGGCAAAATAATTATAAATATCCAAAATATGGAATGTCAAATACAAGTTTATTAATAACATGAAAAATGAAATTAGAATTACATTTGATGGAAATTTATGTATATATATGAGACCATGAGTTATAAGTCAAAATGTTGTTTTATAAATTTCATGGTAAAATATTTGACTAGTACTTGGTCAGTTCGTGTAACATAGTATTTCATTGTCTCGATATACAAAATTCATATTACCTTATTAAATCATCAGGTACTATGCTTGAATTTTTTCACCATTGAATTATAAATACGAAATAATATCATTTTAACTTATAATATATTATGTCAAATACATAAATACTCGTATATTTCCACCTAATCTAATTTCAATTTCACTTTCAATTATGTAATTAATAAATATTTAATTTACAACACATGCTTAGTAAATTTTATTAATATATTCTTAACTTTATTGTTAATTTAAGAGATTGCTTATATACGTTTAACGCGACAATCGCACTTGTACTTGTCTCGAGATTTTTACACGTTGTATTTCCTGATATATTTGTCAGTTTATTGTAAAATTTAGATTGAATACGTTAATATTGGTTTCGCGTGGCGCTTATTTTGCCCACCTCGTTAGTTGCTACGCCAATTACGAAACCTCAATGCTGTTCTATTAACTACCGAAAAACTAGCGAGGATATGCGAATAGCTGACACAAGTAATACGATACGCAAAGTACGCACCGTGCAAAGCCAGAATAATTCATAACTACTAAACGTTTTGATTAGACTTTCCATTACTAGTGAATCTTTTTACTTACAATTAGATTAAGATCTGGTATAGCAAGAGTGGTTTAAAGTTATAAGTTTTATCAACCATAACGTGTGTCAATAACCCTGTATCTAGTTTTCAACTAATCAAAACCTTGATACTAGTTGTACTGCGCGAATAACCCATCTACACCAACTGTCAAATCCATATTGCAGTTGGAGTAGAAAAAGAATTTAACAATGTTCCTAAAATAAGTTATATCCATATTATATTGCAAAATGTTTTGTGAAAAACATTACACTATTTATTTAATATTGAAGAAGCAAATTATGTCAATTTAACAAATATGAACGTTTGCCTCCTACATTCTAAACGTTATGATCAACCTATTACTTTCCAACTGAGCCCACAAATTCTTTATCCATTCGATGAATAATTTAATATTAATTTTGTGTTTGAATACTTTAGCGTGTTTGTAGTAAACAGACTACACGTCATTTTTTTTACATTAATAATATTTGTTTGAGAAATCCATCCGGTGTAACTTAACAGATCTTGAACCTGCGAATATATTGGAAAAATATGAGACTTCACTCCTAACAGGGTGGAAATAAAACCAGACTAGTAGATGGAATTTGGAGAAAGTGGTTTATTACTTTCCGCACACACAATGTGATAATACATTTTAAAACAGTTATTTTAAATATGAAAGGAAACACAAAATATACTAAATTTAGAAAAATATCATATAAAATAATGAAAATAAATACACCAAAAATTTGAGAATTAGAAAACTGAATGTAATTAAATAGGCTAAATTTGATGATATGGACTAAGAACCAGCACACAATTATATTAATTATGTGCTGTAGGTAATGAGAGTGATGTGCGCACCGCAGCCAGTGCTGCGGAGCATGCAACGCAGTGAGATATATGAGTGCGTAAGGTGGTATTACAATTCACAGCAAGCTCTCAGCAGCTTAATGCAGAGAGGTTGCAGTGAACAAATAAGAGCGCTTGCAATTGAAATTGCTTGAGTGCACTACATGTATGAGACAAGCTACGCAGGCAGCACTGCGTAGCACAATACAACACATAATGAGGATGCACAAAATGAGCAGTGTATAGTCGCTGTACTCTTCCAGCAGATGTCCTGGGGAAAAGTACAGCGAATATAGTACACCTGCATAATTATATTAATTATTCCGGCAAATTAAGCTGAGAGGAAACGTGGCGTGACATGTGCTGCAATGCCGCCAAAAAGTGAGACCAAAAATGTTGATGTACCGATGAGAATCCAACTCCTCATTGCCATTGAATTAATGGTAAATTATAACAATGCACTCGTACCTGATTTTGAGTCCTGTTGAGCAAACGAAGGTGAAATAATCCGGTTGAGAAGAGTGAAATTGTCCGAGCCTTGAAAAGTGCGTGCGCTGTTCCGTGCGGATTTTCACGTAAGTGTCAAAATATCCAACATGGATGCGGGATATGAAAGCGTCGTTGGGCGCTGAAGTCAGTTGAGCGAGATAGCCGGTGAGCAAAACCAAAGTCAAGCGAGAGAGACATCCTCTCGCTCGACGTGGTCTGCCAACGAGGCACAGCGTCGGCTTTGCGAAGCCCCGCCTCGGCTATCTTCGGCTCAACCGAACTCCGTGTGCTCGTGCACAGCAACAGGTCGACGCACGGCGAATATCGATCGCCGTGCGCCAGCTGATTATCCAACAATATTAGTATGTTGAAAAATCAGCTGACGCACGGCCACTATGATTGCCGTGCGGCAGCTCGTTACTACTGGTGCTGTGCTGCGCTCGGCTGCCGTGCGTACAGCCAACGCAGCACTTCGTAGACACTCTACTCAAGCGAGAGATTGATATCTATCTCTCGCTTGACGGCGGCGTCGCTCAGCGACGCCATCGTACAACTCAGCCATCTTGATATTTTATGCTACTCTCGTGAAAACCGCCAAAAACGCTACACCAGCCTCTTCTCAGCTCGGACAATTTTCTCGGCTTTCATCGGATCTACTCAACTTAAAACGTGCTCAACAGGACTCAAACTAATCGGTAAGCGTGCACCTTGTAACCAGGTGTACAAGTATGAATGCGGATTTTTTTTCTAAAAATACATGGTAAATTCGGAAGAATGATAAAAAGTGCTGTATTCAAAGTATGCTCCATCGCTTGTTATACATTTTTTCAGTCTTTCGGGTAATTTGTGAATACCACGCCAGTAAAAATCTTCCCCTTTTGCTGCCAACTATTCATCGAGCCATTTCTTCACATCTTCGTACGAACCAAAGCGCTGCTCAGCAAGTGCGTGACCCATCGATGCAAACAAGTGGCAATCGGAAGGAGCTAAGTCTAATGAGTAAGCCGCATGGGGTAGAACTTCCCAGTTGAGTGCTTCCAACGTGTCCCGAACCGGTTTTGCCGTATGTGATGAAGTATTGTCATGAAGAAAAATGACTTTGTGTTGCTTCTTTCGGTATTCTGGCCTTTTTTCAAGCAACAAACGGTTTTTATCGGTCATTTGTTGTTGGTAACGCTTAGTATTAAACGTTTCCCCAGGTTTTAACAGCTCATGATAGACCACGCCCCTCTGGTCCCACTAAACACAGAGCATCGTCCTTCGGCCAAAGCGATTCGGTCTTGCGCTCGATGTGGATGGTGCGCCTGGGTCTACCCATGATTTTTTACGCTTGGGATTCTCAAAATAAATCCACTTTTCATCCCCTGTAACTATACGATGCAAAAACGACTTCCTTTTGGACCTAACGAGCAAAATGTCACATGTGTTTTTGCGCTTTTCTATTTGCCTGTCGTTCAACTCATGTAGCACCCATCGACCGGTCTTTTGAATCTTTCCCATCTCTCGTAGCCGATTGGAAACAGCTTGTTGACTAACGCCCGATTGCTCGGCGAGTTGTTTTTGTGTTCGCGAATCATCTTCGTCCAACAATGCTTGCAATTGTACATTTTCGTGTTTTTTAGGCGGCTTTCCACGTTCCTTGTCTGCAACATCGAAATCACCACTTTTGAGATGCCGGAACCATCGTTCACACGTATCTTGCAATGAAGCATATTCACCATAAGCTTCTCGAAGTAATCGGTAAGATTCAGCAGCAGTTTCCTTAAAATGAAAACATATTGAAATAAAAATTTCGACATATTGAACACAACAACACAGCATTATGCACACACTTTTACAATTTATCACTCATGCGCGACTGACACTTGTTGATGACACAACAAAATGGCGCAGTGTCAAATCTTTATAGCACAGACTGCATTCGTGCCCTATCTGTTCTCTGAAATCCGCATTTCATACTTGTACACCTGGTAATTTACATGAATTCAATCTTGGTGAAGTGGAAAAAACTCAATTTATTGTAACATAATTACACTTCTTAGCTATTCTATTATTTCGAACGGCTATAAGAGCCGAGAGTATATGCGAA
Organism: Cylloceria caligata; assembly: GCA_963942595.1. Classification (NCBI taxonomy): domain Eukaryota; kingdom Metazoa; phylum Arthropoda; class Insecta; order Hymenoptera; family Ichneumonidae; genus Cylloceria; species Cylloceria caligata. Next base: position 25,549,294 of record OZ012703.1, read on the forward strand.
AACACCTGTAAAATTAGACTCGATACAATAGCACCGAGTCTTGCGGGCATGAGGCCATCGCACCTAGTATAAAAACTGAAGCTGTCGCCGCTCCGGAATTCCCTCGCTGACGTAAACAGCAGGTCAGCGACCAGCTGGCCTTGCCGGGCGGCGAGGGGAAGGCGGTGAGCGGGGCGACGGTTAGCGTCGGAACCAGGAAATGCGTTGAATTTAAAATAAGAAAGGCAAAAAAGGCAGAGGGGAATGAGGCAAGGGGTGGCCTATAAAAGGTCGGTACGGGGAGAGAGAAGCTCTCTTGGCGTCATAGTACTGATACTGGAAGAAAGTAAAAATCCATAACTAAAAAATTAGAATCACAAGTGAAAATTCAGTGGGTTTCTCTAAAGTACGTATTGTAGAGTCTGTGGTTGCTCAAAGATAAAGAAACCGAGTAAGTGGCATCCAGAGGCCAAAAGGAAAGGACAGGCGAGGAATCTTTATATAATTAACCATCATCAGTTAGCAGTGAGGAAACTGTCAAATATCGAGACTTAACTAGACTATAAGTAGATTGAATAGGCGAATAGGTTAAATTAATACGATTAAGCGAGTAGTTTTTAAGTATTTTGGATTACGTGAATAGAGTCAGGGATAGGAAATTAAGTGCATCGAATTAAGAAAATAGTACGTAAGGAAATAAGTTAAATAGTGCAGACTTTAAACCAGCAGTATGAACAGAAATTGCCCGATCGTATGAGGGGAAGAGGGACAGAGAAAAAGTAAAACGAGAGTGAGAAAGCATTATAAACAGTGTTTATACACTCTGTCAAGGAGTAAATCTGACGCGAGTGGCTGTGTGTGTGCTGCTGGTCAATGTGAGAAGCTGCTGGGTCAATACCAACTCATTTACAGGTAACAGATATTCGAGCCGAGAATACTGAGAATTGGTGTGAGAATAAGAAAAAATGACGGAAAAATAATCGCCGGAATTCCCGAATTTCAATGTATAACAGAACATCGAATTAGTATAGATGGTACACAGGGAAACAACGAGAGATATGCGAGCGGAATAAACAATATAAAGGATTGGTTTAAGTTAAGTCAAAAAAGAGACTAGTAATAGATTAGGATATGAGTAGATATCGGAGAACAGAATTAAAAGAATACGGGTGTGTGCGAACAGATCTAGGTGATACAAGGTGCATAGGATTAATCGATACGTATAAGCTAGTAGTGTATAAGGAAATAGAATGACATAGTGTGAATTTTAAGTCGGCGGTACAAACGGGAATCGCCCGGTTGGATGAGTGGAAGAGAGAAAGAGAGAAAGTGAATCGACAGTGAAAGAGAAAGAATTGTACACAGAGTTAATACACTCTGTCCCAGGAGCAAGTGCGATGCGAATGACTAGTGGTGTGAGAGTGTCTGTGCACTGAACGTACAGCAATACTGCTGTACGAGAAGAATAATAAACTTCCGAAGATGCCGAGAATTTGTACACACGTAATACGGAAATGATATTAAAATAATCGCCGAAATTCCCAGATTTGAATGCACTATCCTAGATATTAGAGCCCGGAGACTGTAAAATAACATGTTATAAAAAAAATTCTCTTGTTAATAAACCCCATTTTCACTCACCTAGAAGTCTAACATTAATTAGTCATGTGTTTCGAGCTCGAAATCCCACGATAAATAAAAATTATTGTGAACGATAAAAATTACCGTTACAATTGAAATCGTTAACGCATATATATATAAAAATGAAATGAAATAAACTTGACTAATAAATAAATAAACAAATAAATTATCAAAACAAAATAATTTTCCCAATTATATAAAACTCTTGACAGTCAGGCCCCACGTTGGGCGTCAAATTTGTAACGTAAATTTGCACTTCAACGCATCATGTTACCTACAGCTGGTCCGAGCTATTTTTCCTCCCTTTTATTTTACTCTTTCGAGCTGGGCGCCAGGCGCTTACGCGCCAGAAGGAAAAATAACGAGATGTTCGACCAGACTCAGCCCAGGCTAGCTATAGCTGTTCAAGGCAGAGTGGGTGTTTCGGACCGTCAAGGTGGTTATAATTATTTTCTTTTTAATCCATAAACTTTAAAACAAAACAATAAGATAAAATCAATCAATAAAATCGATAATCAATAAATAAAATCGACCAACAAGATCAGTGGATAAAATCAATGAATAAACTCAATAAGTAAAATTCAGAAATAAATTAGTAAATAAAACAAAACAAAACAATAAGACTAAATCAAGAAATAAAATGAAATAAACCAATCATTTTTTGGGGATATGCGGCTATGCATCGTACCCTCCTTTCGACATTTTAGTAGAAACCTTAATTGTTGTACGGAACGGTTTCTGGTAGAGCTGTTCCTCTTCCATCTCTTGAATGCAGTGCAGACAACAACACCATACCATTGGAGAATTCGATCAAAGAACGTCATATTATCCACGAGTTTAGAGCCAATCGATAATCAATATATGTGGTGTAGGTAGCCGTTTAAATTATTGATTAATTTAAGATTCAGCAAGGCAAAACCTCGCGGACACACTCTACGAGGTAGGAGCAGATGAGTTCGAGCTCATCCGATCCCTACGGGAGCAAAATGCCGAACTGATGCGAAAGCTGGCAAGGGCTGGGTTCGCAGAACACCCTACACCACGGCCGCGGCCGAGGCAAACCCAATTCGAGGAGCCGGAGTACCCTCCTGCGGACCCCGTGTTCCAAAGGGAGCAACCGTGGGTACCAAAAACCGAGGGTCGGACGCTTTACCTAGGGCTAGCCTTAAAAAATATAAAGCATTTCGACGGGAGTAACGTTGACGAGCTGGACGCCTTCATACGATCTTGTGAGACCGTTTTCAAGCGAGCTGCGCCCAGGGACCACTAGATCCTGTTGAAATTGGTACTGAGATAGGGCAAGCTCGAGGGTAGGGTGGCCCGAGAGATGAAGCATAAAACCATCATCTCGGTAGCACAGCTCAAGACCGAGCTGGATGCCTTGTACGGGAAGCGGAAGTCGCTGCCTGCGTTACAGGTGGAATACAACTCCGTCCGTCAGGGCCAGGGCGACGATATCACGGTATACGCCGCCAGGACAGAGCGTATCATCGTCGATATTATAGAAAAACTCTGCGAGGAAGCCGCCTCGATGTCGGAAACGCGCATCATTGAGACGATAACACGGAGAAGCTCCTAGGCCAACTTCGAAAATGGACTGCATGGGCAGGTCCAAATTCTGATGAGATCTCGTAACTATACCACTCTCCACGAGTCAGTAACGGGGGCGATCGAAATCACCAATATGGTATAGCCAAAGGGAGGGGTAGGTGGAGCATCAAGACACCCCAGAAAGTCCCAAGGCGCACCATCCCGGCAGGGAGAAAATTGCTTCACCTGCGGAGGACCAGGGCACGTGGCTCGAGACTGCACCCGCAGATCGGGAAGAGAGGATAAATCCATACATCACGTCGATGTTGTGTGCAATTATTGCCAAAAAGGGGCCACTTGCGGAAAGACTGCAGGAAGAAATTGTCGCAAAACAAGAGCGAGCCTGCTCAGTCTTCACAGCATCCCCGACGACCAAGGGACTCAGTGGGCAAGAGTGAAAGGTCCACGGTGAATGCAGGTACAGGTCAATCAAATAGCGATGCCAGCCAGCTGGGTACGATGAGATTAAATACATTTACGGCCCAGCAGTGACCCACACGTAGAAGGAGGAAAACGACGCAGCAGTTACTGCAGATAGCGCTGGCAGCGTCCAGCGCTACGGCCAGCGACTTTGACATCGTCGCATCATTGGCCGTGACCGGGGTACTCACCCTTAAGGCGGACACAGGGGCCCAGTGCAGTATACTGAAGGAGGGATGCCTCAAACCCAAGACCATGGTGAGCAGGTGCTCCGTGGAGTTGCAGGGTGTGGCAGGTGAAAAATTCACCCCCCTCGGTATAGCGAAAATTGTACTGGAGACACCGGCTCTAAATGTAGAACATTGGTTCTACATAGTTCCGAATAACGTGCCGCTAGGGGTCAATGGACTGCTAGGAATGGATTTTATCAAATATCACAAGGCGGACATCTTGCACGAAGAGAGATGCTGAAATTGTACGGGCACTGCATGCCGCTACTGGACGGCACGACGAGGGTATCTCTAGCGCCACGCAGCGAGACAGTCACCTACGCCGCAACCTCGAGCAAATTAGTAGGATTGCTCTCAAGAGAAGAGCTCGAGGACGGGATTATCATGGGTGCCTGCGTTACGCCGCCGCGTGGTAGTAGCTGTGCAATCAGCTTAATAAATACTACCGAGCAGTTGGTAGAGGTACAACGCCCCGTAGTGAAACTCAAGCCGCCCGAGGAAGCGGCCGAGGCAGCCGCTATGGAGGTATGCACCGTCAGCACGGAGCGAGGGGCCGAACGCCTCGCGCGACTAACCAAAGAGCTAGACACGGCGAACCTCAACGAGGAAAAGCGCAAAGCGCTTAGCGAAATCACAAGCGAATACGAGAACGTGTTCCACCTACCAGGGGATAGGCTGCTATGTACGCCTATGGTAGAGCATATGATACCCCTTAAGGAAGGGGTGCAGCCAATTAAGGTGCACCCACAGAGGCTGCCCGAGACCCACAAAAGAGAAGTGGAGAGGCAGACCTGCAAAATGTTTGCAGAAGGCATTGTCTAGCCCAGCAGGAGTCAGTGGAACGCGCCGCTGCTGGTTGTAGCGAAGAAACCTGATGCAGCCGGAGTGAGGAAAATGCACATAGTGGTGGACTTTCGGAAGTTGAACGAAGCCACCATCGGGGACTTGTACCCACTGCCCAATATCACCGAAATATTGGACGTAAAAGCAGTACAATCCTTTCTCGGACTAGCTGGTTATTACCGGAAATTCATAAAAGATTTGTCGAAAACCGCAAAACCACTCACAGAATTAACCCAGAAAGGGGTTAAATTCGAATGGACCGCAGTAAGAGATGCTGCCTTCGAAAAACTGAAGACGGCGCTTACCACAGCACCAGTATTGCAATATCCAGACTTCGAAAAGCCGTTCGTCGTAACAACGGACGCCTCAGATAGGATCGGGGACGATTTGCCCATATGCTACGCGAGCCGCAATATGTCGAAGGCTGAGCTGAATTACACAACGACGGAAAAAGAACTACTCGCTATAGTCTGGGTTCTCTCTCAATTCCGGCCATATATTTATGGTACTCGTTTCACGGTAGTGACGGACCACCAACCGCTCACCTGGCTGTTCAGAGTAAAGGACCCACGTTCGAGACTAATGCATTGGAAAATAAAATTAGCGGAACATGAGTTTAATGTCGAATACAAGACAAGTAAGCGCAAACGAATGCAGATGCGCTAAGCCGTATATTCTTCACTATGAGGGCCCGAGCGAGAGCGAAGAACGAAGTCCGTAGTTTGGAAAAGGACAGCACTACGGGGCAAGTAGGCCCAGCGAATGATCGCACAAAGCGGAGGGCCGAAGATACCCCGTATAGCCGTGGTAGCTCGCTGGAGTGAGAGAACAAGATTGCCAACGAGATAGAAGAGGACAGAGCGCGCCCGGGTACGGACAGCCGCACAAAGCGGAGAGCCGAGAATACCACGGGCCAGCCCAACAACGAGGCAGAGCGAGAAGCAGCACCTGCCAATGCTACAGAGAAGGATAGAGAGATCCGCAGCGTGCATGCAGGTCGCTCTACTGAACCCCACAGCCTCGCCGCGAAGCCGTGCGGTTGGGGAAGGAGCAGACCATGCACGCTAGCAGAGAACAGCACTGGTAAGACTGCAAGCATCACCAAAGTAGACAGAGTGAGCGCAGCACAGCATGGCGGACCCGCGAGGCGCGGAAGACCGCGAAAAGCAAACGTTGCAAGGCCGCTCGAGACAGAGAGCGACGCAACGGCGGAGCTACCGGTGGGCACACCGAGCGACGAAACTGCGGACAGAGTACCGCAAAGGCCTGCTGAGGAAGTGAGGCCCGGCGGGGCCCGTAGCCCGCAATCTACCAGCAGCGCGAATGAAGACAGCGCTACAAAGAAGTATGGCGACTGCCGCAGTGGCGTAGCCATCCCCTCTATTAATGACTGGCTGAAAATAATAAGAGAATATCAGGTCATCCCCCTAGGAGGGCATCAGGGTATTAGGCGTATGTTACATTGGATCCGGACCAAGTACAACTGGCCTGGCCTAAGAAGGGATTTGGAAAAATATATATCGTCCTGCGAGTCCTGTCAAAGGAATAAAATCAGGAAAAGGGAACATTCGAAAAAGTAGCAGTCGATATTGTAGGACCGCTACCCGAGAGCGCATCTGGAAAAAAAGATATACTTACTATCCAGGACGCGCGCACGAAATACAGTGCACCGATATCACTGCTGAACCAGGAGGCTTCGACAGTCGCTAGAGCACTAGTAGAAGAATTAATTTGCCGGCACCGAATGCCAGAAATAATACTATCGGATCAGGGTACGAACTGCCTCAGCTCGACCTTCAAAGAAATGTGTTGACTGCTGTGAATTAAGAAAATACAAACGACGGCCTACCATTCGGAATCGCATGGCGTCCTGGAAAGATCCCATCGCACCCTCGCAGAATATCTGAAAATAGTCATGAACGAGGATCAGGGAATTTGGGACAAGTGGCTGCCGTACGCAATGTTTACGTACAATACCACTCCACATACGGGGACAGGACTGTCTCCCCACGTGTTGGTGTACGGACGCGAGGCTGAATTGCCGACCGCCGTCAAACAGGAGCCCCGCAGCACCTAGGCCTACGATGACTACGTCCACGAGTTACGCGATCGATTACGCGGCGCATAGACTAACACGAGACAACATAGAGTTCGCGCAAAAAGACGGTCGAAGAATACGTACGACCACGGCGCGCAGGTGCAGGAGTACTGCGTCGGCGAACGCGTACTCCTCCGCGACGAGACGATGCGCAGGGGGCGGTCAGCCAAGCTGACCCCGAAGTAGACGGGACCCCACAAGATAGTGGAGACAAGGTCCCCCATCAATTACATCGTCCAGAAGGGATGGAAAATGCAGGCGGTACGTGCAAACAGCCTGAAGCTCTTTATAGAGCACTAAACCGAAATAAAAGCTAAATAAGAGCTATATAAAGGCGGGTAGAGAGCTCCACAAAGTGCAAGGTAAGGAACTCCAATAGGAAAAACGAGGTAAAATGAAAACTTGTTTAATTAAAAAAGCACAGAGGAAAACATGTCATACATAGTTCAAAAAGAAAAAAAAATAATAATTCAGAAAACCCATCGGCAGAATGGGCAGGGATGACGACTATCAAGCGCGTCCTGCCGGAAGAGGCGCCCTACCCCGAGGACATTCTCAGTAACAAACTCGCCGGCGTAGTGGCCGTCGTCCCATACGGAGTCCCAAAGCTGAACAGAGCACAGCCAAGCGTCAGCACTTATGCGACTGGCTGACCTAAAGGCCTACAGCGAAGATGACGCAATTATACTCGTACTCAACATACCGCTGATCGGGCAGCAACAGTACAGTATACAAAAAGTATACCCTATGCATATACAAGCAAGCAATGGCGGTAACACTACGTGGACACGACTGGGAGTCACGTAGTAATTGACACCGAGAATCGTAAATGCATGAGGATGACAACTGATGACTTGAAAAATCGCAAGGTGCCGAGCAAATCTTACATTTGCCCGTCGACACACCTACAATGTCGGTTACAAACGACACACCCTCCGAAGTCCCAAAATACGCGGAAATGGACACAAATAACCGGAATACTGGCTTTGATAGGCGTATGTATTGCAACCTCCCCAGATTTCAGCGTGAAAACAAAGGGCGAACATCCCAAGTCATCCAAAAAAATAACCTTCCCCCGTACGATCTCAAACTTACGGCAATAGAAGCTCAGACGCCTCCTACTCTGACCACGGAGAAAATTACGCTAGCAAACGTACTGCAAAATCCGAAGGAGATGCGAAAGCTCGAAGATCAATCAGGAAAGACGTTAGAAACCCTCGACATCACCGGCGGCAGGGCGCCGCATCCCCACATCATAATCCTCTACTCACTGAGTGCAATAGCACCAATAGCCTTGGTCGGCTTCCTTCTGTTTAAATGTTACAGGTACACACGGAACCGGACACCGACAAGGATAACCGAGGCAACGACCCCGGCAGCAGCCGGGGTGAATATTAAACTCAAGCCACTCGGACGACAACAGCCACAGGAGCGACTGCGATCCGAGCGGGCCAGAACCTGGGAAACTCGCCCCCTCAACCAAGTGCGATGGCCAGATCAACGATGAAAAGGAAAAAATAATGTCAAAACTACAATGAAAATTGTATTGTACTATATATTACCCGGTATATAAATATCTTAAATGCGATACGGCAAACCAACCGACGAAAAAAATTTTATGAGAAAAAATTTTTTCCTTCAAGGGGGGAGGGATGTTGTGCCGCGAACTAATTCTTTGTATATTATCTTGCCATTGTTTTTTCTTTGCGTGAGGTCACTCAGCGAAGTAGAAAAAATGTGCAAACGTAAGCAACGAGCTTGCGAGCAATGAACGCTACGATCTCGAGCTACGACTATCTGGAATTCGCAAGCAAAGATTATTTTGAAATTCATTGCGACATTCGATTTAGGTTAAAGGAGCGAATAACTGCTTTGCCTAAATCAGTCTAAAGTTTGACATCAACCTGGAGGGTTGATCGCGGGACGGACTCGCCCGAAATATTAAATTCTATCAGTAGATTCAAACGCGAGAGGTTGGTTCTTCATACGGCCTCGAAACCACGATTCATTGTATTATACTTTCATTGACTTTTAAATAGACAACGGAAAGTTACCGTTGCCTATAATAAATACTTCCATTTTTACATAAATTCACGGTTACACGAATTATTCGAGATCCATCTCCTAATCGGCAAACGATCCCAAAATAATAACTTTTTAATATTATACCGATTACCGAGTTATCCAATTACACGGTACCGGCATAACAGCTCTGTATCCCGACAGTGAGAGGTAGAAGTATATTCTCTTAATATCTTCTTGCTTTAAGGAGAGTTCCCGGATTTCGAAGCCGACCAAACGCGTGGATACGATGTATCTCTTCCTTCTCTTTCTCCCTCACTCTCTCGCGTGGTCCGTCCGATCGCATAATTCAAAGAAAAATAATATACAAAAAAAAAAGAATTATTAAATATCACGCGTACTTCTACCGGGCCCTACGAGACCGTGCTGGAAGACGTCGTGCGAGGAGGATGTAGCGCATGAGTATTCTGCCACGTTACAATCTCTTGTAATATATGTATATTTTTCTTGAAAAATTTGTTTTTACCCCCGAAAATAAAAGAAATTACATAAATATGTGTACATATAATTATCAGTAATTGGCAATAAAAAGTGTTTATACGTATGTATCTAAATATATTTTATTAAAAATGTAATATTCAAAATTAAGGAAATGCTGGTAGTATAAATATATGTATACGTTTATCAATTTTTAATAAAAACTGAAATTCATACGAAATTAAGGAAATTCTGTTGGCGTTGATGTGTACGTTTATAGATTTTTTATTAAAAACTAAAATTCATGCGTATTTACGAGATTGTTGTTGTTGTTGTTGATGTTGTTGTTTTACGTTTACGATCACAACCACCTTCATAGCAGCAATTACCTAATATCACATGTGACATGTATGCTAAATTGTGCGCATGTGTCGCGGCGGCACACACTTGCTCATAAGCTTATGAGCTGGCGAGTGCGTGCCTGTATAAGCTGAACCCCATTCGTGCACACGTCTTATAAACTAATAACGACGTGCGGAGTCGCATCGCCGCCGCCACCGCCGCCATCGCCGCCCGGGTCGGTAATAAGCTTATTATGTACTTGATGGATAGGACTTTGCATCTTGTTGCTCTATCAATTTTTTCGTCATCATTGTCATCATTATCAATAGTATCGTGGATTTGTTATGCTTCATAAGTGAAAAATAATAATAATAATGGATGTACGCTGGAAACACCCGTAGACGTCGCTGGTTCGTGGCCCCACAGAATGTGGGAAAATAGTTTTTGTGAGAAAATTTCTAAAGTTTCTCAATTCAATGAGCAACGTTGAATTAGATCGAATTATATTTTATTATGGAGATACTCTCGATCCTGATACCGCTTCGCTGAATACCACATGTCAACAACAACCGCCGTTATCGTCGTCGTCGTTAATTACTAAGACCATCAGTAATAAGAAATGCAAAATGTAAGAAATTGAATTTAACGAGAGCCTATCGCAACAGGAATATTATCCGGGCGATAATACCTTGAAAAAATTGGTTATCATCGATGATTTAATGCGTGAAGCTTTAAATAATACATTTGTCGACCTTCGACCTTTTCACAAAAGGTAGCCATCATAACAACAGAGGGGTCGATCAATAAATAGTCGGCCTTGCGTCATCTGTTGGTCGAGGAAAGAAATCAATGGCGACGTTTAGTAGTGCCATCCTTCACATGACTGTTGTCAAAGTTTCAGCTCGCTGCGATGTTTAGTTTGACAGCTTCGAAAGAGAAAAAACTTTTGTGTTTTTACAAAAATGGAAAAAATTGAGTATCGTGCAGTGATTCGATTTTTGTTTTTGAAAAAGAAAACAAACAATAAAATCAAAGCGGAGCTAGACGAAGTTTATATGGACCTTGCACCTTCGTTATCAACCATTAAATATTGGACAGCTGAATTTAAACGCGGTCGTACGAGCATTGTTGACGATGAACGTCCAGGTTGTCCAAATGAGGTCGTCATACCAGAAACAATTGAAAAAGTCCACGATATGGTGTTAAATGATCGGAGACTAAAAGTGCGTGAGATTGCTGAGGTCACAGGCATATCATATGGCTCAGTGATTTCAATCCTGAGTGATAAGTTGGGTATGAAAAAGTTATCCGCCAGATGAGTTCCGCGTTTGCTCACTGTCGACCATAAAAGAGAACCTGTAGCTGATGAATTGCTTTCGCATCCACCGTATTTTCCAGATTTGGCCCCCCTCAGATTTTCTTTACCAAGCCGACTATTTATTGATCGACCCTCGTATTAGTGTGATTGTTGAGAAATCAGCTCACGCACGGCCACGATGATCGCCGTGTGGCAGCTCGTTGCTACTGGTGTTGTACTGCGCTCGGCTGCCATGCTACATCGCGGGCTACATCACATTTCACCTCACATATCTCGACACGCAATTGATATATTTACCAGGTGTACAAGTATGAAATGTGGATTTCAGAAAACAGATGGCACACGAATGCAGTTTGTGCTATAAAGATTTGACACTGCGCCATTTCGTTTTGTCATCAACAATTATCAGACGCGCACGAGTGATAAATTGGAAAAGTGTGTGCATAGTGTTGTGTCGAATGTATGACGAAATTTATACCGAATAAAGAGCATTCGCGGACAGCATTAATTTTTTGTTTTCATAGTGTTGTGTCGAATGTATGTCGAAATTTATACCGAATAAAGAGCATTCGCGGACAGCATTTATTTTTTGTTTTCATTTCAAGGAAACTACTGCTGAATCATACCGATTACTTCGAGAAGCTCAGGGCGAATATGCTCCATCGCAAGATACGTGTGAACGATGGGTTCGGCGTTTCAAAAGTGGTGACTTTAATGTTCCATACAAGGAACGTGGAAAGCCGCCAAAAAAATATGCAGATGTGGAATTGCAAGCATTGTTGGACGAAGATTGATGAAAATCGGCTACGAGAGATGGGAAAGATTCAGGAGACCGGTAGATGGATATCACATAAGTTGAATGACAGGCAAATGGAAAAACGCAAAAACACGTGAAATTTTGCTCGCTCGGTACAAAAGGAAGTCGTTTTTGCATCGTATAATTACAGGGGATGAAAAGTGGATTTATTTTGTGAATTCCAAGCGTAAAAAATCATAGGTAGACCCAGGTGCACCATTCATATCGACCGCAAGACCGAATCGCTTTGGCAGAAAGACGATGCTCTGTGTTTGGTGGGACTAGAGGGGCGTGGCCTATTATGAGCTGTTAAAAACTACGGAAGCGGTTAATACTAAACGTTACCAACAACAATTGACCGATTTGAACCATTGACTGCTTGAAAAAAGGCCATAATACCGAAAGAGGCAACACAAAGTCATTTTTATTCATGACAATTGTTACGTCCTGACGTAACGTCGCATTTATATATTTTTATTTCGATTACGTTAAAGTTCTTCTGTTTTAGTTTCGCTACAGTAAAGGTAACTTTTCATATTTTTCTTTTATTTTCGAATTTCTTAAGAGAAAAAAAGAGCGATTTTAACGACAGAGATCGGAGCAGAGTGGAGATGGGGCTCTACCGACCGTTTCCCGGGAAAATTAATCTTGTAAAGATGGCATTTTTCAGCGCTCTCGGTCAAACGGCAAACTTTCAAAGCATGGGATCTACTGCGTAGACCCGCTTATCGACTGCCATTTATGGATCTATGATTCAGCGCAGCCTTACCCTCAATCCTAGACCAGGGGTTCGGCTAGTTGCCGCCGCGGCGTTGTTGGTCATAACGGAGCGGTTGGAGGGAACGCTATCACGTGACCAGGCGACCGCACCCTTTCTTCTCGCTCTTGCCTGAAATCTTCTCTCTTTCTCTCTCTCTTTACAAAGATGATGAAATCATGAACAATTATTATTTTAGCGAAAAAATTAACAAAAGTGCGGGAACTATAGATTTAAACGAAAGATGTACGACCATTAAAGTGTTCACACGAATACTTTAGGTAAAATATCAGCCGCAAAGAGAACAATAATGCTTCCATATAGAAACCACCCAGGGCTGTCACTCGAAAACCAGTACAATCCACATTGAATTAATGAGCTTACCAGTTGTAATCGGGTAATAGGAAAAAGATTAGTATATCAGGATTAATTTCCTTTTCCTCTTGAGATGATATTAATAAGTCTCTCGTAAAATATTGGAATTTATAGTAAAAATACCATCATATATATATATAGAATATGTTATGCATATATAGAAAGGATAAAGGAAATATTAGGATTAATTTACAGTAAAATAGCAAAAAATAGACAAAACGAGAAAGAGCTGAGACTGAATTGAGTTGCAATAAAGCTTCTCCTGCAGGAAGGCTGGGCTGGCCGATTCTCCGTGCCACGATATACGCCTTGGCGCGAGGGCTGAACGGCGATCTAGCTGACTTGCGTACGGATGGAATGTACGAGTAATCGACTCGGGGGAGTCGCTGTCAAGAAAAAAAACTCTCTCTCTCTCTCTCTATCGTTTCTCTAACACGAGAATAATTGTCTAACTAACAAGTTATTTAAGAAAAAAAGCGTAACTTTAAGTAGAGTAATTACTAATTAAACGAATAACCAATAATGATTAGAGTAAGCCATAACTCAACAAAAATATTTATACTAATAAGAGATTAACGCAAAAATCAGCTTGCATACGACAAGTTAACTACAGAATCTGTAACAAAATTATTACTAGCGGTTTGATGCGAAAGATTTCATTAAGTTCCGTACAAACGCTCAAATTCTAAGCCATTACCACAGACACATCTACAGAAGCGAGCATAAGTATATTACCTAGACTAAGAAACTCTATCGATAGTAGGCCAGGAAGCGGGGTGGTAAAAATCGCCTCATTTTCAGGAGAAAAACGCCTCGAGCGCGTTCCCTCACCTTATCGCGTGGTCCTCTGTGTATCACATCGTGCGACAAATCAGAGCGCACCACACCGATGCACTTGCATAGATCTAAGGCTCTGCATCTCGGGAAGCTACTGCGGGGGATGGGAAATGAATACGTGTATGTTTGAGATTGACCACGGGGAAATTATTATAATCAGGATAGGGTTTTATCCCTTTTTTTCTTTTAACGCGCTTGACGACAAGAATTTTCGACATTCAGGAGCCCTATACCAGGTCGCGAAAATCGGCCAGCGACACAGTTTCACGGGGAGTAAAGGAGACAGTTTTCACGGGGAGTAAAGGAGCCACAGTTTCCTGGTGTTATGCCGGTACCGCGTAATTGGATAACTTGGTAATCGGTATAATATAAAAAAGTTATTATTTTGGGATCGTTTGCCGATTAGAAGAAGGAACTCGAGTAATTTGTCTAAATGTGAATTTATGTAAAAATGGTAGTGTTTATTATAGGAAATGGTAACGTTCCGTTGTCTATTTAAAAGTCAATAGAAGAGTAATACAATAAAATGTGGTTTTGAGCCCGTACGAGGAACCAACCTTTCGCGTTTGAATCTACTAACGGAGTGGATCCGGCAAAGACTGTTCTTCGCCCCTATGCCGGAAATCGAGTCGAAATGAACTTTACAATCAACGTTGCTTGCAAATTCCTGCAAGTCGTTGCTCGAGCTCGTAGCAGTCATTGCTCGCAGCTCGTTGCTTACGTTTGCACATTTTTTCTACTTCGGTAAGTGGCCTCACTCGAAGAAGAAACAATGGCGAAATAATGAAATGTTCGCAGTACAACATCACTCCCTTCTTAAAGGAAAAATTTGTTCTCAAAAAAAATTTTTCTTCAGTTGGTTTCCCGTATCTCATATATACCGGGCAATATAGTTTTCATTATTCATAGTTTCATAATAATTTCATAGTTTTGACAATTTTGTTATTTCTTCATTGCCGATCTGGATGTCGCACTCGGTTAAGGGGGCGAGTTTCCCAGGCCCTGGCCCGCTCGGGTCGCAGTCGCTCTTGTGGCTGGCGTCGTTCGAGCAGCTCGAGGTTAATGTTCACCTCGGCTGCTGCCGAGGTCGTTGCCTCTGTTATCCTCGTCGGTGTCCGGTTCCGTATGTACCTATAACATTTAATCAGAAGGAGGCCAACCAACGCTATTGGTGCCATTGCACTCTTCGAGTAGAGATTAATTATGTGGGGAGGCGTCCCGGTTCCGGTGATGTCGAGGGTTTCGAGAGTCTTTTCTGCTTCATCCTCGAGCTTCTGCTGCTCCTTCGGATTTTGCTGTGCACTTTCTAGTGTAATTGCTTCTGTGGACTGGATAGGAGGCGTTTTGGGCCTCTATTTCCCTCAAATTTAGATCGTATGGGGGAAGGTAATTTTTCTGGATGATCTGCGATGTTTGCCCTGTTGTTTTACACTGAAAGTTGGGGCGGTTACAATACATTCACCTACCAAAGCCAGTATTCCTGTTATTTGTGTCCATTTTCGCGTATTTTATGACTTAGGAGTGTGCGTCGTTTGTAACCGACATTGTAGGTGTGTCGATGGGCAAAAGTAAGATTTGCTCGGTACCTTGCAATTTTTAAAGTACTTATGTATACTGTACTTTTTGTATATAGTACTATTGCTGCCCAATCAGCGATATCTCTCTACCCCGTTGCCTTCGTTGCGATAAGTGTGGTAGTGCGTCGACGACGTGTCTTGTGAGCGGTCTTGGTGGCAGGGATGTTGTTCTGGCCTTACCGCTAGCTATGTCGTTTACCAGCCACACTAACTCCTGTACGTCGATTAGTAATGCCTCGACTGCAATACTTATCGAGCTGAGCGTCTCTTCCAAGTGTCGGCGCCTCGTTACATAGTACAGGGTGTCGTTGAGTGTGTGATTGATACGCTGTATCTGGGCCAGCAGAGCCTGTTCGTTGGCCTTTATATGATGCGCGCTTTCATTATATAGGCTGAGGGTGGTCCTTACCACTTATTTTTAGTTTTTTAACCTTTCCTGCAAGGTCTGCTGTGAGGCCTTTATCCTGGCAATCTCTTCGTGGGGCTTTTGGGCATCGGCAGCGCCATATTTCCTATGATAGCCTTGATGCTTCCAAGGCCGCCGACCATTATAAGCTTAATCGAAAAATGTTTTTTGTTTGTCTCAATTATATAGCGTTATTACCTACTCTGCTTGGTTTATTGAAGTTTCCACCTTGCGCCCTGAGGGGTTCCTATCCATATTTAATCTAAACTTTAATTAATCTGTTAATTAGCTATAGGTATCTATTAGTGCTCGATAAAGAGCTTCAGGCAGTTTGCATGCACCGCCTGACTTTTTCGTCCGTTTCGGATGACGTCATTGACAGGGGGCCTCTTCTCTACTATTTCGTGAGGTCCCGTCCAATTCGGGGTCAACTTGGCTGACCGCCCCCTGCGCACCGTCTCCTCACGGAGGAGTACGCGTTCGCCGACGCGGTATTCCGGCATCTGTGCGCCGTGGTCGTACGTAGTCTTCGACCGTCTTTTCGCGCCTTCCAGGTTATCGCGTGCTACTGTCCATGCGGCGCGTAATCGCTCGCGTAACTCGTGGACGTAGTCGTCGTAGGCATAGGTGCGGCGGGGCTCCTGTTTCACGGCAGTCGGCAACTTAGCCTCGCGTCCGTACACCAACACGTGGGGCGACAGTCCGGTCCCCGTATGTGGAGTAGTGTTGTACGTGAACATTGCATACGGCAGCCACTCGTCCCAATTTCTTTGATCCTCATCTATGAAATTTTTTAGGTACTCAGCGAGGGTGCGATGCGATCTTTCTAATGCGCCATTTGATTCCGGATGGTAGGCCGTCGTTTGTATCTTCTTGATTCGCAGCAGTCGACACATTTCTTTGAAGGTCAAGCTGAGGGTTCGTCTCCTGATCCGATAGTATTATTTCCGGCGTTCCGTGCCGGCAGATTAATTGTTCTACTGGGGCTCTAGCGACTGTCGAAGCCTCTTGGTTCGGCAGTGATATCGCTGCACTGTATTTTGTGAGCGCGTCCTGTATGGTAAGTAGATATCTTTTTTCCGACGCGCTTTCTGGTAGCGGTCCCACGATGTCGACTGCTACTTTCTCAAATAACCTTGATGGGGTGTCTGTTACCACCATCGGCACTCATTCCCTTTTCCTGATTTTGTTCTTTTGGAAGGATTCACAGGACGATATGTAATTTTCCAGATCCCTTCTGAGACCGGGCCAGTCGTACTTGGTCCGAATCCGATGTAACGTACGCCGTATACCTTGATGCCCTTCTTTGGGGGTGTCGTGGTATTCTCTAATTATTTTCTGGCGGTCATCGGTAGAAAGAGTGGCTACGCCACTGTGGCAGTCGCTATACTTTTTTATAACGCTGTCTTCGTCCGCGCTGCTGGAAGTATGTGGGCTACGGGCCCCGCCGTGCCTCGCTTCCTCAGCAGACCTTTGCGATGCTCTGTCCGCGATTTCGTCGCTCGGTGTGCCCACCGGTAGCTCCGCCGTTGGATCGCTCTCTGTCTCGAGCGGCCTTGCAAGGTTTGCTTTTCGCGGCCTTGCGCGCTTCGCGAGTCCGCCATGCTGTGCTGGGCTTGCTCTGTCTTCGGCAGCGATGCTGGCAGTCTCACCAGTGCCTTGCGTTGCTAGCTTGCGTGGTCTGCCCCTTCCCGACCGCACGGCTTTTCGGCGGGGCTGTGGGGTTCAGAGGCATCCTTATCTGTAGCATTGGCAGGCGCTGTCTCTCGCTCCACCTCGTTGCTGGGCTGGCCCGGGGTATTCTCGGCTCTCCGCTTTGGTCTTTGTAGTAGCGAATATACGGCTTAGCGCATCTGCATTCGTATTACGCTTTCCTGCCTTGTACACGACATTGAAATCATGTTCCGCCAATTTAATTTTCCAACGCATCAATCTCGAACTTGGGTCCTTCACTCCGAACAGCCTGGTGAGCGGTTGGTGGTCCGTCACTACGGTGAAACGAGTACCATAACTATGTGGCCGGAAATTAGCAAAAGCCCAAATTATCGCGAGCAGCTCTTACTCCGTGTGTTACTATGTCGTCGAGGTACATATAGCATTTGACGCTCTGTAGTCCTGCTAACGCGGAGTTCATTAGCAGCTGGAAAGTCGGTGGTGCGTTCTTCAATCTGAATGGACTCAAAATAACCCTGCGGAGTGGAAAATGCCATTTTTTCTTTGTCTTGCTGCACCATCGGGATTTGGTGAAATCCAGAGGCGAGATCCAAAGTCGTATGATATCGGGCCCGTCCCAACTGGTTCAATATTTCGGTGATATTGGGCAGTGGGTACGAGTCTCCGATGGTGGCTTCGTTTAACTTACGAAAGTCCACTATTACGCACATTTTCCTCACTCCGGCGGCATCAGGTTTCTTAACCACGACCATCAGCGGCGCATTCCATTGACTCTTGCTGGACTGGAATATTCCTTCTGCTAGCATTTTGCCTGTCGGCATCTCCACTTCTCTTTCTCGTGGGCGAGTTTAGCCTCTCGCTTTGACGAGTTATAGTGGTTGCCTTGGGTATCTTCGACTCTCCGCTTTGTGCGGCTGTCCGTATACCCGAATGCGCTATCTTTCTCTTTCTTGTGGGACTTTCTTTCCTGTCCCACTTCGGCTCGTGTGGTCGCGTATATGCGAGTCAGAGCATCTGCATCAGTATTTCTTTTTCCGGCTTTATGCATTTTACCGGACCCATGCCCCGATTTTACGTTCTTCACAGGCAAGGGTTGCGATCCTCGGTCCTTCGATCTGACCTTAAAGGGTGCGCGAAGCTACACCTCGTGCGTGCGGTGCCGCTCGTTCCCTCGTAGATGGAATACACGCTTGTATTCGCACATTATTCCTGCGTGAGCTGCTTGCTTTTCACTGCTGGGGGGCACCAAGTCGGGCTTTCGTCGTTGCTGCGCAAAGCGTTTGGCCTTCTTCCCCGTGCCCTCTAAGCTTATGCGCAGTGTCTTGACCTGTCGGCTACGTACGACCTACGCTATCTCCGACGGTTCGAGTGCGGCCATCGGCTGTTGTACTTTCTCGCCGTGTTTAGAAACATCTGAACTCACTCTATTGGTTTTTGACGGTGTGACACGGAATCTCGCTACTTTGCCTCGGCTGATTCCGCTCCTTATAGGTAGTCCGACAAATCTATTTTCCTTGGCGGCATCCACGTTAGCCCCCTTTCCGGAAGGAAGATTTATCTTTGTAGCAGGCCTATGTACTTGCATGTGGCGGCAGTTCTACTGCGTGGTGACGAATATATCCTCGCCGCGCCGTTCCGTAGCGGCAGGCAGTGCCCATACAACTTGAGCAT
Organism: Cylloceria caligata; assembly: GCA_963942595.1. NCBI lineage: Eukaryota > Metazoa > Arthropoda > Insecta > Hymenoptera > Ichneumonidae > Cylloceria > Cylloceria caligata. The sequence continues at coordinate 25,568,347 of OZ012703.1, forward strand.
CTCGCCATGCAGGATGTCCGCTTTGTGCTCCTTGATAAAGTCGATGCCAAGTAGTCCGTTGACCTTCAATGGAACATTGTTCGGAACGATGTGGAACCAATGCTTCACATTTAAAGCCGGTGTCTCGAGCACAATTTTAGCTATACCGAGGGGGGTGCATTTTTCGCCTGCCACCCCCTGCGGCTCTACGGTTCAGTCGCTCAATATGGTCTCTGGTTTAAAATAGCCTTCCTTGATTATGCTGCACTGCGCTCCGGTGTCCGCCTTAAGGGTGAGTACCCCGGTCGTGGTCAACGGTACATCGAGATCGACGCCGGCAGCGTTATTTGTAGGAGCTGCAGCATTGTTTTCTTCTGCTTGCCCGCAGGTCTCCGCTGGATAGTTAGCGTATTCAGTCTCAGTGCGCCCAGCGTGTTAACGCCTGCAGTGGCTGGATCCGACCCCGCGGTTACCGTATTTCTTGCATCTTTGTAGCCTGCGTTTCTTGGCTATCGGGGCAGCTCTGCGTTGGCTTGCTTTTATTCTGCGACAGTCTCTTCCAGCAGTCCCTCCACATGTGGCCCTTTTTTTTGCAATATGTGCACACAACGTCGACGTGGTGTATGGATATATCCTCACTGGACATCGGTAGGCTCACTCTTCTCTATCTGCGGGTGCAGCCTGAAGCCACGTGCCCTGGTTCTCCGCAGATGAAGCAAATTCTTCCCTGCCGGGATGGCGCGCCTTGGGACCTTCTGGGGTGGCTTAATGCTCCACCAACCCCTCCCTTTCGCTGTTCCATGTTGGTGATTTCGATCGCTCCCTTTACTGACTCATGGAGAGTGGTGTAATTACGGTATCTGACCAGAATTTGGACTTGCCCATGCAGTCCATTTTCGAAGTTGGCATGGGCGCTCTTCCGTGTTATTTTCTCAATGATGCGCATTTCCGACATCGAGGAGGCTTCCTCGCAGAGCTTTTCTATAATATCGACGGTGATACGCTCTGTCCTGGCGGCGTATACCGCGATATCCTCGCCCTGGCCCTGCCGGAGGGAGTTGAATTCGACCTGTAACGCGGGCAGCGACTTTCGCTTCCCATACGGGCCTCCAGCTCGGTCTTAAGCTGCGCTACAGAGAGAATGACTTTATGTTTCATCTCTCTGGCCGCCCTACCTTCGAGCTTGCTACTCAGTACTAATTCCAACAGCATCTCGTGGTCACGGGCGCAGCTCGCTTGAAAACGGTTCCACAGGACCGTATGAAGGCGTTCAGCTCATCAGTGTTGCTGCCGTCGAAACGCTTTATATTTTTCAAGGCTAGACCCAGGTCGAGCGTCCGACCCCGGGTTTCCGGTATCCGCGGTTGCTCTCCTTGGAACACGGGATCCGCAGCAGGGTACTCCGGCTCCTCGAATCGTGTTTGCCTCGACCGCGGAAGTGGTATCGGGTGTTCTTCCAACCCAGTTCCTTCCAGCCTCCGCAGTATTTCGGCATTTTGCTCCCGTAAGGACCGGATGAGTTCAAACTCGTCCGTACCTACCTCGTTGAGCATATCCGCCAAGTTCCGTCTTGCCGACGGTGCATCGGCCTCCCTGAGTTCGCGATCGAGTTCGCGTTAGCCTCGATAATGCTCGCGCTGCAGCCTTTCGTACTGGCGTAGAGCTCTCTCCATTTTACGGTGGCTCCGGTCGGTCGCCGCCATCCGATCTCGTACTCTTGCGGGTACTGACTGGGCTGTCGTACCGGTAGCTGCAGAGAAACCTACGCGATCCATGGTTTGCATCTTTTCAATGCCCCGCTGTACCATGTCCTCGGTAATGTGCTCGGGCGTTCGCTCGCCAGTAGCCATATTGAATACGTCGTCGCTTTCATCGCTGTCGTGATCCCCGAATGACGCACCCCTGAGTGGGTTTACGCCAAACTGGGCTATCAGACGGCCTGCGAGGGCCTTCTGCCTGGCCGCGGGGATTCGTCCCGTCGGCGAGAGCTCCGATAACGACCTGCGCGCTTCGTAAACAATATCCCCTACAGCCGCAGCTAATCCGGCTGTGGAGTCCACCCCTGCGCCAGGCAACGTCATCTTTAGCGAGTCGCCCCTACGTCTTGATCGGGATTCCGACATGTTTATATCGCGAAGGGCTTTCTTGTAATATTTCGAAAAAAAAAATAATCTCACGATATATATATATCCGCTGGAATATTTTTTCAATTACGACTTTGAAACGACTGGCTTTGAATCTAAGGCCAAATGTATATACTTGTATATATAACGTAACCGCCAATTACAGGAAGATGATCTGGTAGAAGGTGCTCTCCATGGCGTTGCTCCTTGGGTGCTGTTCCTTCGGTGCTGTAGACCTTTTGTCTCGTAGCTCCCCTCGAAGGTTGGTCCAGTTGTCCTCCCTGGTACCGTTGACTCGTCTCTTGGTAGTTCCTGGGCTCGTCTTCTGTGCATCGGCAATGACTACCCGACGGCTTCGTCTCAAGTTACCGCTTCGGGTACTTGGTTGCACACTTTGTGCGGTTTTGCACGAGTTGACGTGACACCGTCAATCGGGACTTTAAACGGATACGTCACACCATACCGACGCTCACTTCGCGTCTTCGCGTTAGGTTAGTGGGGTTTTCACGAACTACACTGGCGTCCTTTGCACGGGTCGTAGTCACCACTATAGACTCACTCCTATCTTTGTCCAAAACACTATTTTGTCCAAATAAATTACGTAGCACTTATAACTTCAGCAGATCCCACCGCTGCCACCAAATGTTATGCCAGTACCGCGTAATTGGATAACTCGGTAATCGGTATAATATTAAAAAGTTATTATTTTGGGATCGTTTGCCGATTAGGAGACGGAACTCGAGTAATTTGTGTAAACGTGTGCAAAGCCTGTTCTTCGCCCCTTTGCCGGAAATCGAGTCAAAATGAATTTTACAATCAACGTTGCTTGCAAATTCCTGCAAGTCGTTGCTCGAGCTCGTAGCAGTCATTGCTCGCAGCTCGTTGCTTACGTTTGAACATTTTTTCTACTTCGGCGAGTGGCCTCACTCGAAGAAGGAACAATGGCGAAATAATGAAATGTTCGCGATACAACACTGGGCAGCAAGTAGTACTGTTTGCCAGGGTGTAAAGTAGGACAGTTTCACCGGGACAAAGTAGTACAGATTTTTACAGGGAGTAAAGTAGTACAGTTCAATAGTTTTTTACCGCGGCACAGTTTCACAAAGTATAGTTTCAAGTAGTACAGAGTATGATTACAGTACTTATAATTATTAACGCGTGCGAAATCGAGAATATTGAACGTGCAACATACGACTACTCATGTAGTTTTGTTTCAATAAATAATTATTAATACGCACCAGCGCATACGTTCGATTTTGAGTTTGTCCGACTACACCAGTCTACGTCCAACCAACGTTCAACAGCAAGAACCACAGCAACAAACAAGCGTAAGTATAATTTTCTTTTACCAATTAAAGTGAAATCTTGCTCCGCGTGAAATTGTCTTTCAAGTCCCATCCCATTATTCGTGAAGTGATTATTCCCAATAAAGAACAAAACGCACTCCAGCCCTATCCCGAGTAATTTTCCGCGAGGTTAGACTCAAAAACGGGCTTGCGTCTTCGGTATTTTCTCGTCGGGTGTGGTAAAGGGTGTAATGATTTCTTTTTTATTATTGTTGTTTTTTATTTAGTATGACTCTTCTTTATTTCAGAGGATGTTATTGGTTACTCAAAAGCTCATCATTACTTCATCACAATATTTTAATTTGTGGTTGAATTCTTTAATGGTATTGTTACGTCCTGAGTCTGCGATAATTTTTTAATTTTTATTTCATTTATTCCTGGCGCAACTCAGTAGCGCTTATCGCTGCTGGGTACACGCCTTTTGCTTAGGTCAGCGTTCACACGCTGGCCAGCGGGACGCGGCGCACCGACAAGACGCGCTGCGCCCTGCAAATAATTATTACGCGTGCCTTCTGCACTGCTTTATTCATTTTCAATTAGTCAGTTCATCTCCGGGGGCCGACCACGACGGTCGGTCCTCGTAACAGCACGGGCCCGTACTTACCTATAATCACCCATTTCTTTTATAATATATATATAACGGTGCTAAAGACTCTTATTATATATACAATTGTGTTAACTGTTTTAATATGCATTTAATGCTGTGTGATTTGACTGTTTTAATATCAACTAACTTTATTCGGTGCCATTGGAAATTGTGTTAATATAAACCATTACTGTTTCAATATACATTTAATCCGACTGTTCTTATACCAAATAATTCAGGCATTTTAGCGAATCAGTGTTCGTCAATATTTGATAATAAAATTCGCCATTCGCCATCCGTCCTCCAATCCCGAGCCAGCGCATTCTGGCTCAAAATGGAGAAAAGAACAAAGTCCGACAAGTCCAGGACGTAACAGGTAAAGGGTGATTTTTTAAGAGCTTGAGAACTTTTTTTTAAAAAAAAACGCATAAAATTTGCAAAATCTCATCGGTTCTTTATTTGAAACGTTAGATTGGTCCATGACATTTACTTTTTGAAGATAATTTCATTTAAATGTTGACCGCGGCTGCGTCTTAGGTGGTCCATTCGGAAAGTCCAATTTTGGGCAACTTTTTCGAGCATTTCGGCCGGAATAGCCCGAATTTCTTCGGAAATGTTGTCTTCCAAAACTGGAATAGTTGCTGGCTTATTTCTGTAGACTTTAGACTTGACGTAGCCCCACAAAAAATAGTCTAAAGGCGTCAAATCGCATGATCTTGGTGGCCAACTTACCGGGCCATTTCTTGAGATGAATTGTTCTCCGAAGTTTTCGCTCAAAATGGCCATAGAATCGCGAGCTGTGTGGCATGTAGCGCCATCTTGTTGAAACCACATGTCAACTAAGTTCAGTTCTTCCATTTTTGGCAACAAAAAGTTTGTTAGCATCGAACGATAGCGATCGCCATTCACCGTAACGTTGCGTCCAACAGCATCTTTGAAAAAATACGATCCAATGATTCCACCAGCGTACAAACCACACCAAACAGTGCATTTTTCGGGATGCATGGGCAGTTCTTGAACGGCTTCTGGTTGCTCTTCACTCCAAATGCGGCAATTTTGCCTATTTACGTAGCCATTCAACCAGAAATGAGCCTCATCGCTGAACAAAATTTGTCGATAAAAAAGCGGACTTTCCGAATGGACCACCTAAGACGCAGCCGCGGTCAACATTTAAATGAAATTATCTTCAAAAAGTAAATGTCATGGACCAATCTAACGTTTCAAATAAAGAACCGATGAGATTTTGCAAATTTTATGCGTTTTTTTTTTTTAAAAAGTTCTCAAGCTCTTAAAAAATCACCCTTTATCATACATGAATTATAGTTGATATAATGGAGAAGATACTTTGAGAGATCACAGTTATTATATTTCTATCTTAATTTGATTATATGAGATTATAATTAAACAAGTGAATACGAAAACAATTCAATATTGAAATCAATATAAATACAAAAGAAACCTATAAGTAATACCGGCGTAATTTGGTGGTTTATCCAAATTAGCAATATCGCAGGGGTTGAGGCCACGAGAGACTCGTATGACGTTGGTCGAGGATACACATTCAAAGATACTTTTTAATACATATTCAGTAAGAATCAAAATCCCTACAGTTCAAATGATTGGTTGTTTTCTCGCCAATCAGACGATTGTGGATAAACATATATATATATCGACTGTAATTTTGACGTATATATCTTTCGCTACATATATATATCTTTGGTACTAAATCTCCATGTGATTATTTCTATTATGATTTTATTTTAATGACTTGGTCATCGTCTGTCTTCTTTTATCTACGAACAAGTGATACGCATCCTGGTATAGTACTTCCTGGATTTTGGGGAAAAGTACGGTTGAATTATAAAGATGTTTATTAGAATTTCCAAAGGACTAGATGTAACCTTATTAAATTGACAATAACATATCCAGATCAAGATAGGAATAGTAAACAAGTAGCATTAATACCTTTTTTATTCATATCCGATGTTGACGGAGACTAATTATGTATTGCATGACTGTAATCGAACATGTTCTCAATTTTAAATGCAAAGTTCTTGACTGGAACGTATAGGATCTATAGAATAATGATTCGACAGGAAATTGAAGTTTCTAGATGTCGAATATTGTACAAACAGGTTAATTAGTTCTCAGGTACAGGGTTATCACAAGTTTCTTAGTGGATATTTAATTCAGTGCTTTCGCTTTATGCGAGTCACATTATAAAGGGTGGTTAAATTGTAAGGGCCGATGTTGAATGTGAACCACACCTAAACGTCAAGTTTTTTACTGCATTTCATTTAACATTTCTCAATTTCAGACTAACTCAATTTGAACCATGGAAAGATACACAATCGAGCAACGCGTTAAAGTTATTCAGGCTTATTATGAAAATGGGCGTTCAAATCAAAATGCATATCGTGCACTTCGTGATTTTTTCGGTCAATTTAATCGTCAAAATGTGCGTACAATCGGAAAAATCGTGCAAAAATTTGAGCAAACCGGGTCTGTAGGAGATATTAAAACACCAGTGCATGCTCGTACAGCTCGTACTGCAGAAAATATTGCTGCTGTTCGCGATAGTGTGGCTGAAGAGCCGTCCACCTCAACTCGTCGTCGTGCCCAACAATTGCACCTCTCACGCTCGTCGTTGATGAACATTATGCATAAAGACTTGCATTTACATGCTTATAAGGTGCAATTGACTCCAGAACTAAAGCCTCTTGACCATTCCAAACGTCGTCAATGGTCAGAATGGTGGCAAGAAATGGCAACAGTGGATGATCAATTTTCGAAGAAAATCATCTTCAGTGATGAGGCACATTTTCACCTCAGTGGATTCGTCAATAAGCAGAATTGCCGCATTTGGGCGAATCATAATCCAAGAGTGATTGTCGAAAAACCAATGCACCCACAAAGAGTGACTGTTTGGTGCGGTTTATGGGCTGGCGGCATCATCGGGCCGTATTTTTTCCAAAATGAGGCCGGTCAGGCAGTTACTGTGAATGGTGTTCGCTATCGTGAGATGATAACGAACTTTTTATGGCCCGAATTGGAAGATATGGATGTGGGCGATATGTGGTTTCAACAGGACGGTGCCACTTGCCACACAGCTAACGAAACAATGGCTCTTTTGCGCGACAAATTCAATGGCCGTGTTATCTCACGTGGTGGCGATGTCAATTGGCCGCCAAGATCATGTGATTTGACACCGTTGGACTTCTTTCTTTGGGGTTATTTGAAAGAAAAGGTATACGTCGATAAGCCAGCAACAATTCAAGAGCTAAAGGATGAGATAATTTGGCACATTAACGGCATAGAACCTCAATTATGCCTAAGCGTCATCGAAAATTTGGACCATCGGATGGAGGTGTGCCGCCGAGGTCGCGGCGGCCATTTGGCCGATATTTTGTTCCATACATAATTGAAACATACCATATTATCATAATAAAAAGAATTGACAATAATTTCCTAAATAATTTGTGTTTTATTCAAAATCAACATCGGCCCTTAAGATTTAACCACCCTTTAGCATCAGATCATAATAAACTCAACCAGATGTTGATCTTCTGGAAAAACTCGCCTTCCGTTCTCTTTACACGCATCTACCGCAATACACATATAATTATTCAAGGAGTCGCATTCCTCCTATTTCAATAATCTTTTAGACAGTAATTTGTCAGAAATATTTTGACACAAATGCAAGAGCTACTTGGAATATTTCACACATGAGAATATGTTGTCTTTCTTAGACAATTATGCAGAGTTGAGCATATTCTATATGCTACGTTACATGATCGGGCTATTTGCCCCATCGAATTACTATGAGTTATGCTGACTTGCCGAGAGTGTCATTAACCATTTCTCTTTAATTCATTAAGCGACACTTCATCTACACAAACATTATATTGCGCCGTGGCACTTTCGAATTATACGACAATATATCAGTACACAGGCATATCATGACATGGACCTTCTTTACAAATACACATAAAAGAATATTTTAAATACGATCGTTACTTATCTTATTATTGCAGGCATATCATGACATGGACCTTCTTTACAAATACACATAAAAGAATATTTTAAATACGCTCGTTACTTATCTTATTATTGAGACGCAATTCCTCGGCGCTGGTACAATTCGTTTTTAGCCGACGGTGGCATCGAGAATGTCGAAGAGATATATTTTAGCGTTGACAATTCTTAATCCTGGATGGTTTGGTAGTTTCACGTAATATTCTGGATGAGATCCACGTTGTAGTTGCTCGTGAATTAAGATTATTCCGGTGTCTCACGCGAGAATAATAATATACGTCTGCTGAAGAAGTTCTCGTGTATCGAGGGCCTAACCGTCCTAGTGCCATGAGGCGTAAGAGGTTAGCCATATAACTTTCCGTAACGTACATTTACTTTTGTTTCACATGTTAATTCTTGACGAAAATATCTTACCATAATTTTCGCCCGCACTTATTTCCCACTCGGCTTGCTCTAATATTCCCGGATGGAATTTATGATTACTGATTATAATCGGATTACTACTGGAGAGCTTTCTCGTATTTTATTAACCGCGGAACGTGGTTTTGGCTAAGGCGTTCGTGGACGATTGGGGAGAGGTAGGCGTCGTTCGCTGTCTCTACACCCCAGTAGGCATTAGACGCGTATACATGGGTATGTTCGACGCAAACTGTAATGCTATAGACCGGCACGCTCCTACCGTCGATGTAAATATATGTGATCTGGACAACTATTGTCGATACCGTATCGACAATGGGTCTTACAAGGGAGGATTTATTCTCCTTGACCAGAGCACGGCAAATATACACTGTAATGTTAAGTATACACCGTCTATGTTAAATTCGTGGGTTTCATAAAATAAGCCGCGATTTTGACGTAACACAATGCTTCATCACATATGGAAAAACCGGTTCGCGGCGCGTTGGAAGCACTCAGCTGGGAAGTTCTACCCCATGCGCCTTACTCACCAGACTTGGCTCCTTCCAATTATCACTTGTTTGCATCGATGGGTCACGCACTTTCTGAGCAGCGCTTTGGTTCATACGAAGATATAAAAAAATAGCTCGATGAATAGTTCGGATTAAAAGGGGAAGATTTTTACTGGTCTGGTATTCACAAACTGCCCGAGAGATGGGAAAAATATATAACAAACGATGGAGCATACTCCGTTGATTGAACTTATCCGTGTCGTATATATTTTGGTTATAAAACCGAAATAGCTCTTATTAGGTGTACAAGTATGAAATACGGATCTTTTTTCTAAAAAAATATGTTAAATTCGGAAGATTGATAAAAAGTGCTTTATTCAAAGTACTCGGCTTCTTAGTGTCTATTTCTTTATTCTCTAGTGTTTGATTCCTATTTTACTCTAGCACTTAATTTATCCTAATATTTTCCTAGCTTCAACTGAATTTATTCGATTCTTTGAAACCGTTTCACATGTCTACTTCCTAATTCATACCCTCTGGTACATGGATCCCTATTGTTCGGTGAGAGATCGACAATTTTTTAAAAAATTACTGCTGCGCACCAGAAAAAAACTGTCTGAAATGATAGTTTTCTAGAGAAGAGAGCCCCTCTCTGGTAGCAGCCTCTTTTATATCTCTTGCCCTTCCTTTCTCACTCTTTTATACTAAATACCGTCATAAAGAAATTATATTGTCAAGATGAATGAATTTTATAACCAAAATATTTTTTGTAGGTAAATTCTATCGTATAAGAACTTTTCAATTTTGACTTGTCCTGAACTTCAAACATACACTAATAAACTTGAAAAAGTTTCATTCTCCTTAGATTAAAAAAAAAAATATCTCTGATTTCAGTATAAAACCTTTCATTTGAAGCTGTATGTAGCTGAAGCTTGCACCCGGTGCTGGCAGTCAGACGGCTCCCGACCAGGCCCGAACAGCGTTCAGTCACACCCGTATATACCCTTCATCAAAATAGTCAGTAGCAAATAGTAGTTTGTTCTAAATTCACACTCTTTTCACTATTTACCGTGTACAAGTGATTGAGTGAGTAACCATCGGAAGACACGCCCTTTCGTAATTGTTATCAATTTTTGCCCTTTAATCTGGAGGCAGCTCCTAAGGGGACTTGTAAGTAGTAAGACACCGGTATGGGCTAACGACATTTCCCTCTCTATAGCCCCGTCTGGCGCCATTCCCTCACCACTGAGTGTGACCCGTCGGGTGTGTTAATTTGCATAATGTCATGGGCTCTGGCGGTATCATTTTCCGACTCTATCAAAAAAGGTGGGCGTAACAATTCCTCGACCTCTGATTGGTCGGATAATTTTTCCACCCTCCTATTTCTGGATAGTCTAAAAAGTGGGTCCCACAGTGGCGGAACTGATTCGCATAATGTTTCGACTTCTGATTGGCCTGAAAATTTTCCCACCCTTATGACTGTCTAGTCAAAAAGGTGGGCCTAATAATTCCCCGACTTTTGACTGGTAGCTTAGTTTTCCCACCCTTGAGTCTGTCTAGCTAGCAAGATGTTTCCACAGTGGTGGGATCGACATGTATAATTTCCCCAAACCCTGATGGGCCAGATAATTTCCCCACTCTGATCCTTTGGTTTCGGGGACAAATTCTTTCAAGCTGAGAGCTAGAGACGTTATATAGGTAGTAAAATATCGAGAACATACAGGAAAAATAAAATACACTCATATTGAGTACATACGTTTATTCGTAAAGAGTAAAAAAATGCGGATACATACATTATCTTATACCGAAAAGATGAATAATAAAATTGACTATACTATAATAAGGTGGCAAGGGCGATACTAATGAGAATTTAGGTACGAATAACTTATAATACAACACGATACGAAAAAGACCGCCGCATATTGATTACGAATTATATTACAGATACGATATGATAAGTGCATGATAATGCGTTATTAAAGTGTTCATTTCTTATTTTCAACCAGTGATTTTCTCACTTTGTTTGTAATGAAAGGGGTGCACAATACTGTTAACTCCAGGAACACGATGTCGAACGTGAGATCGACAAACGATGGATCTCGGCGAAGTTGAACTGCTTCTTTCAGTGACTTGACATGATTTTGTATCAAATCTTTAACACGTACCTCATTGACTTTTTCGGGTGACTCGTTAGCCGGAATATGCAGCAATAATTCTCACAAAGTACATCAACGCACTTTTGTGCATGGGAGATGTTTCGCTGCAGGCGTCTGAAGCGTTCATCGGTGCATACCATTATGTTTCGTAGTCCGTCGAATGATAGCTTCTGCATCACAACAGCGGATGAATAATTTCCACGTTTTCCTTCTGAGGGCCCGGTTTTTCATTTACAATTTGATCAGCAGTGGTTTCTTCAATACGACGACAACGACGGTCGAATACAATGGATTTGGACCCATAACTCGATGTAAAGAGTAGGTCACATTCTCCAATTGATATAGGTACAGGAGTGCGCCAGCTTGCTCCCCAGACCATCCTCTGTCTATCGGTGAAATATTTGGAAACTGTTGGTGGATGCGCTTGTAGTAAGCTTCAAGCCTCCGATTCCAAGACAATACCGCCTGCAGTGGTATTGTTTTGTAGCATTACGATAGGGTCTCTACCTTCATCGTCCCGTGGTTGCAGTCCGATGCTAACCTTTTTTGTCTCCGACTGGTTGAGTGTATACGTTGTACCGAGAATTAACGGTGTTTCAAGAAATTTCTTCTCGTAGTCCGACAGCACTCGATACATGGTTGTTGGCTGTAATCACTGTCTCGCAGATCGTGACCACTGATAGATTGACTTATATTGAATAATAGGTCGGCGGGGGATCCACCGAAGTTGTAGAGGTACGATGATGACGACGACGATGACGATGACGACCATGTTATACACATGGGTGGTCGAGCCTCACCAGACCGTGTACACGACGATGAAGACATCTTGACAGTATAAGTATAACATGGAGATCGAGGTACTAGGACGACGCATCGACCAACAAAGACAACGTAAGAACTTATATTTTTTTAATATGTCCACCTCTAGTAATCCATTAATCCTCAGTCCAAGGCCCTTTCAAGTGGATTAATATTGTTTTTGTTAAACCACAGATTCACGGTAATGGTTCGCTAATATGCTGAAGGTTGAAGCCCGTTACGTCGTAGACAATAGCAATGCGGTGGTTACTAGACCGGTCGTAGTTAACCATCGCCCATATAGCCCGATACTTGCCCTTCCATATCCCGCTAGTCCTGTTTCGTCCGATCGTTACAATCATCAACTCGGCTATGATTCAGACACTGAATCAATTGACGAATGAATGGATCTCGTAGTACCGTACTTTCTATACTATTTGGAACGGGTACCGTGGTATTACTCGTATAGTTAATTACGTTTCGAGTCTGATGACTATGACGAGGATGAGGACCTGATTAAACTCAGAATTCTCGAATCTCAACGTAGTCCTCCCGAAATGTAGACTCGACTGAATGAAATCCTTTTCCATAGTCCTTAACCGAGTTCAGTAGCCAGAACAGTATCGTTGCTATCACCATCACATTCATCATCATCATCATCATCATCGACATCATGGCAGGTAGCAACAGAGGCCATAATAGCAGAAGTGGTAAGTACTAATGCTATTGGGTTGCAGGAAGACGGGGGGCCCGTATTAAAAAACGATATTTGTAGCGAGAGCGTTAGTAGGAGTAATGCAGGCGTTAACGACGATATTGAAGACGGCGACGAACATGTTTTACTCATAGATCGTAAGTTTAAAATTATAGGCGCACCTCAGGATTTTTTTCAACATGGTTCAAAGTTAGACAATTAAAAAAAAGTTGCGTTAAAATCACCAGTAGGCAAAATCAACCCTGTCATGTCCATACGAAGCGCGATTCGGGATATCTTTATATATTTTGTGAAGAATCATTCGCCAAACGATAGGATTGGTGTTGCGTTTGCGGCTGATGGTATGCCCAATGGCGTGGTCGGTATATCAGTGCGACCAGTACATAAATTAAATTACGAACAGTTGTAGCCCACAACTGTTCTTCTTTGTAGTGTTCATCACAGTGCCAGAATCCTATCGGTGCATGAAGCGTTGTGCTTGACAGTAATTCACGTCGACATGGTGAATGGTTCTAAAGTTATTAGGAATAAAACTGTATCAAACCGTTCTGTCGTTTCAATCGGAAATTCGGACAATTTATGTTTTCCTCGTTTGCTAGTCGTAGATCTCGCCAATCCACGTATTAAACAAGAGTGTAGTATAGAAACGAATAAATATTATGACAGGCCAAGCGTCTTGTGAAAGAGGCTAACGTACTAGTTCCGACCGAGGGTTGCGGGTCAACGGATATTAAGGGATTTTAAACGGGAATTAAGGGAAAGTTTTTCACAGTCGAAGGGTCGCTATAGTAGTTTGTGACTGGGACTCACTCGATAGCGGCGCGGACCCCATCTTCAATGGATTTACACGTTTTGAAAACACGAATGCACATACGATTCTGAACATTGCACACTTTAATGATGAAGGTCACTTTTCGCCTATTACAAACCTTCTTGCTGCCGGCGGTGCTAAAAATTATTGAATCCGCGTCTAACATCTGAACTTTTGAATCCTCGCGATGAATGGTGGTCACACAGGTAACACGGTGAAGGTGTACGATACTGCGAAGGATGAAAAATTCAGTTATATTGATATCTGGTGGTTGTGTCAATATAAAGGGTGATTTTTTAAGAGCTTGAGAACTTTTTTTTAAAAAAAAACGCATAAAATTTGCAAAATCTCATCGGTTCTTTATTTGAAACGTTAGATTGGTCCATGACATTTACTTTTTGAAGATAATTTCATTTAAATGTTGACCGCGGCTGCGTCTTAGGTGGTCCATTCGGAAAGTCCAATTTTGGGCAACTTTTTCGAGCATTTCGGCCGGAATAGCCCGAATTTCTTCGGAAATGTTGTCTTCCAAAACTGGAATAGTTGCTGGCTTATTTCTGTAGACTTTAGACTTGACGTAGCCCCACAAAAAATAGTCTAAAGGCGTCAAATCGCATGATCTTGGTGGCCAACTTACCGGGCCATTTCTTGAGATGAATTGTTCTCCGAAGTTTTCGCTCAAAATGGCCATAGAATCGCGAGCTGTGTGGCATGTAGCGCCATCTTGTTGAAACCACATGTCAACTAAGTTCAGTTCTTCCATTTTTGGCAACAAAAAGTTTGTTAGCATCGAACGATAGCGATCGCCATTCACCGTAACGTTGCGTCCAACAGCATCTTTGAAAAAATACGGTCCAATGATTCCACCAGCGTACAAACCACACCAAACAGTGCATTTTTCGGGATGCATGGGCAGTTCTTGAACGGCTTCTGGTTGCTCTTCACTCCAAATGCGGCAATTTTGCCTATTTACGTAGCCATTCAACCAGAAATGAGCCTCATCGCTGAACAAAATTTGTCGATAAAAAAGCGGATTTTCTGCCAACTTTTCTAGGGCCCATTCGCGGTCAACATTTAAATGAAATTATCTTCAAAAAGTAAATGTCATGGACCAATCTAACGTTTCAAATAAAGAACCGATGAGATTTTGCAAATTTTATGCGTTTTTTTTTAAAAAAAAGTTCTCAAGCTCTTAAAAAATCACCCTTTATATCTAAAACACGACGCTTTCTGATTGGTCACCCTAAGGTATATGTAGATACAGAGTGCGATAAACTGCTGAATAGTTCGTACGACGCTGCAGTGTTTTGCCACCTCGTAATCTCTTCCACCCCGTGCTACCTGTACGCATGCATGAGAAACTGCTTTTCATGTTGTGCCGTGCATGCGTCGAAGAGCAGTGACAGACAGCGTGTCTGCATGAGGACATAAATGATCGCACGTTCACAGGTACCGGGGTAGTGGATGAGGTTCGAAACTCTCTTAAGGTAGGCTATACAATCGTAAAAATCTCGGTTTTTGGGTCTATGAGAAGCTCTTTGTCGTGTTTATAAACACCTTTCTGAAAATAAAACAGGAGGCTAGTGGTTGGCCTGCGGAATGAACTAACGAAGACTCTCAGGCCAAATATATCGATGAATATGATCGTACTGAAAGGATACCTTTAAAACCCTAAAAATATTCGTAAAAACTCGGGCCTGCGATCCGTAGCAAGACTCTGCTTAAACTCATTTTGGAGTTGTGATGTCCTGGGTCTCTGATCGTCATGTGGAAAAGAAAAAATGATGTTATTGTATATATATAGTAAATATATGTATATATGTACATTTATTTTAAAACGTGTACCCATACCCATATGTACATATATTGATCTTATTAGATTTATTTGAGAATGAGTGTGAGCGGATCAGATCCGGCTCAAAGGACCAAAATGTTTAATAGTGAGTATGAGTAAATTAGCTGAGTTGAAAAAAAGCAATATAAGAAAAATTTATAAGTGCATAAAGAGGGCGACTAGTCAGATAAGTAGCAAATTTGAGCATCAATGAGTTTCACACTTTGGACAGTGGACTTAGAGTATGACAATGATGTGAGTTTTCTCTGTTTCTGGTGATTGGAAATGATTAGCACTTACACTGAATAGAAATATAAGTGATTTAACAATGAATTTGACACATAACACTACTGAGTAGGTAAAGAATGAGTGGAACTAATGAACAGAAAAAATGAAGAGACGCGTGAATATCTAGAGCGAACGACTCGAAAGTGAACAATGGCTACGCCGTCGATCACGAGGCAGAGTATCATGAGGGCGGACGTGCGTCACAGCTTGCGTGAGTTTTGATTCGCCGCCAGCGATGAAAAGTGAGTCCTGTGAATGGTCTCGCCGCTGGGGCCACGCTAGTAGCGTTGGCCGCTTGAGTAAGCTTCGATCGAGGATGCGAGCTGATAGACGATGCGCTTGAGTGTGCTGGCTCAATACATCAATAGAGTATGCCTGTGAGCTGTACCGCATGACGCGAGGCGTCATATGGTTGTGAGTATAGTGCGTGCACGAGTTGAGTGTGTGCGTGATAGATGCGAAAACTGAATAAGATTCATACATATATTCCTAGTGTGCCTACGCTTAATCCATTTGTGGGAGCGTTGCATTCTTCTAAGATTGCAACACTCTGTACAAACCGTTCAGGGATTGCCACGCGCAACACGACCTTCGCTTCAGACAGCCCTCTTGGACTGCGGACGTCTCTGCGAACGTACATAGACTTACTTACACACATAATGCGCACTAGGCTATATGCGAGAAACGCCGAGCGAAGCATCGGGCGCTAATCACCCATACAACTTTATTCAGACCCACGACAAAGTAGCATATAGCTACTCGATATAACATTTGTACTTGGCGTAGCAACACACAACTTCTCTCGCACCTTAAATGGGATAAAGTTACTTGCCACATTCGAGCGTTATCCGCTGGCGAGTAACCATTTCAAATCTTTGGTTAAAGTAAGTAGTCCGACGTGCCGGGCTGTGGTGTGGGTTCAGGCGGCCGTTGGACGGCAGCGATAAGTCCGACGCCTCGCCGGGGTACGTCGGCAGAGGGGTGAGGCTGCGAAGCCTGTTGTTCTGATTCTTATAATCTAGATAGAGACCCGCGGGACTTGCAACACTGTACTTTTGAGGAATAGGCGACTGGAGGGGCACTTAACCAGCCGTCATATTGGAAGTCACTGGTCTTAAAAAAGGCTGTCCTCACCGTGCACTTACTGTCGAGACATCGCTTATCCAAATTGTTCTCCCGTTAAAGCGTATATTTCTGTACATTTTTGTCGCGCAATCACACATTTTATTCGTTAATAATTCGTCTGTGTGCTGTCGCGTATTATAGGTACGTTCTGTTGTGATATTGATTATAAGATAATCATTTGTGAATCTCGAATATTTTTATTCGTGCATGCGCTGTCGCGTATATTTCCGTACATTTTGGTCGCGCCATTGGCCACTTTATTTGTTAACAGCTCCGAAAATTTTAACGCAATCAATTGTCACTCAATAATACCACACATTTTTGGTTGTGCGCGCCAATAATAAATCATTTATCTTGGTAACGCAAAAGGGTGTTCTAGTGAATTCAAAGACCGAACCACGAAACTTCAACATTCCTCATTCCACTCTTTAACTGTTTTCTGTCACAAGTTTGCCGCGGTTTCTCTCTCGTGGACCAGCTACTTAATCGACGCTTGGTCATAGGGCTGCCCATGGTCTTTGGTCATTTCCTTTCTTACTAGATGATCTCGAGCGCAGCCCTCGTTGTCACTTCAGATAATGTGCTGTTGGATCCCGCGATATTAGTTGTGAGTCTACAGCACTCTACACCCTGATGACGCTTGGAAACTCGTACGGGGGATCTTTTACTAGAAAGGGTGGCGTCAACACAAGCTGCACACTCCTTTCGACCCCTTTTATTTCACGAACCTGCGTGCTATCTTAGGGTCCTACACGCTCGTTCCTTTCTTCTTCCAAGGGGTTTGTATGGCCACACCGAAGGCGGACAACCACCCTCTTGACCATTGAATTGAATACCTAAAAATTAGATGGGAAAACACCCATAAAAGAGCAGGACGACGTCACTGGGAAAAAACAGTTATTGGGGTTGGCTTGATCAAACGCTACGGGTGCATAATATAGCGACACCGCCGCGAGCCAAAACCCGGAACAAGGTTTAACAAACGTTACCATCGAACTCTGGTCTGGTCAGACATCAAAGGGGGCAGGGAGCTCAAGCGGGTAGCGTCGCCGCTATTCAACCCATACGTGTGCTGCATACACATGGGTACACAGTCTGCCATCTGAACCACCGTAATCGGGTAACAGGCCTTTCAGCATTTTAAAACAAATATACACGTATTATAATATAGCCTCTGTCTCACGGACATGAATTGCAATGCTTGCAACATACACTCAACTTTGGTATCACGTCTACACTGTAATATGACCCGCAAAGCCCGATTCTGCGCTACTTGCAGTTTATTCAGCTGCATTTCACCGGTGAGGAGAAGGGTCAGGGTCAATAAACACAAAATTAATTATCAATATAGATTGTCATTATAATATAATGCCCGTTTATTTCATTGTACGGGTGGTGTTTTGACACAGAGTAATGTTTTGGCTTTAATACTGTAACATAGTTACAAGCTCTAGCCTACAATATTATTTCGAACGATTATAAGAACCAAGATTACGGCCGAATATTTCGAGGTTTGCGGGCACTAGGCTACCGAACCCGGAATTTAACAAAAACTAGCTACGTCACAGCTCCGAAATTCTCTCGCTGCCGTAAACAGCAGGTCAGCGACCAGCTGGCCTCGCTTTGTGGCGAGGGGAAGACGGGTAGCGCAGTAACGGCAAGCCGAAAAATTATGAAATATCGGTAGATTTAAAAATTGACGCCGATAATGACGTAGAGGGGTACCAGACGGGGGGAAAGACTATAAAAGAGCCTGCGCGGAGGGAAATTCTT
Organism: Cylloceria caligata; assembly: GCA_963942595.1. Taxonomy (NCBI): domain Eukaryota; kingdom Metazoa; phylum Arthropoda; class Insecta; order Hymenoptera; family Ichneumonidae; genus Cylloceria; species Cylloceria caligata. Next base: position 25,586,827 of record OZ012703.1, read on the forward strand.
TCTCACTCTTCTGGCTCAAGTTACTAAGTTGAAAGCAGTTAAAAAACAAAGTTGTGCATTTTTCGTGAATTCTAAAAATGTATTCACGCTAGTATTTGATTGGAATACGTGATTTTGCAAGATAAAAAAAATCGTGTCAGTGAGCGTGGAACAGCGAAGACGACAGAAAAGAAATGACAGGCGAATCATTAAAATAATATGATATATAAATTATTAGTGACATATTGAGTAAACTGACATTGATCTAGATTTAGATAGCTTTTAAGTGAATAGAATTAAGTATAGAGAATTATGTAAATAGAATTAGGCAGGTAGTGTTTAAGAAATTAGAATTAAAGCGGACAGCATTGAAACCAGTAGATAGGCAAGCGAGTCGATTTAACGAGGATAGTAGGAAAGTGAAGCAAGTGATAGATAAAGAGATATATAGGACGATCGAGAGATCGGGTGTAAGATCGAGTGCGACGCGTTCAACTGTGGGTATGTGCGTCGAGCGTACAGCTCACTACTAACGCACAAAACAATAACAGACTTCCGAGCTGGATGTACAGAGAACCTATGTCGACGTAATACCAGAAAAGAATTGTGGAAATAATCGTAGTAATTAACAAATTTAAATTAATTGTACTGGTCATCGGTACCAGGAAACCGAACGCTAACATTCTGATTTTAATTGTACACATCAATAAACCCTATTCTCACCTACCCAGAAGTCTAAAATTAATTACACCTGTGATCGAGCTCAAATTTCCCCTGGGAAAATAAATTTAATGTTAACGATAAAAAAAATTACCGTTACAATACATAAATTAATTTCCAAATTTTAGCAACATAAAGCTTAACCAGGACTGCAAAAGAATGACTCTACTAATACTCAACATAAGCTCCAATAACCAGAAAAAGGTACTCTAGTGGCGGTGCAAATAAGGCTTAAACAAGCACGCAAAATCATAATTCTAATCACCACGCAAAATATACTCAGGTAGCTTGGTACGATGGGGATTAAGTAAGATCAAAAGATGATAATCCTAATGATATCAGGGCAATTACAAGCTCGACTTCAGCAACCCAAAATACAAGTTCGAATGAAAATGCAAAGTGAAACCGGGATACTGCGCAAAAAAATAAAAGCCTTGCGTTACAATTCCTAAAATAAATGTGAAATTAAAACGCAACATAACGCGTGAAAAATAACGGCAAAGTAGCGCACGAATAGTATTACCGAAATATAGCTAGAGTAACAGAAAAGGATACCAGGCGCAGGATGCCTAATAACTCGAAAGCAAAGCTCGAATAACAATGCAAAAATAATGCGGGAGTAATAACACAAATATAGTGCTCGCAAATGAAAACGTAAAATTAAAAGTTCAAACGATAATGAAAAATAATGCTCGAGTATAAATATAAGACACATAATAATGCTCAAATAATAATGAAAAATAAAAGTCGGGTAAGAACGCAGAAATAAAGAGAGAGGGATACGCAAAATAAAGCTCGAGTGATAATGCCAATGTTAATAACATAGCGAAACTAAAATAGCGAAAAATTAATACCACAATAAAGCTTAAATAATGGAGCGACAATATAATTTGGAATTTGTGATTTTGATGCCAGCTATGTGACGGCGTAGCACCGCTAAAACAGGATAGTAGGCCGTACTCGATAATGAGTGGGACTAGCTAACGAGGTGGCACAAGAGGGTTTCTCTAAGGCGTGAAGTCCCGACCTCGACGGCTTCTTATTAATTACCTCGGTTCGAGGGGATTTGCTTACAAGAAAAACAAGGGAGGTGGGGGGGGGGGGTTATGCCACCGTGAATTTTTAGAGGATGAGAGTATAATCTCCCTACGTTAAATGTGATATTACCGAATATAGATCTCGAAGTACACCACTCGCTGATTTTACCTACAGCACGGTAGACTGTGAAATAATTATAAAGTCGGCTGTTCGGCAGCACGCTGTTTTACACTGGACGCTATGAGCAGTCTGCACATCTACTTCGTTATTTAATCAGAAAGGAAAAAAAGGAGTGTGGATTTTTGCGTAAAATTATTCTGCAATGAATATCTATATTTTCCGCGTATGAGATATTCTATGATACTCGCTATGCAGGTTAAAAAAAACATTCACTCATTCCTGCTATACTGTGACACGCAAGGTGCCACTAATAGCCGCTTAGCGCAACACGCGGTCAAATATGAAAATCTAATAATACTCTACTTCTTTATGGGTTTGGGCTTAGGTTAAAGGTAAAAAGTAACCAATGCACATTTCACTCACTCAATCACTCTGTAATAAACCTCGATTGATCCTTTATTCTCCAATAGCTCAATAACTTCTCGATAATTTTTCCTCGCTCTGTTCCTCATTTTATCTGTTTACCGGTAACGCTCGCTAGTTGCCTCGAAGTGACAATAAATGCGGAGACGGTGTCACGTTCAAACGCTCTGCTCCCATCATACGCTAGCTTCCGTACAACGGTGCAGGCACCTATTCGTGCAGGTGCTGCAGTGCGGGTTCAGTCGGTGGCGGGAATGCGGTGTGTGGCGGGGCAGACGTCGATTCAGCTCGTTGAGCTGTGGTATCGGTAAGTATGGTGGCATGCCATGTAGAAAAGATGGCGGCGCCTAGTGAAAGTGACAACCACAACGTACGATGAGACAGCATGCATTACGGCGGGCGATGTGTTCAGTGCTTTTCATTTATTAAGAAAAAAAAGTATGAAGGCCGGAAGTCGGAAGTGTCTCAGCAGTCCCCAGTGAGTATTGTAGTGCTTGTTGGTTATCGTACTGGTCTTTTTTTGGTTTCTTTTCCACAGCTGCGTGTTTAATAATTAGCCATCCGGAATGGGTTATACCGGTGGGATGTGCTTCTGTGTGTGCGAGAGTAAGGATTGTTGCCGGGACGGAGATCGTGGTTGCTGCAGTGGTTGGATCTTTCCTGCTCTGTTGCCTTACTTCCGCCCTGGCTGCAGGCTCTCTGTCGTGACCCTCGCTGAGTCCTGGGTGGTCCTTCATGGGGAAATTGGTGGTACAGTGAGGACTAGTAATGATAATCTTAGTAACTAAATAGAAATAACAAAAAAAAAAACAATCTGATACGTTAATTTTTTATTGCAGGTGAGTGGTGGCTCCAAGCCACCCAGCGAGGACGCAACGGGTGACTAATTCTGTCACAATATATTTAAAACGGTGACGTGATAGATGAGACTGTGCAATACTTGCATGATTGCTGAACCGATTATCAGTAAATGGTTAATCGGTATCAGTAGATGGCATTTATAAGCGGTGCGCACATTTGATAATAGAATAATAATAACATATGGAGCAACGTTCATTACACGCTCATTAATAATTCAGCAGCGACTATATGGAATTTAATGAAAATACATATTATTCATTTTATAATATACTCCAAAAAGCAAATCGCTGGAACTCAAACTAATGTATTTCCCTGAAAAGATATCATTTAAATCTTACCATGGTGTACCTATGTTTCGTCTGGGAAAAAGTTCGTGGCGTTTTTCCCGATAGATGGCATCAATAGCAAATAAGTCAGACAACACAGATCGCAGCGTCACCCCTAAACGCTCGTTGGAAAGGTGGCACTTCGAGCGTTACTTTGAGTGTATAAACATCGAAATTGGTGCAGTGGTTGGAAAGTTGTTTGCGTTTGAAAATGGAGAAAAGTAATGAAAAAATGCGCTCTATTTTGCAATATTATTACGACAAAGGGAACAACGCTGCGCAGGCTTGTGACAAAATTTGTGCTGTGTACGGTGAAGGTATTTATTAAAATCTGCTGTGCAGAAATGGTTTGCTCGCTTTCGTTCTGGTAATTTCGATGTGAAAGATGAGTCACGCTTTGGTCGTCCAATCACTGAAAAAGCTGATGAAGTTCTTGAAAAAGTCCAGCAAGATAAGCATATCAGCAGTGTCGATATTGGTATGGAGCTAGGCATTGACCACAAAACTATTTGAACCATTTACACAAAGCTGGCTACAAAAAGAAGCTCGATGTATGGGTGCCTCATGAGTAACATCTTCGATGCGCTGCTGAAACGCAATGAAATCGAGCTATTTCTGAAACGTGTTATAACCGGTGATGAAAAATGGATCACGTACGACAATCGGAAGCATCAAAGATCGTAGACAAGGGATGGTCAGCCGTCACAAACGTTCGCAAAGCCAGGATTGATGCCGAAAAATGTGCGGCTGTGTGTGTGGTGGGACTGTAAGGGAATCGTCCATCATGAGCTACTTCCAGTCGGTCAGACGATTGATTCTCAATTCTACTGTGGACAACTAGAGAGATTACGCCAAGCAATTGAAAGAAAACGGCCCGAATTGATTAATAGGAATGATGTTGTCTTCCATCATGACAACGCCCGACCACACACTTCCTTGATGACCCGTTAAAAATTGCGAGAGCTTGGTTGGGAAGTCTTGATGGATCCACCGTATAGTCTAGACATAGCACCCTCTGACTATCACTTATTCCGATCTCTGCAGAACTCTCTCAATGGAATTAAGCTGCTTTCAAAAGAAGCCTGTGAAGACCACTTGATTCAATTTCAACCAGAAACCACAGAAGTTCTTCACCGATGGCATCATGGCTCTACCCGAAAAATGGCGAAACATTGTCGATAATAATGGAGCATATTTCGTTTAAATAAATTCATTTTCACACTTCAAGAAAACCAGTTGAATTTTACGACAAAAACGCCACGAACTTTTTCCCAGACCCAATATTTAGAAATTGAATATAGGACCAACCAAGGATAATCAATTGCGATATGTCGCCTTGGTTTAATCAATGACGCAGTAATCAACTCGGCTATGTCAACTTGCATCACGCAGCTGTGTGACTCATCCAAGTATTATTTATCGGGGATGTTTATTAAACAAATATATCATGAAGCGCGATTGAGAGGTACGATATTTCAGCGTGCTGCATAGAGTAAAATCTTTGTCCGCGGGCAAGCATTCATATGAGCGGGGGAGGACGCGCTCCAAGATGATCATACCCCACTCTAGGGCAATTCGCCTAATATTATATATAGCTGACCGACACGCAACAGAGAAATTCATTTTGTGACAACCAAGTATTCACGAACCAATAATTAGCGTCACTTGTATTCTGAACGTACAAAGTTTTAAGCACCAAGTGGCTAAATAAAGCTGACAAGAATAAGTCGCGTCTCAAGTGCTCGTTCGGTCAGCTATCGATAAATTAAAAGTTTATAAAAATATCTAAAGTGGGTGTAGAATAAATTCCAGAACTATAAAAACCCAAATGTGAATTCTTTTATAACCCTTCCTTCTTCGACAGTATTATTTGACGTCATAATAAAAAAACCATTATATCGGTAAAAGGTAGCAGACGCATTCTACTCAATTATTCTCCGTAGCGGATCCCTTGTGCCTCCATCGGCACGTATTCTGCACGCCCTAACATTCTTCCTGGCATATTGCGTGGTGGTGTCTACAACAGTACGTTTCGTACACCCTTATACTATTATAATTAACCACTCAGAGCTGGTGCTTCCATCAGCACGGCCATACTCTCAAACCCATCGGCGCTTTCATTAGCACGGTTGCACATTACCTTCCATGGGTAGACTTCGTGGGGGCTCGAAGTGGAAAACTCGACGCATTTATGCTTCAATCTATAAAACTATAGATCTCCGAGATCTCGGCGATGGTCAGCTAACCCTACCACTGATGAGTGAGGAGGACCTTCATTGCGGGTTTCACGTAAGGGTTAAAAAAGAAATACGGACACTTTCATAGAAAAATCTCGAGGACCATTTTCTTTCTCTGGGACCGTTAATCTGTTCACTGTCTCGCTCCTCGCTGTCCTCTCTCTATGACGCGTTACTGTGTTCACTCGGGGTACATTTAAATACCATTGCTGCCCGATCAGTGGTATGTCGAGTACGAGTACCAATGCGTCACCTTCGCTGTAAGCCTTTACGTCCGCCAGTCGCGTAAGTGCTGACGCTTAGTTGTGCTCTATAGCGACCGGAAAACCACTGTCGGGTGGTAGGTGTGGTAGTGAATCGACGAGGTAGCGTGTGCGTATTCTTGGTGGCAGGGTCCTGCTCCTGCCTTGCCGCTTGCTATCTCGATCACCAGTTACACTAACTCCTGTACGTCACTGAACAATATCTCCACAGCAATACTGATTGCGATTAAATTTTCGTCTAAGTAGTGGCATCTCACTACATCGTACCGGTTGTCGTTGAGTGTGTGGTTAACACGCCGTATCTGTGCAGGCAGAGCAGACTAGTTCGCCTGTGTGTGATGCATACTCTCATTGGATAAATTAAGGGTGGTCGTTACCACTCATACCTGGTTTTTCGACCCCTCTTGCAGCGTCTGATACGAGGTTTTGAGGCTAGATATTTTTTCATGCAGCTCTTGAGCATCGGCAGCGTCCATATTTCCTGTGGTGGCCTTGATGATTCTTCCAAGGCCGTATAACATTATAAGTTTAACCGGAAAATATTTTTCATTTTTCTCAATTATATAGCAATATTTCCTAGTTTTCTTTGTTTATTGAAGCTCCCAGCTTGCGTCATGAGGGCCTCCTACCCACATTGATTTTGTAGCTTTTATTTTATTTTAATTAGATGTAGGTGAATAACCTATGTATAAATTCTTTTCCCTATATATATATATAAATATATACATCCTAGCATCATATGTACGTATGAACTCTTTTGCTTTTCGTTTCGGCCATTAATGCTCTACCAGGTGTACGCATAAGTTTTTTCCGGTTTAACTAAGAGATGGCGCCAGCGAAAAGTACGCAGCGTATTAATTTGACACATACGTCATTTTGTTCGTCTGACATTAACCTACAAACACACACAAGTTAAGTCCGCCAAAAACTAGCGTCTTTGTTTTATCGTTCAGTGATCATGTCGAGTTTTGTGCCTGAAAAAGAACATTTGCGGCACGCATTGCTTTTCTTATTTAATCAAAAGAAAAAGGCTGCTGAAAGTCAACGTTTGCTGGTAGAAACATATGGTGAACACGCTCCATCGATTAGAACATGTGAGACATGGTTTCGACAATTTAAAAGCGGTGATTTCAATGTGAAAGACAGTGAGCGCTTTGGTAGACCACAAAAATGCGAAGACGAGCAATTGCAGGAGTTATTGGATGATGACCCAACTCAAACTCAACGGCAATTAGCAGAAACATTACATCTGTCACAAGAAACAATCAGCAGACTTTTAGGAGTAATGGGGAAGATCAATAAACTCGGTAAATGGGTCCCACACGATTTGAATGAACGTCAAATAGAAAATCGCAAATCACTCGCCGTCTCACACAGCAGAAGCAGTGAAAGACACCTTGAAATCGCTTGGATGGGACATCCTTCCGCACCCGCTGTATTCGCCAGACCTGGCGCCATCTGACTATCACCTCTTCGCATCAATGGGGCACGCGCTCCCAGAGCAGCACTTCAGCAATTTCGAGGAAGTTGGAAAATGGCTCGACGAATGGTTTGCCGCAAAAGACAAGCAGTTTTTCTGGCATGGTATTCATAAGTTACCTGAAAGATGGGCGAAATCTGTAGAAGCCGATGGCCAATATTTTGAATGAAACAAAAATTAATTTCCCTTGAAAATTACGTGTTTTTTTTACCAAAAAACCGGAAAAAACTTATGCATACACCTGGTATCTTGGCCGATTCTCCTGCCATGGTGGCCTCTGTTGCCCTGATCCATTTTTCCATGGTGGATTTGTTGGAGGCCATGGTCCATTATTCTGCCATTGTTTACCATCTCATCTGCCACTCTGACGACCTGGTGACAAAGGAAACCTGTTTCCTCCATTGTTAAAGGGTATCCCCCGATTTTCGTTCCGCTAGTATGCCCGTGCTGCCTGCTCGCGCTCAGTTCTATAACTAGCATATGCTTGTCGCTTTTGCGGCGCGTACCCACCTGCTCGACCCACCTGCGTACCCCCTCTTCTATTGGTGTAATTTCGGACAATCGGTTAATATTCCTCCGATCCCTCTGCCACTGGTTGTCTGACAGGTGATCGGCTGCCGTGGATTCCCAAAGATATGTTGGGCCTCCTTCGGTAGCCCCATCCTGCCTAAGATGCTCCTCCATGCTTTCCATCATAGGCATTTCCTCGAACTCATTAGAGATATTCTGGTCTCCACCGGTAGCCATTCTTTATCCGAGACACCAAATTACTTTACCGACTCGGCGCCTTACCCTGCCTCCGCAGTCTTTCTTTTCTGTGTCCGAGTTCCTATTTGGGGGCCAAATGTAATGGTATTTCCCCGTTATCATTAATTTTTTGTCTTCTGGGGGGAAGAATTTGGGCTCGAACACGAAGAAAATTAATATAGACTTCTTAAGGAGGTATAAGTGGGGTTTATTTAACAATTAGTAACAAATATGCGATGTTCGGCTTGTTTGCGCCGTAGTCCGTGCAGTCAATTTCCGTCGTAATAACGAGGGTCGATCAATAAATAGTCGGCTTGGTAAAGAAAATCGCGTTTTTTTGGACAAAAATCTTTTTATTTCTCAACATAATCTCCTTTTAGCTCGATACACTTATTCCAACGATTTTCCAATTTTTTTGTGCCCTCCGAATAATACGATTTCAGAAGGTCCTCAAAATAGGTCTCTGTTTCGTCGATGAGGTCATCTCTGGAACCAAATCTCTATCCGCCAAGCCATTTTTTCAGGTTTGGAAGCAGAAAGTAGTCGGAGGGGGCCAAATTTGGAGAATACGGTGGATGCGAAAGCAATTCGTATTTAAATTCATGAATTTTGGCCATCAGCTACACGTTCTCTTTTATGGTTGACAGTGAGCAAATGCGGCACCCATCTTGCGGATAACTTTTTTGTACCCAACTGATCACTCAGGATTGAAATCACTAAGCCATATTATATGCCTGTGGGCTCAGCAATCTCACGCACTTTTAGTCTCCGATCATTTAACACCATATCGTAGACTTTTTCAATTATTTCTGGTATGACGACCGCATTTGGACGACCTGGACGTTCATCGTCAACAATGCTCGTACGACCGCGTTTAAATTCAGCTGTCCAATATTTAATAGTTGATAACGAAGGTGCAAGGTCCATATAAACTTCGTCTAGCTCCGCTTTGATTACATTGTTCGTTTTCTTTTTCAAAAACAAAAATCGAATCACTGCACGATACTTAATTTTTTCCATTTTTGTAAAAACACAAAAGTTGTTTGTCTTTCGATGACTGTCAAACGCAAACTAAACATCGCAGCGAGCTGAAACTTTGACTACAGTCATGTGAAGGATGGCACTACTAAACGTCGTTATTGATTTCTTTCCTCGACCAACAGATGACGCAAGGCCGACTATTCATTGATCGACCCTCGTAATATGTACAAAGGCTCCTTGCTCTTCTTTATCCTCGCCGATAGTAGGCCTTCCACTCGTACGCTCTAAGTAACGGCGGCGAACTCCGCAATTAGGCGGAATCGAGTTCGTCCGTCTCGATATGCAGCCACCTAGCTGCCGAAGTGCGCCGTCTGTTGTGCTTGGAGCCCTGTTGCTGGCGCGCCTCTCAGCTATTGTGGCCGCTGAATCCGTGTTCGCGTCACCTCGCTTTTAGACAATTGAAATTATGTCGATTTCCACATTGTTTTCCGTCCGGGTCTTCTGTCCGTGGTGTTTGTTCCGCCTCCGTGGACCTTTCGTGGGTCTTTTTGTGTCGAGCGTACCCTCGAGTCGCGAGAGATCTCTATCTTGGGCCGTGATGTGTCCACCCGGGATTCTGTTTTCAAGTGGTTTTATTTATTTATTTGTAACTTCTATTGAAGTCCAGGGCAGGTGAAATGGTTCGACACCCTGGATGGTTCCCGTTGAATTTCTGCCTAGGTGAGTTGTTCTCTTGCTTCTTTTTCGTATTGTCCTGGGAAGCGGTATCGCTCCGGTCCGATGTGCTTGACGGAGCTAGTAGATTGGTTTTCCTCACTCCGGTTGTTTTACTGGCCTCTGGGTCTCTAATCCCTTTTCCTGGGATTTTGTTTGACGGTGGGCCTCAAATTTCCCTCACCAACTGATCTTCCTTAATAATTTCCCAAAGTTTACTCCAAAAAGTATCTCTCTCCTTGATGCGTATACTTATTCCGATATTATTGGGTCCACCGTACGCTGATTATTGCTGGAATTCTCCTTGGATGTCACCGATTTCCATTCCTTCTTTTTCTGCAATCCACTCCTGCTTTCTTTCGCCAATTTCTAACACGTACTCCATGGGTTCTAGTAGTTAGTCTAATCGCAATGACCGTTCCGTTGCGCCGACAATCTTTCTATTTACTATTCTCCCACTTATTTCTAATTATTTTTCTCAAATTTTCCCTAGAAGATTTTCTGTAATCCTCTTACACACAATCGAGTCCGTCACTTGATAATTCCCCCTTTCTATCGACTGCTCGGCTTCTTAGTGTCTATTTCCTTATTCTCTAGCGTCCGATTCCTATTTTACTCTAGCACTTCATTTATTCCAATCTTTTCCTAGCTTTAACTGGATTTATTTGATTCTTTGAAACCATTTCGAACGTCTACTTGCTAATTTATACTCTCTGGTATCTTGATCCCTATTGTTCGATGAGAGATCCACAATTTTCAAATAAATGACTGCTGCGCACCAAAAAGAATTATCTCGAATGGTAGTTTTCTAGAGAAGATGGTTCCTCTCTGGTAGCAACGTCTTTTATATCACTTGCCCTCCCTTTCTCACTCTGTTCTCTTTTCTCCTCTCATTTCGGATTTTAATATAATTTTGGATTCGTTGCAGGTTCCCGACACCGTGCTCTAGCGTTCCCCTCGCTGCTCGAGTGGGGTCAGCTCGTCGCTGACTCGCTGTTTTTCGACAGCGAGGGAACATTCTGTGGTGGTGATGTCATCCGTTTCTGGACGCGGTTCCAGTTTCGAAAATCTGGAACTTTATGCTATATTCCGCCTACCGTGTATCTCGCTCGTTTTGTTTAATAAAGTGTTTTTTTTCTCTCGTTACACGTTGATTTGTGTTTTATTATCTACTTATTCTTATGTTGACTGTGATTACGTCACATATAGCAGTCATCAGAGCCATTCCAATAATGTTCAAGATGATTTAAATTCTAATACAATACTCCGACAATTGTAACCAATAGTATTTAGTCATGTATGTCGAAATTAGTGGTATTGTCATCACTGATGAAAAAACAAAAGATCAGCAAACCAGTGCATTTAACACTTGCTGGTAAGCACTGTAACCAATATCTCCAACTCCAACACTTCTAGCTCCTGCGGGTAGTCACAAAAGCCCGTGCCTTTGCATGCTGGGCGCCAGTCTCGTGAATCAGATTATTTCCCGAGACGAATTTAATTTGCACGCAGTAGACACGGTGCCGGCTCGGTCTCGATGCAGCCTTAGCGTATCGTAGAGGGCATCGGTCAGTCCGAGTTGTCTCGCGAAGAAAATCTCCACACGGTTGTTGGGAAATCCAAAATACAATAAACAATTTTTTACAGCCGATAAACAAAAAATTAACCGAGAGCCAAGTTGGTACTCTTGGAAGCACAGTCGGGAAGCAACAAGTTGCAACGTGCCAGATTCCCGTTAAGCAAAAACGTCTTAATACTAATTACTGAGGGGAATGCTGCATTGATAACAACAACGAAATGCACGGCTTACTCAGTACACCCATACAGTTACTTTTCCGTCCGATCGGCCTGGATCGCCCCAAACAAGAATGAAATTAAATATAATTAATGTCGTCAGGGAATTAAAATTGATAACATAAAACCCGTCGAACAATTAAATTAAGGGGTTATACGCAGTTATGATTTTCAAAAAATCGATTTTTTATTGCTTTTTTGTAATGTACATATATTCAAAAGTATACACACAAAATTTCAAGTCGATCCGAGCAATACTTTCGGAGTTATACCTATATATGTAGAGACGCCTCGGCGCGTTTGAAAGTAGGTGGGGCAGAGGATCAAGCGGCAGCTGTTTACCTGGACCGTTGCTCCTTTTATATCCTTTTATATACCTGTGTATTGTATTCTTATACATTGTGTGAGAGTGTAGTAGTGTTTTCCTTATACCTGAGAGCAAAATTCAACGGTTTCTAGACGCTTATTCAGTATATACAGCCGAGGCAAACAGTGAAGTCGTGCGTTCGTTTCCGTATTTTCTGCAATATTTCGTTCGGATTTCTAAGATAATTGTGAATTATAGTATAATAATTCAATATAAAAGTAAGTAGAGAACGGCGTTCTGTTACAAGCGCGAACAAATCAAGAAATCGAAAACGGAAAAACGTTTTTAATCCGAATAAAGCTGAGACGGACGAAAGCAGCTTCAGCGCATCTGCCAAAAAATTCAAAATGCAGGAGCAAATTATTGTGCCTCGTGACACTTCGATAGAATATAGAATTTTGAACTTTATCACAGTGTTTGCAGCAATTTCCGAGTATGTAAAGTGCAAAACTTGTAATAAAGCCATGAAGTTTGAAACTAGTAGCGAAAGAGGACTTGGTTTTAAAATTATTTTGCTATGTGATGACTGTGCTCCGCGTACTGTAAATTCGAAGACAACACCAAATTGAATTGCTGGAGGCTGCTGAAGGAATGGAGGGTTTATTATATGGCCCTGATATAGACAACACCATGTAAGTTGAAAAAAAAATTTTTTTTCTATGTGTGAATCGGTTTTGAAACTTTAAACGCGTTTTTCTCAAAACAGCATTTTTCAAGTCGGTGAACACGATATCTCAAAAACGGCTTGTTCGACCGGTCTAAAATTTTAACATAATCTTCTCAGATACATTTTCTAGTAATTAATCGTTCCTTTTGTCAATACGATACTTATTTTCCATTTTATAAACAATTTAAGGCCAAATTTTACATAAAAAATCGAAAACATTTTTTTGAGAAGCCGCCAGTAGTATGTGTACACCTTTGCTCCATCCCACTCCTATCCCTACTCCTTCTTCCACCACGCGGCTACCCCCACCACCTCACTTTTCCACCGCCGCGCTACCCACTCTGCTTGACCAGTGTCGGTAACATGGAAATGGTAAAGTGAGGTGGTGTGGGTACCTTGGTGAACAAGAAAGAGTAGAGATAAGAGCAGGATGGAGCAAAGGTGTACACATACTAAATAAATAAACTCATGCACTCACCACTTCTGCTGTTGTTGACCGCTGCTGTTGTACTATCCTCCTCCTTCTACGGCGGTTTCAACTCTCTCTCTCTCTCTCTCTCTTTCTCTCACTTTCACACACACATATACGCGAGCACGTACCCACTCACACCCCCCACACACACACACACACACACACACACACACACACACACACACACACACACACACACACACGCACGCACGCACGCACGCACGCACACGCACGCAGGCACACGCACACGCACACACACACACACACACACGCACACACACGCACGCACGCACGCACGCACGCATACGCTCACGCACACACTTTTTCTACCTAGCACCGTCCATGTCAGGAGACTCGGGGTCCTCGAAGCCTTCGTCCACGTCGCCGCCATCGTAGCCGATTGCTATGTCCTCACCGAGAACCCCGAATACGTATTCCACCACGTCCACATTGTCCAACGTCGTTAGCCTAACACTGGGAGTACGACTCTCGCCTCTCACCACAACACCGTGCAATGATGCGGCGGAACCACACATTGACTCCAGCAGCGGCATTAAGCCAGAGTCGTCTACCCGTTCCAATCCATGCAGATGGCACCCCATGCAAAAGGCAGGTATCATGCCGGTGAGGGTATCAGGATAATATAAGTTATCCCAATTGACGAATATTGGGTACCCCTCATCGATTAGGAGTACCTCCGAATATCCGTCACCATCTGCATAGATTAGCTCACCGCAATCCGCACGACCGTTTTGCACAACCACGCACCGCATCCCCTCGTAAAGGTCCTCCAGGGCGATACTAAATGATGCGCGATCCCACTCGTAAAAAACACGATGGAGAATTTTCGCCATCTCCTCGTACGCGTCCCACATTTCATCGGTTCGCAGATGAACCACCATGTCCAAGTCTATATATAAAACACTGCACCAAAACGCGACACCCAGAATACTTGCATCATAACGAAGATACATAGCGGAAAAACGTTTTAGACTGTACGATCACGAAGTTAAAGACAGACTGGATGCTCCGGATGAGGCTGGCGGTGATCACAGCGTTTGAAGATAACAAACCCCCCTCTGAGTCATAACTAGGTGTGCAGCGCTTTGAATGCAATGTCAGCAGTTTTGCACGTGTGTATCGCTTTGCGCTGTGCTTCTCGTGAAGCGAATGCTCTGCAGTAAAAGACGCAGAATATGATACCGTGCCGCGAGAGACCTCGATTATAATTTATATATAATTATAAAAGAAGAGACACAGTAAGCCGATGTATTTGTTTTTAATTAATCAATATTTTATTCAAATCACTTTACAGATATTTACCGTCGTATGCAACATCCCTGCAAACACGGTAATCTTCGCTCGGAGACTCCTCTGCCGTTAAATTTATTTTTATCACTGTCTGATCGTCGAGAAGCAAAAGCATTGTAATATTCACGCACTAATCTGTCGTTTTTCGTTACATTATCGCTAAAGAGATTATTAAATCGCGACATGGTGAAGCCGCACGACATAAGGTGTAGGAATACGATGCAAAATTGTCCACACACATCCGACGTATTACTCTGTAGCTGCTTGAGGCCGTACCGATAGAACTTGCAGCTTCTTCGTAGTCGTGCGAGATGTTGCGGTATAACCGGTGGTAGCCCGTAGCTATCAAAGTACATTCCTTTTCCATGATGGTTAACGTACATGGCGATCCAATGCTCTCCAGGTCCGTCGTGGTTATCCGTGTTAACTACGAGTCCGGCTGGTAACGACCATACACGAGGAATTCTGTCAGCCGGGTATACGCCAACGGTTGAAAGTGGTAGATGCTGCAGACTATCGTAGATTTATCTAGTGTTCATGCTGAACACATAGTCAATGATTAAATGATGACCGATACGCTTTGAAAGACGTATATATATGCAAAATTTATTTCACAGCATCGTCGATCGTGTCACGACCACATGATGAAGATTTCTCCTCTTTTTTATTCCCTTCCTCTTCGTCTGCTGACCAAACATCCATGTATGATTCTCCTTTAAATGGATGCTCGCGAAGCCAATTTTTCATTTGGAAAGCCTGGCATATTGCACAATGCGAAGACGCTGTATCGTTTATCATAGCGTGTCTGAGGCATTTTCGCAAAGATTTCGGCATAAATGTGTACGATCGGGCGCCCTCCTCATCCTCCAGGTTGGAAATTTCATGACTCGTGATATCGCAAAGAAGTATAGCCTTCTCGTGACCGCACGTATAGATGCGTCTTGATTTTCGCGAAATTTCACGCAAGTTAGCGTATACCTGCTTACAGCTCACATCGCCCTCAAACCACTCCAGACCGTGAAAATATTTCGAGAAAAAATTATTCTGGCTTCTCGATTGCTGTGGTAAATCGGCAAAGTGACACAGCGGTGCAACGATCCAATGAGCAGAGTACGGTCTATCCACTGCTACCACTGCAATTTCTTTCGGAATAAATTCCGAGTCTTTACCACGAATTCCCTGTATATCCACGACGATATCCATTTCCACGTCTAAGCCGTACAGATAACCGAGTTCGACTGATTAGTTACTCGCGGACACGCTTCTACGTGTCTTAACACGAAATAATTTTATGCCGACATCAGCACATTTTTCGCTTATCCAGTAAAATCCACCATTACCTGCCGAGAGGCATCAATTTCAAGGACATTATCATATTCCGCGTAGACTACACAATTTATCGTTGAAGCAAGCGCATCCTCAAATCGTACCTCTATTCTCATACTACCGTGCTTTATTAAATTCCAATGTGTATTGCTGTTCGCCGAAAGATCGGGTGTCAAATCAAAAGCAGACAGACAGTATCCATCGCGATAATTATCGCGATCGATCGAATTACCGTCGTTCAAGAAATGTATTCCAGTTCCCGAAAACAACGTTTGAAAAGCATCCACATATAGATGATTTTTCGTGAAATCAGGTTGTAACGGTTTCGAAGGTATTTGAGCACCATCTACATACAACGAGAGATAATTTATCTTGTAATTTTGGAAATTGAACGGATTCATACTGAAGTCACCGTTAAACGCTTTATTATCGACAAAACCGATAATTATACGCTTCGGCAACTGACCTAACACGATATTATCGATAGTCTCTCCATGAACACCAGAGTGTATTGAAACGGCTTTTACCTCGACTCTCGTAAGAGGATATTTAGCCGTAGATTTTGCCAGAGTTCTAGCATGTGAGAGCAGCACACCAGGAGCTATTTTTGTTCTACGAACGAGAAGCGATGCCTCGAGAATCTTTAAGCCGCATTGACCATTCTTTGTATCCTCCACAAGACAAAATGAATCTCTAGACCGAACCAGCCGTAGGCGCATCTCGACACCATTTAATAGGAACCGCTCCTGATTGAATATATCGCAATGCAGATGACCGAGCAAGTCTACAGTTTTCTCGACATTTAAAAATTGTTTTCTCTTCACAAGACCCGTATTTTCCGATGTTATGTCATCCATTTTTCCAGGCGTATCGTCGTACCAGAGAACGCTCGTGAGATGCGAATTTTGTGCTGCTGGACCGTAATTCAAAAGTGTTTCTATGTACTGTAACGTGGCAAAATCCTCCAGCGCTGCGTCCTTCTCGCACGACGGCTGCCAACACGATCTCGCAGGGCTGTGAGGAATAATCGCCGTACTCTATTTAATTATTTCCGTTTTTTTATTTTCTTTTATTAATTTGTACGACCGGACGGAGGGGAGCCCCGCGTATGCTGATGGCTGGCTTCTGGATGCGACTTATTACACCGACCGGCTCTTTCCATCTTGATCCATTGGGAAATATCATTGTCCCGCTGGATGTGGATCGATTAACGATACGACGCTATCTGTGGCCGATCAGCACCTACTAGCAACGATCCATCAGTCGTTTGGGGTTCACCGACCGGGCAGAGTTATACATCCCAAGGATCGGTTGTTAATTTTATGCGTTGTCCAGTCGAGGCGCTCCGGTGACACCGATTCCCCCAATTGACCGAGTTCAGACCGATAGGTGGGGATCATAGTTGACGGGCACGCGTGCCGGCAGGACCTCAGGGCTTTTTCCCGGTTACCGTCGAGCGAACAGGACGTAGCAGCGAGTATCATATCGTCCCGCTCCATCATTGATTTCGTCGAAATCTATCACCACCTATCGTGGGTACCGGGGCATATCTTTTGAAACAACGAGGAGTAAATCGAGGATGGTATCCAGAGGAGAGAATTTCGAGACGGTTTTGGGTTAAGAAGGATTAGCAAGGAACATCGCATCGTCATCGCCCCGGTGAGCTCTCTTCCCTTCTACGGTCTTTCGCCATTATTTGATTATTATTGTTTTTTTTAATTCTTTGGAAAGCTCGATTCAAACTTAGTCGTACCTGCGATTCTGATATACCACGCACAGAGTACTATTCGTATCGGGACAGGCTGCGTCGAGTAGAGTGTAATATCGTGATCGTTTGGCGGTTAGAGCCGGGAAGAAGTCACTTCGTTCGTTGTCCTTTTTTTTGTTACTGTTCTGTAGTCGTTTGCTGTAAGAACGCGCGCGTGTTGGTACATCATCCCGTGGTCGGATTGTATGTGAGGGATTTGAATGCCATAGGCCGTGTCGCGGACTTTCAGGAATAACTGACACTTATAGATTTATAATATTTTATTCGCCTTATTTTATTTTATTTATCTCTCTTATTATATTGGACATTATTTTATTTGTGCGAATGCATGCAGTGCGTGCTCGGCCGTCATCCCGTGTTTGTACTTGATCGAGGGATTGGTACGGTTCGAAGCGTATCTTGCTATGATAAATAGTTCGTTCGTTATTTTCGTTGTTACTGTTCTGTAGTCGTATAGTTAAAACGTGCGCGCGTTAGGCCGTTATCCCGAAGTGTGTTGGTTTGTGTGGGATTGGAACGGGATAGACCGCGTCACAGATTTTAACGAAATATAGACTTTGGATTTATGTGAGTTAATTTGAGTTCCCTTTCGTTTCGATTTGGAAGGTCGTGCGCGAATTCGTACGTCGTCCCGTTGTAGATTGGATGTAAAAGGGACTAGAACGTTATATAGCGCGTCGCGTATCCTTCCAATCAATAGGCGTTTCTCTGTTTTATTTATTTATTTATTATTTTATTTATTCTTTTATTTATCATTTATTGGTTATTTGTTATATTTTATTCCACCAACGAGGTATTGGTCGAGATTATTATTCTCACATTAATTATTGTATTATTATTATTATTCTTTGTTATTATTGAATTACCGACCATTATTTATTCGTTATTTGACATCTCACGGACCGCAGAAAGTCTCGGTGGTTTGACTTTTACACGGCATACATTATTCGAAATTGTAATAGCAGGCCGTGGATCGCTTCGCGTACGTGACCTCCCGACGTCCCGTTGTTATGGTTCTTGGATGTATTTGGGATTAGCTCGGAATAGGCCGTATCGCGAACTGTGCGTTGAGACAACCGAATATTTGGCTGTGTCGGTGAATATTGGTCGAGATTCAAATAAACGAGCGAGATAGGCTATATAACATCTGCAGGGCATGAGAGTGAGTGAGAGCGTGGGATAACGTACGCCGCCGAATTAGAGATTCCAATTATGATATCTAACTGGATTTGGAAAATTGTTAACACCGGAGAGAATAATTTTACGGGACATTTTAGTTAAATTCTAAATTGATGTTTATTGGAGAAATAAAGAAGTTTGTAAGTCCCGTACCCGCTATTGTTGTTTAAATTATTTACTGTTATTATTTTATTTATGTATTTGCTATTTATCTAACTGACCATATTTTATTTTTGACTAATTGGTGACTTGATAGTCCGAACCACCCACTCTGCCTTGAACAGCTGTAGCTGGCCTGGGTCGAGACTGGTCATCCAACTCGGTATTTTTCCTTCCGGCGCGAAAGCGCCTGGCGCCCATCTCGAAAGAGAAAATAAAAAGGAAGGAAAAATAACTTGGACCAGTCATAGGTAACGTGGTGCGTTGAGGAGCAAATTTCTCGTTACAAATTTGGCGCCCAACGTGGGGCCTGGCTGTCAAGTTGTTAATTTTTATTGAAAAAAAAATATTTTATTACTTACTAACTCTCTTCTAATTCAAGTTTATTTCATTTTATTTTATCCTTTAATAATTTCCATTCTTTTAATTACCCTAGATTCTCTTATCCTGAATTTTATCATTAAACATTAGTAGTTTTTTTTGGTTTTTGGTCAGGATACTTTAACAATTTTCTTTTTAATTATTTCGGTTTCTTTTTATATTATTTTTATTATTATTGATGATCGCAACGATAGCAAGTTTTTTCCCATTCAGATCGACATTTCTCTCTCATTAGTAAGGGTGTTTTATGATTGTTGAAAATTCGATCCAAAATTATCTGAAATAATCAAGCGGGATAGTATAGCTAACGTTACCGAATTCGGCAGTACAGTTATTCCGCTAAGCACTGTAGCAAGCCTTCGGGAGGCACACAGTAGACCAAGCTTGCTCGCATTGTCTAGTGCCGCGCTCGAGGCCGGCCGTGTTTACATTTTTTCTGTTGTGTGTCGCCGAGTGGGTAGCAGTCTTCGATGTTGGAAACTGGTACTCCCGGCTAATGTAATATTATTTCTTGCTTATTATAATACCTTGAAATATTATTTGGAATTATACCGGGTAGAGCGAATTTGCGGGTCCCGATTTTACGTTGGTGGTAGCTATAGAGAAGGAATAATTACGAAATCTGTCAGATCTTGGACTCAGTTATTCACTGAATGATACAATGATTTATCACTATTACCTTCATTAGTTAATCATTTTATTATTATTATTATTACCTTTGTTATATATATTTTCCATTTCATTTTTTTTATTCTTTCCTTCTTTTCTCATTCCATTTATTATTAACATTGATTTATTATTATTTTTTTTTGTAATTGGATTTATTATTATTCTTCTTATCTTTCAATATTATTATTATTATTATTATTGAATAAATCGTAGACCGGGCCTCGTCCCGCTACGTGAATATAAAATTTTTTTTGTGATTCATCCTTTGCTCTGGTTAGCCTTTTATCACCATCACGGAGGGACTCGCCGCTCCTCGTTATTGCTCTTCTGTTCTTTTGCTTATTAGTCTCGTTTGTTCTGTTTTATTATTATTTTTATTGATAGTTGCCTAGCGGTCATTTGTTTATTTATTTATTTATTTACTTATTTATTATTTTGTTTCCATTTATTATTTACTTCTGTTTTCCCTGTTTATTATATTTTCTATCGTTTTCATTATTGTGCTATTGGTTTATTTGTTTTGTCTTATCTATTTTTTTTTTGTTCTATCATTTTTGTTTATTGGTTTTTAATAATTTTATTTTTTTTTTTTTTGCTGCTAATTTACATTCTGTTCGTTTACCTTTGTGTTTTAATTATATTGTGTTAGGATATTTGTTCATTTGCTTAATTCATCTATTTTGGTTTGTTTATTCATTTTTTTTTCGTATGAATTTTAGTTATCTGTTTGTTTAGTCGTGTTATTTTAATTTTATTGGTCGAATTATTTATTTATTTGGTGTTATCTTTGCTTTGTTTATTAGTTTCTGGGATTATTCGTTTATTGTGTTTTATCTCGTTTTCTTGGCGTTTTCCTTGATTAATGTGGTGGGTTAGTATTTATTTATTTATTTATTTATTTACCCATTAATTTAATTATTTGTTTGTTTGTTTATTTATTTATTTATTTTTTTGTTGTTGTTTTTTTGTTTTGGGTTCGGTTATTTTGACTTATATTATTATTGCTCCGAGAGTCCCGTGCGAGCCTGTGAGGTCGTGGAATGCAGAGGTCGGACGTGCGACTGTATTTCGGTTAGGGAAAGACCGGGGTGGAGGAGAGTTTTCCGGCCGAGGGCGGCCGTGTTTAAGGGGGGGAGCGTTGTAACGTGGCAAAATCCTCCAGCGCTGCGTCCTTCTCGCACGACGGCTGCCAACACGATCTCGCAGGGCTGTGAGGAAGAATCGCCGTACTCTATTTAATTATTTCCGTTTTTTTATTTTCTTTTATTAATTTGTACGACCGGACGGAGGGGAGCCCCGCGTATGCTGATGGCTGGCTTCTGGATGCGACTTATTACACCGACCGGCTCTTTCCATCTTGATCCATTGGGAAATATCATTGTCCCGCTGGATGTGGATCGATTAACGATACGACGCTATCTGTGGCCGATCAGCACCTACTAGCAACGATCCATCAGTCGTTTGGGGTTCACCGACCGGGCAGAGTTATACATCCCAAGGATCGGTTGTTAATTTTATGCGTTGTCCAGTCGAGGCGCTCCGGTGACACCGATTCCCCCAATTGACCGAGTTCAGACCGATAGGTGGGGATCATAGTTGACGGGCACGCGTGCCGGCAGGACCTCAGGGCTTTTTCCCGGTTACCGTCGAGCGAACAGGACGTAGCAGCGAGTATCATATCGTCCCGCTCCATCATTGATTTCGTCGAAATCTATCACCACCTATCGTGGGTACCGGGGCATATCTTTTGAAACAACGAGGAGTAAATCGAGGATGGTATCCAGAGGAGAGAATTTCGAGACGGTTTTGGGTTAAGAAGGATTAGCAAGGAACATCGCATCGTCATCGCCCCGGTGAGCTCTCTTCCCTTCTACGGTCTTTCGCCATTATTTGATTATTATTGTTTTTTTTAATTCTTTGGAAAGCTCGATTCAAACTTAGTCGTACCTGCGATTCTGATATACCACGCACAGAGTACTATTCGTATCGGGACAGGCTGCGTCGAGTAGAGTGTAATATCGTGATCGTTTGGCGGTTAGAGCCGGGAAGAAGTCACTTCGTTCGTTGTCCTTTTTTTTTGTTACTGTTCTGTAGTCGTTTGCTGTAAGAACGCGCGCGTGTTGGTACATCATCCCGTGGTCGGATTGTATGTGAGGGATTTGAATGCCATAGGCCGTGTCGCGGACTTTCAGGAATAACTGACACTTATAGATTTATAATATTTTATTCGCTTTATTTTATTTTATTTATCTCTCTTATTATATTGGACATTATTTTATTTGTGCGAATGCATGCAGTGCGTGCTCGGCCGTCATCCCGTGTTTGTACTTGATCGAGGGATTGGTACGGTTCGAAGCGTATCTTGCTATGATAAATAGTTCGTTCGTTATTTTCGTTGTTACTGTTCTGTAGTCGTATAGTTAAAACGTGCGCGCGTTAGGCCGTTATCCCGAAGTGTGTTGGTTTGTGTGGGATTGGAACGGGATAGACCGCGTCACAGATTTTAACGAAATATAGACTTTGGATTTATGTGAGTTAATTTGAGTTCCCTTTCGTTTCGATTTGGAAGGTCGTGCGCGAATTCGTACGTCGTCCCGTTGTAGATTGGATGTAAAAGGGACTAGAACGTTATATAGCGCGTCGCGTATCCTTCCAATCAATAGGCGTTTCTCTGTTTTATTTATTTATTTATTATTTTATTTATTCTTTTATTTATCATTTATTGGTTATTTGTTATATTTTATTCCACCAACGAGGTATTGGTCGAGATTATTATTCTCACATTAATTATTGTATTATTATTATTATTCTTTGTTATTATTGAATTACCGACCATTATTTATTCGTTATTTGACATCTCACGGACCGCAGAAAGTCTCGGTGGTTTGACTTTTACACGGCATACATTATTCGAAATTGTAATAGCAGGCCGTGGATCGCTTCGCGTACGTGACCTCCCGACGTCCCGTTGTTATGGTTCTTGGATGTATTTGGGATTAGCTCGGAATAGGCCGTATCGCGAACTGTGCGTTGAGACAACCGAATATTTGGCTGTGTCGGTGAATATTGGTCGAGATTCAAATAAACGAGCGAGATAGGCTATATAACATCTGCAGGGCATGAGAGTGAGTGAGAGCGTGGGATAACGTACGCCGCCGAATTAGAGATTCCAATTATGATATCTAACTGGATTTGGAAAATTGTTAACACCGGAGAGAATAATTTTACGGGACATTTTAGTTAAATTCTAAATTGATGTTTATTGGAGAAATAAAGAAGTTTGTAAGTCCCGTACCCGCTATTGTTGTTTAAATTATTTACTGTTATTATTTTATTTATGTATTTGCTATTTATCTAACTGACCATATTTTATTTTTGACTAATTGGTGACTTGATAGTCCGAACCACCCACTCTGCCTTGAACAGCTGTAGCTGGCCTGGGTCGAGACTGGTCATCCAACTCGGTATTTTTCCTTCCGGCGCGAAAGCGCCTGGCGCCCATCTCGAAAGAGAAAATAAAAAGGAAGGAAAAATAACTTGGACCAGTCATAGGTAACGTGGTGCGTTGAGGAGCAAATTTCTCGTTACAGTACGCTCGATAAGCGTAGGCATTATTTGGAGGTGAAACTAATTTTTGATTCAGGTATACATCTACCTGATTAAACATAGAATGAAGAAATTGTTTACAGGGCCGGCACTTACTTTCGACGATGTGCCCGCGGCAATTTCCGTAATGGTAGGAGATGTTATTTTCACTCTCAGACTAAGCATAGTATGCGCGAGATCGATATACTCATCACCCTGTCCGGGAATAACAAATTCAATCGGTGAATCATCTGTTAGCGAAGATATTGGTTTGTAATACACCCAATTGGAGCCTTCGATATTAGTTTGCGTCGGTGGGAGTGAAAATAATTTAAGTTCCGATTTAAGACACTCGCACGAGTGCGCATGTAGAAAAGCCATCTTGTTTCAGCTATCCAAAAATATCTGCAACTGTTCGTTGACGAGTCTTCTTCTTATTATTGTTCTTATTATTCTTCTTCTTCTTTATTGTTTTTTTCTTTATTACACTTTTATTTTTACGGGAGATACGTCGTGGTTTACGTTCGTTCGATGAATGAGGAGTACGTGAAATTTTGCGCTTTTTATAACCAGACCCCCGCATGAGAGTGTCAATTTTTTCAGAGGCTTTGCGTTTGAGATTACTGCCTGATTCTCGCGCTCTCTCGCGAATAGCATCTTTCACAGCTATATTACTATCGAGGATATCACCGGCTACGTTTACACCAGCGCGCAACGCCTCTTTTCCAACTGCTTTAGCGCCCTTCTTTAAAAGTGGTAACACTCGACGAAACAGGCCCCCGAGAAAGCTACCGATACCGTGTCCTCGCTGATTAGGTGTTCCGATATAAACATGGCTAATACCACCATACCCGCGACGACCCCGTTCGTGCTGCACACTGTCAATATCATCCATAGTGGTGTAATCAATCGTGGGACCTTATGAAATGTAGTGTCACAGTCAACGTTCTCTGCTCGAATGGTATAGGATCCCCAAATTCGTCTCTTATATCGATCTCGATAGTGTGTAAATTATTGCGCAAGAGACGTATATATCGTGGCGTTTAAAACGATTTAATTTTTATCGAACCATACGGACAGTCATCAGTATCAATGGGAACAACTCGTAAGAGGGGTGTTTGTACATCGCCTGTAATATAGCTCTCGCAGATATCTGTGTATAAAAACATGCTGCCCGGTATAGCACCGGTGAGAGATGCAGGCCTCGACCCTGTGTATTCGCAATGCGGTTCTATCATTACGGGCCTACAAGCCTCTTCCGAGAATCCTAGTAGCCTTGCGATATTGGGCGATACGCGAAAGTCGTGGTAGCGTAGATCGTCGCATACGCGTGCCACTTCGACCTGCCCGCTCGGAAGCGATTTAAAGCGCGAATGATCGGCCATGTGAGGTAACTGATTTATACCCTCCAAAAGAGCGTCTATAGAGCGATATACACCAGGTGCTACTTGGTCTCTATCAGCGCTCCTCCGTGTTAAAAGATTTAAACCCGATAAATCATAATCACCATCCTCAAAAGTTACGAGATTTTCTACAGTAGGAACATGTAAAAGAGTCATCGGATAAGCAATTTCCACAAGAGAAACAGACCATTCTCCGTGCAGGCGTATCTGACGCGGTAGTTTTGTAATAAATTTCGTCGTCGTATTATCCAGAAAATACTGCATACTACTGTTGCTCGGTAGTACCACAAAGAAAGAGCTATCCTTGGAGCTCATATTTATCACGGACGATGATCCCGAGCGTTCTTCTTCTTCTTTGTCCTCTTCTTCTCTTTTGTTTCCTCAGATGACGGAGGCACTCGTACTCGTGATAATTCTGCCTCGTAGAAAATACCGTCGATAGTCTCGTTATTCAGATCGTGTAAAATATACACGAATGGCTCTCGATTCACTGATATTAGTTGAATCTTGAATAATTCGTTACTCCAACCACGCTCATATCCTTTTACGAAAGCTGCTTCAGCTGTACTGATACGTACCAAGTCACCGACGCTGTATTTAGACTTTTTTACTTTTTTTGCGTTACGCTCGTAACGCCGTGCTGAATTGTCTCGGGCTATAGAGGCATTTTCGAGGGTTACTTCGCTCGGAGGAATACGCGGTCAGCTATGTCTAATGTGATTATAAGCATATAAAAAATTTTGTAAAACATCGATGTAACGCTTATTTCGCGTGTATGTAAAGTAGCGCCACATTCGCTCTTTTATTGTTCGATTAAAGCGTTCGGCAATCGAGGCTTTTATATCAGGGTTACGAGCAGCGCAAAAATCGATATTCTTTTTCTTGAGAATTGGCTGAAACGGTGCGCCGATAAATTCTTTGCCTCGATCAGTTTGCAATTGTTGCGGGCAACGATTGTTACTCCGCGCGAGTATGCGTGTGAGACCGCGGGCCACGTTTGCGCTCATTTTGTGACGCAAAGCCTCGACCCACGCGTGTTTGCTCAACACATCGATAACAACGAGCAGATACGCGTACCCATCGTTGTACGTGGCTATCAAGCGAAGATCAGCTAAATCAGCCTCCCATACATCGTCTATATTACTCACGCTATACGTACGACGGGAAAATCGTCGTCGTATGAGGCGATGCATGTTATATGAATCCTGTGTCTCGAGCCATGGTAAAACATTTTTTCGCGCTACTCTTCGATCCACCTGGGCCAAATTTTTTGCTCGAGAATAGGAAGCACGATGAGCGGTGTCATAATAGATTTTTTGAAGAATTTTCATAATTTTAGCGATGACCAGTTAAATGGATTCTTTTTCTTTTTCTTTTCTAACTGTGCGGGGGGTCGATATTCTGCTTGTGCGAAGTTTTGCAATTGTTCGTCTTCTTCTTCATTCCCCTCCTTCCCCTCGATGATGTCGTTTTCAGCCGTGAGCATTAAATCTCTATTTGAGTGTGCGGTCTTGGCTTCGTCGTCGTTGTTGTTGTTGCTACTGTTGCTGCTGTTGCTGCTGCTACTATCGTTTTCGCGCGGTAAAATAAGACGCCGCTGTGGTGTCGAGGATGATGTAGGTGTAGGCTCGTGTAGTAACGCGGGATTACTGATAAATTCACGCGACATCTGTATCGCTCGCAGGAGTTCTGCAAAGTGAGATCGTCCGATGGATTTCTCGCGTTTTCTAGCTCGCATAGCATCGTTAACAAGATCAACGATATTGGAATTTGAAATTCTTCTGCCGTCTATGGAAACAACGCCGTTACGATCCCATGTCATTTTTTTATCAACGGCGCTGCGATGCAAATTGCGAAGCAACGATATTGCTTTAGATTAAAATTTTTTTGGTACGCTATCGATAATAAGTGTGTCATTGAGCCAAGATTTAACTTTGTTCATTAAAACGTCGTCGGATTTATTCTCGTAGCTATCGAGTATTGCTACTTTTCGTTTTGATAAAATATTCGGTACGGCATTATCGTACTCGACCATGTGAAGATAACGCTGTAAAACCTGTTAGTACGCTATCCACTTCTCTCTCTCGCTTTTGTACGAGTGAGAGTTTAGAATTTCACTCAGCTCAGAGTCGAGGCGCAATAATGGCGTACCGGTAGTCTGTACGGAAGGCAACGGGTCTGCACTAGAAGTAGTAGTAGTAGTAGCAGCAGCAGCAGTAGTGGCGAGTCCAGCGAGACGATGTATGTTATCATGAGGAATAAGTACCATCTTTCTGGCATATTCTATGTCTCGCGTAGGCCAAGACAGGCGCAAGAAGCAACTTGAGAAATCCGACACAGTGCTCGACGATGATCTTCCTCTTACCGCTCCAATTTCCCTTTTTGGCGGCTAGTCGTCGAAGAATTGTCGCGTGCCTCCGAAGATGATTCTTTTGCACGTTGTTCAGACTCACGTTTCCCTGTAAAACGTTTAGAGCACACTCGCATATACAGCGTACAAGCGCTACATCTGCTTTGCGCAAAATTGCACGTCGTTGCTCTTGCTTCAGATAACACAACGCTTGCAATATAATTATCTGCTTTTTATCGAGAGGTCCGCGCAACGCCATTACAAGCGCATTACTGGTACATCGCGCGACGCATCGCGAACTTTTATTGCTTTTTGAGGCACGTAAACGTAATGGTATTGGTCATCGGGAAATATACAGGCGCGAAATCGACAAACATCAGGCGTCGATTGTTTCAAGTAGAATAATAGATAGCCGTGCGGTGCGGCTGTTGCATCGGAATATACTTCCTGCAAAAATCGCAGATTCTCGGGACATACCTGGCGGGCTAGGTGCTGAATTTGCGCGCGATCTCGCGGATTTTTGAAGTCAACGATATAATTAGCGTTTAAGGAGATATCGCGCTGCCCGTGACCCTGATGGAAGAGATTTTGCGTGATGAAAATGACACTAAAATTTTTATGATGGCTACCCTTGGTGAAAAGATCGACCACAGTATTGTTGGATGCCTCGCGCATTAGATCGTCAATGACCACAAGTTTAGGTCTTGCGTCATTCGAGTAGTCTACTGCTTGCGGTAAACCCTCGCGAAATTCGATTTTATCACCGTACTCTGAATACCCGGACTGTCACTCTGAGTAATAAAAAAGTATACGCTCGAACGGGACATCCGTCATTTCGCGCATGTATTTAAAGAATTTTTTTACAAAATATGTTTTACCACATCCCGTAGGACCGCTTATCACAGCTGTCCATGGATGTTTCCAACGTGTATCCATATCGACGAGTGTCTATCAAAATCAATCAGCAGACTTTTAAATAAGCTTATACCGTGGCTGCGGCTGCGGCGGCGGTGGCGGTACCCCGCGGCATCAGCTATTTTCGCGGCCTTAAAGAGTTGATAAGACGCGGCGCGCCTGCACTAGCTGATGAGGCGCGGGCCCGCGGTATAAGCTGGTGTTTACGCTGTATGTGAATAAAATAACGATAATTTTTATATTTCTCACAAATAATGCAATATTTTTATTTCACTATGCATACATCTCTATATACAAATTTTACGAATCATCAAATTCTAAACAGCAATATTATATCCACGGATGTAGCACGAGAAAGTCAGAACAAAAGGAAACACTTGATAAGAAAGACGGGACAAAAGGAATCAACGATGAGAAAGTCAGAACAAAAGGGAACGGTAGAGAGATAGCAGCTACTGCTACGAATAGCAGCACAAAAAGAACGATCTGATAACGGTTTTATACATAATAAATCAATTTTTTTCAATGTATTGTACACAGTAAATATGTTACATGAAATTAGACAAAAAGATTATTTTTAAATATCGCGAATCCAACCGTAAGACTATATACTTTTTTGCGTTATACTAATGAGCGTATTTCACAATAGCCATACGGCACAGTGGAGTTCAGCCCGTGCCGTTTTCGCTTCGTGTTAACAGGTTCGCATGATTTCATTTCTTTACGCGTTACTACATGATGAAATTCCGTACGTCGAATAGCGTCGAATTTTAAAATAATAGGTACGCTCCTTGCTCCTGTCACGAAAGATCATAATGCGTTATAATTTACGTGACGGCTATTCGCAAAGTTTAGCGTGATACCCTTCACTTTACATTTTTCAATAATCGTACCGTCGGGTTTACGAGCAAGGTATGCGTAAAATTTTGGTCCACCCGAAACGAACGAAGTTATATAACCACCAGGCCCGTATTCACTTAATTTATCCGTAAGATCTCCTAGAAATTGACCGATTAGCGGCTCATACTCGTTACCACCGGGATGGCTCACGTAAATACAGGAGTCCGTATCGCAGTACAATATTCGTCGCCCGAGCCCCTCAAGATAACTGTATAATTTTAGGCGTGCCTGTGCCGTCGTGTATGCTGCAATCACGGCGTTTGATGTCGGTAATGGTTGGATAGCATCGCGGTTGCTCACATAGTTTACATACATAATCTTGTGATTAACCGGTAGCATCCCCGTCACCTCAATCTCCGGACTCGTTAGTAAATTCATTAGCTCCGCGCGCGTGAAAACGATAACGGTTTTCGTGAGATTCTCTCGTTGACCAAACTTTCCCCAGAATGAATTAAGAGCCAATTTCGCTAGGGAACGTAAACCCGGATTTGGCTGCAAAGCACTTCGCTCGAGATATACACCCTCAGACTCCTTGTACAATGCTATAAAACGCTCTATTGCTTTCTCGTCATCGTTACACTCTGTTGGCGGACCACTCGCCTCCTGTTTTATTTTTAGGAATGTATCGATGTACTCGGCAAAATGACCGCCTCGTCGCGTTGTCGAGTCATACTGCGTAACAACGTATTGCCAAATTTCATAGATACGCGTCACTTTATATCCGAGCGACACAGCTTTTCTCAGTTCGTCCACGACCCATGTGCCGTCAAACGCTCGCTCAGTCGTGTCATCGTGTGTACAAACCTCGGATGTGTCCATATCTGTACAGCACGTTCTACACAGGGGGAACAGTAGTTTTCCATGCATGCGAACAGGCAGTACGGGTATATACAAATCGCGCGGTGCCAGCACGGTACACTTCACGAGACCCTCGACGACACTTAGATCGTTTTCAAGTCCTACGAGTACTCGACACTCGTCACCTACGTACAATTTCGGGTGTCCAACGGGATATTTTCCATTCTTACATACCCACGGATACAGCGAGCAAACATCCACATAGCGTATCTGCTCCCCATTCGCGACGTCGTACAAGCTTACAAAATTTTCCGTTCGACCGCCAAAGAATGCATCGCGTGGTTCGAGAGGCGCCTGCTTGACCATGGCGTGATTTTTCACGTATATCGACAAATAAGAACTGTACGCTCGTATCGCTCATCCATTGTATCGCCGAATTTAGTTCGAGCATCTCTATTCACGCGATAACATCGCGGAAAACCATGCCAAAAGCAGCCGTGAAATTGAAGAACGTGATGGACCCCCGCATCCACGTAGTAACCGTCCACGGCCGGTAGGCCGGCCGGAGGGCGATACTCTCTCGTGCGTCCAGCATGAGCGATAACGCAGTTGAGCTCACGCTCGAGCCATACGAGCCATACGACGGCCTTGCGCGATTGCTTATCGCCCCAGCGTTATCCTCCTGGTGGTAACACCGCAATGCGATCTTTCTGTAGAAAATTCTTTCGAAATACTCTCATACATGCTGATGCTATCGTGCATGCTTCTGTAAAGAGGCACACGCTCCCACAACGTATAAGTAACTCTCGAAAAGCTAAACACGCTCGTCTCAAAACCGTAACATCTGTACGACAATATTGCACAAATTGCGTCGCAAAATCAAATTTATAATCTACGCGACTCGATTCTTCCTCATACCATTTTAAAAAGCGTTCGCGATCCGCTGAGAACATGGTATCGGGTGAGTAAAAATGCAAAGCCGGCAGAGGACCTGAGTAATTCTGATATTCCGGTGTGTTGAATAAATAGGGAAATGTACCTTTTGCCACCTCATCAGCGAAACCAAAGGCCTTAGGTAAAGCGCTAAGAGCCATGGGTAAATAGTTTAGACTATCGAGAAAAACGACATCGCCAATTTTCATCGATACAATCTTCGTACCATTCATAATCAGAGAGGGCAGCTGTGTTTTTTGCACCTCGATTCAATACCGTAGAATAAATTGTGCGTCGAAACCTCTAGCATTATGGGCGATGCAGATGGTCTTTTTGAATTTTTGCGATAATGCCAATTTTACGAGATCCCCAACAGGATCATCGATAAACACGAATTCACGTTTACCACAGTTAGCACAATCGGTCTCTATATCTGTGATATCCAGACATGCCATACATACGCATTGTGCGACACATAAATTCGGCTCGTAAATTCGTGTCGATTTATCATCATGCAATTGCTCGTGTTATTGCGTCTCAAAATCATAAAATAAAAATCTCGTGGAAGACTTGTCTTTTTTCTTCTCCTTTTGCGCATCTGATTTCTTAAGAGGTGCTATAAAACATGCATGCGTAGTCGGCCGCGTTTGTTTGCATGTAGTACAAAACGATATACCACATACATGCATCTTTTTATGTGTGGTTTTAATCATACGCGAGCAGCCTCCACAGATTGTCAATCGTTACAGACGCTGTACCGTCTATATTTACGAGACGTGATACCCGCGGAGCCATCACTCTTGTGATGAGCGAGGCAAAAAGCACCAAAGAACGAACGATTACAGTCTGCGCAATACTCAAGCTGAGAGTCTCTATTACCGTTGCAATAAGTGGATTTACATCGAGCACATTGATAGCTACATCGATGCTCGAGTACTCGAATATACTTGGAATTACATTGCGTGCAGAACCCCTGACTACCTAGCGCACCGGCGAGATTTAATATCGGTTGATAGTGATGAGAACGCTCGTAATAGAGAATAAAGAGTGTATGATTCATTTTACCTGTTGCGTTGAGTACGTATTTTCGCCCATCGTACAGGGCCGGAACGCGTTTTCCGAAGGTGAGAAATTCATAAACAACAATCGCTATACCCTCGTGAACCAAGTACTCCTGAAAGAGCTGAATTTCGCGCGCACCACACCCCCTAGACGGTGTCGTTACCCCTGCATTACGTGTGAGCTCTATCGCTGCTGTATATTGCGCACCTCGAAGCCCGTTCCGAATTTGATACCATCGTCTGTGTAGCACACCCGCACGTATTTGACCGCGTTCGGCATGCGCTCGGGCAGTGACAAGGGATCGTTGTAGACACAAATTATCGCGATTACTTATGCGTAAAATGACTTTTTTGCTATAGACTCGTGTGTAAGCCTAGTGCCCATGCCAGCTCCTTCGACGCCTCGTACTATACATGTCGTCATTCTACATGGACCAGCGTCTATTCGAAATTCGCGCGCGCTCCAGCTACACTATTAATTAGTCGCCATATATCGTCGGGAACGATGTAACGAGCTGGTCGAAATGATAACCATACAGGTCCTTGCGCAAAAGACGGTACGCTCAGAGTCATATCCACATAATCATGTCCTTCGCACGATTCTGTAAGACGTGTGAGAACATCTCGTACACCTCCCTCGAACCATGTCAGATGATCGATACCGACCGGTGGCTGACGAAAATAAAAATCTGTCTCTCGACCCTGCATCCTAAAGCGTGAAAAATAACGTCTCTGCTCGTTGTCGATACCGAAACGTTCACCAGGAGGCAAAATATCACCACCCCGTGCAGCAGTCCTTCCATCGCCAGTCTGTCCACCTGCAGGCATAATTAAACCATTTATTAGAATTTTTATTTAATTTACTTTAAATTTTTTTTGTCGCTGGCTATATACTATGCATATAATTCGTGTAACGTAAGAATTACAAACTTATATTTGCTTCTAGTCCTCGAATCCGTCGACTGCACCCGGGAACCGCCGACGCATTTCGTAAACCAACTCGATTGTCGGCGGTCTCGGCACAGTGAATCGTGCAAAGCGAAAAACGTTTGGGTCCGTCTCGTACCCTGCTTTTTCATTTTACTATTATTATCTGCGTAATTTTTTATTTTTGTCAGCGTAGTTGTATTATTAAAAGCTTACCTGAATCTACAGGGTCCTCCTCCTCTTCCTCCTCCTCCTCGTCGTCATCGTCTACGTCTTGCTCCTCCTCCTCCTCCACCTCTTCTTCTTCTTCTTCTTATTCTTCTTCTTCTTCTTATTCTTCTTCTTCTTCTTCTTCTTCTTCTTCTTCTTCTTCTTCTTCTTCTTCTTCCTCGCTGTCTGTATTGCTGTTGGCATCATCGTTTGAACTGTATTGTCGCGATGGGCCTGCGACGGATTCATCTGGTTCTCTCGAGGGGCCTGCCATGAAAAGACCGTTTGTAGGTTTATAACCGCAGAATGGCTGGGTAAAATTTATCCAGCGATTCCCTACGGTGCTGTCGCCATCGTTGTCCCTGCTATGATCATCTGAATCGGTTCTACCCTCCTCATCGAAATCATAGGTGTCGGATCCCATTTCTGCGTCCTCATACCGTCGAACTATATAAAAATCTTATGAAATAAAGGAAATAAAATAAAAGTAATTAGCGCTGTATATTACTTACGTCTTTCATTGAGTATGGGTTGCAGAGCAGTCTCATTCAGCCAACCTCGTCGACGAATAACACGCACCACCGAATCAATAATTATTTGATTATCAAACAATCCAATATTATACGCGTCAACTAAATCGCGTTGATGACACTCGCACAGCATACGGCGAATTTTATGAACAACCGCCTGTGTCGGAAGTTCCCATAGGGTGATCTGTAAATTTCTTCTACCCCAGCGCGAACGCAACGACGGTCTACGCTTCAATATAAGCTCTATCAATTTTCTTATCAATGAGCGCTTTACCACTCTGACCATGATTGTGCTGTTAGAGTAGTAGTAGTAGTAGTAGTAGTAACCACAGTAAATCAAACAATTAACTAGAGAATTTTCAAAGCGGCTCACTTTTATATATATTCCTTTAACAAGCTCTCTCTCTCTCTCTCTCTCTCTCTCTCTCTCTCTCTCTGCATATACTGCAACGATGTAATGAATACGACTAACCAAGAAGATGGCCGCACGCGATCGCTTTACAAAAGCAAGACCTAGGGAAATATTTAGCGATGGTGATGTACTTAGTTATCGAGTTTCGCTGATGAAAGTCATATTGTTTTCATCTAATTTCAGGGCACTCGGCCATGAGGAAAATCATCAAATTTCACCAACGAATATTATTTAGTTTTCATGGTACATATTATCTGTATGTCAATGTGTGCGTGTGCGCATAAGTGTGCGAGAGTATGCAAGAGTTTTGGGATATATCTGCTGCTGTTACTAGGCTGTTGAGGAGAATGCGACAAATATCAAAGGATATTGTCTAGCAATTTTCAGGTGTATGATATGCAGTATCAAAACAAGAGGCAATGCAGTTAGGTGCTAGGGGAAATCTGTATAAAACGGAGTATGAACACCACCGACGATTCATTCGAAAAGTTACAGTCTACACGAAAGCAATAAAAATGGCAACTAACGGTGCTAAGCCTCATGCGATATCGCTGTACATAGCGAACCCCGTTATGTACGGTTTAAATAAATCATTTGGTAAAATAATCGTAGCCAGGTTCGAGTTGAACTCTACGTGTACGCTTACACCGGTGATGAAAATATTGTCGAATACTTTTACTGGAATTACACTCGGTGCGGACGAGTGGCGAGTGTTTAAAAGTGATTTTTCTCGCATACAACAATATTTCGAAGCTCATGGGACTGATGCCGAGAAAATGTGTAATACCCGCATAGAGCACACAACGCATTACACACTTTCAACCTCGTGTTACCAGCACAGAGCTGTGTCATTTGGTAAAAATAGCGGTAGCGCCGATGAGGAATACGAGAATCAAGAGGAATCTGGAGAACCGAAACGGAAACGCTTCCGAAAATACTCTCCAAACATTGTTCTTCAGCGGTCTACATTTGATATGCTCGTCGAAATAAGTAGAAGAATTGATATTCATATGCAGGCTCTAGAGAGCAAAAGTGAAACGATTCAGAGGTGTATGAACGAGGTGGTATTATATGTCCGTGAAAAGATAGTTGCCAGTGAAATGCCTCGTGCAGTAGCGTATGAGATCATCGGTTCCAAGGACTTCTTTGAAGAAGCGCTCGAACACATCGCGATCTTGCTAACGCCAGAGGATACGGAGTTTATGAAAATTATTTTGTCCGAAATAATTGTGCCGTTTCGTGGTCATATCGCTGATCATGCATCGGGTGTTGCGTTGCGAACGCAATAATTCTACGTATGTGCAGCTATTTGTGATAAAGAAACTGTTGTAAATAATTGTATATAGTGTACATTTCGCTCGAAATATTAAAAAGTATACACCGATGTCAGTCACAGTGAGAGAGAGAGAACGAGAGAGAGGAGAGACAGTCGTAAAACCGAAGCATCAGCAAAGGTCTGCGCTAGAAAGAAGACGGATCGCTCGTCTCTGTTTCATTAACACAGCAGATCATGGAATACGTGCCAATGTCGATTAGCAGCAAAGCAGCAGAGCTTGGTAAGTAAAAAATATAAAATAGTTTTGAATCATGTGATATTTATTTTTAATTAAAAAAATAATGTTTTGCAGAGCGAGCAGCCCCTGCATATGAGCCGACACCGAGGGTTCGTTATTCGTGTCATGGAGAGCGAGAGGAAGATATATATACTGTACAGATAGAGCTAACTTCGGGAAAGAAAAGTGCCACCCGACATCCTCATCCACAGTTGTCGTCGGTGGCAGAAGATCATCAACGCTGCCAACTTTGTATAATGAGGCGTGGCATATCAGGTAAGACAATATCGATTATTCTGTACACGATGTTTTTTATTGATCAGTGCGCTCAATTAAATAGTTGTTTCGTTCTTTTTTCAGAAGTACACTATGATGACAACGTCCACAGCGAAAAATAATTTAAAAGCAATATTACGAGTGATAATACAAATTAATTCCATATAGCGATAAAAATAAAATTTACGGTGAAGGAATCTCCGTGCGTGGATGACCGTGTTTGCAGGGCTGTTGCATACGACGGTAAATGTATAAAGTGCTTTCCATAAAATATTGGTTAATTTAAAAATATCTGATCTTACTGTGTCTCTTATTTTTATAGCATAATAATTAGAGAATTATAATTAAAGTCTTTCTCTCTCTCTCTCTCTCTCTCTCTCTCTCTCTCTCTCTCTCTCTCTCTCTCTCTCTCTCTCTCTCTCTAGGCAACGAGAGTACTCCGAGAAGAAATAGTTACATTGAGAACGGAAATGAATAACAGTTCAGAACAATACGAACAATGTAAAGTAAAAAATAGAGGTAATGACGACAATAAAATCAATAAAGGATGGGAGTATTCCGAAATTGTACAAAAGAATAATAAAGAACGGATAATTGTAGAGCCAGTAATAGAACAGACAAGTGAAAAAACAATGGGGATGATGAAAAATAATGTAGAAATAATGAAACTTGGATTTGGAGTAGATAGTCTAATAAAAGCAAGAAAGGGAAAAATTATAGTAGGATGCGAAAAAATGAAAGACCGAGATATATTAGCAGGGGCATTAAAAGAAAAGATGGGACCACAGTATAAAATCTACGCACCTAACAAGAAACTACCGAAAATAAAAGTCGTAGGGATAGAAGAAGAGATTGTAAAGGAGGACGAGTTGAAATTCATAAAAAAAGTGTGCGCACAAAACGGTATAGAGAGTGACAAAACTTCAAATAAAATGAAAGTAATTAAGAAAATCAAAGGCAGAGAAAATGAATCAACTATAATATTAGAAGTGGATCAAAAAACACACAAAAAGCTAGTTCAAGGAGGAAAAATGAAAATAGGTTGGAAATTGTGCCCAGTGTACGACTACGTAAGTGTGACCCGATGTTTTAATTGCTGGGGATATAATCATTTTGCAAACGAATGCCGAAATGAGACATATTGTAGAAAATGTGGAAACAAGCACAATAGTAGAGAATGTTCATCGGCCATAAAAAAGTGCATAAACTGCACGAAGACAATTGAAAAATTTAAAGTAGAAGATATTGATAACAATCATGAAGCCACTGATTTAAAATGTAAAGTGTATAGACAAATGGTAGACAGAAATAGGAGAAATATATTGTACGAAGATGAATAGCAATTAGTAGATGATGATAGACGCCTCAATAATTCATTCATGTTACTACTTAATACACAAGGATACATACACAATAAAGATGAAATAGAACTTCTAATCGTGAAAAACAAACCAAAGGTCATATGCCTAACAGAAACGCATATTACAGAAGAAATAAATGATACGGAATTGGGTATTGATAATTACAAAATGATACGAAGTAATACCGAAAACAGTAGAACTGGAGGTGTATTGACATATGTGAGAAATGAAATAATATATAAAGTGTTGACAACAAAGAACGTAAACCAAAATACATGGATAAATACAATACAGCTAAAGGGAAAATTGAAAGATATTGTGATATGTAATGTGGACCATTCTCCAAACAAAAGTGATGGGGCATTTATTGACGAAATTATAAAGGAATGTGAAAATATAATTGATATAGGACATCTTATTGTACTGGGAGACTTTAATATTAACATAAAGAAAGAAAATCAATATACCAATAGACTGATCCAAAATCTAGGAAATATAGGACTTAAGCAATATGTAAAAGATTATACGAGGATAACAGAAACGTCAAGGACAATGATAGACTTAGTTTTTTCGAACTTTCATATAAGAGCAGAAGTATTACAAACGCCGAAAATCTCGGACCACTTTATTATAAAAGTTGAGCTAAAAGAAAAAGAAATTGACGAACATACAAATAAGATGACAGAATTTTATATGCGTGACTTAAAGAATTTCAATGTAAATATATTTAATGAATCGTTGAGGAAGGACATGGAAAAAAAATATGATCCATTAGGAAGTGTCCATGAAATGGCAAATAATATAGTTGGATGTATGATAGAAAATATAAATAGATTAGCACCGATCAAAAAGAAACAAATACCGAGGAAGTGGAAAGAAAAACCGTGGATAACTGAGGAAGTTAGAAGAGTCTGTGCAAAAAGGGATGAAGCGTATATAAAAACGACAAAACATAATAATGCAAATAAAGTAAATGAATGGAAGGAATATAAGTGGATGCGAAACAAAGTAGTACAAGTAATTAGAAGCAGCAAAAGAAAATACTATGAAGAAAATATTGATGCGGTGAAAACAGACCCGAAAAAAATGTGGCGAACGATAAAAGAACTTATAGGTAACAAAAAAAAGGGAGGAAACACAAATGGAATAATATTTAATGGAGAACATGATACAGATAAAAGGACTATTGCTAAGAAATTTAATGAATACTTTGTGCAGAGTATTGAAAAAATCCTAGAAATAGACTTA
Organism: Cylloceria caligata; assembly: GCA_963942595.1. Classification (NCBI taxonomy): domain Eukaryota; kingdom Metazoa; phylum Arthropoda; class Insecta; order Hymenoptera; family Ichneumonidae; genus Cylloceria; species Cylloceria caligata. The sequence goes on from OZ012703.1 coordinate 25,625,271, forward strand.
CAAGTACAAATCGAGGAGATAAGTGGGGAATCACAAATAAAAGCAAGATTTAGTAAATTTGCAGAGGTAGGGAGGGAGGAAGTAGAAAGGATTGTAAGAGGCATGAAAAATAAGAAAGGAACGGAAGAAGGAATAAGCACGAGAATGATACAGAATGCATGGAAGACAATAGGAAAATACATGATAGAACTGATCAATAAATTATTATTTGAGGGGGTTTTCCCAGAGAATTGGAAAACATCAACAGTAATACCGGTCCAAAAAATTTCGGGTAGTATAAAAGCAGAAGAGTATCGACCTATTAATATGTTACCACTTTATGAAAATATAGTAGAAACGATTGTGAAAAAACAAATAATGCAATTCATAGATCAAGAGAATATTTTAATAAAAGAACAATCCGGTTTTCGTAAGGGATACTCATGTGAAACGGCGCTTCAAAACACAATGATAAAATGGAAAAAAAGTCTGGATGAAGGAAATGTAATTGGAGTGGTATTCTTAGACTTCAAAAGAGCTTTCGAAACTATAAGCAGACAGACATTATTAAAGAAGCTAGAAATGTATGGTATAACAGGAACTGTGCATAGGTGGATAGAGTCATATCTCTTGAACCGTACACAACAAGTACAATATGGAGAGTTTATATCAACAAAAGAAGAAATCATGCACGGCGTTCCACAAGGGTCGGTCCTAGGTCCGCTACTGTTCATAATGTATATAAATGATATAAAAAAAAATTTGAAATTTTGTGATTGTAAAATATTTGCAGATGATACAGTTATATATATAAGTGAAAAATGTACACAAGAAGTTGAAAGGAAGATAAATTTCGATATAGACAGATTAGTTACATGGATAAACAATAACTCCTTAAGACTTAATACAACGAAAACAAAATTCATGATAATACATGATATGCGGAAGAAAAATATTATGAACTCATGTGATATTGAAATAGGAGGGAAAAAAATTGACGAAGTTAAACAAATAAAATATCTAGGAATAATTATTGATAATAACTTGAATTTTAATAAAGAAGCAATGTATATAGTTAAGAAAACAGCAAAAAAAGTAAATTTTTTGTACCGAATAAATAAGATGGTGACACGTAATACCCTGGTGACTATCTATAAAACAATTGTAGCGCCGCATTTTGAATATTGTAACACACTAATGCTACATTTTAGTGAACAATGGATAGATGTCATACAAAAAATACAGAATCGGGCAATGCGTGCTATTTTAAGATGCGACAAGCATACAAAAATCCAATACATGATAGATAAATTAGACTTTGTAACAATACGACAAAAAATGAGATATAATGTGTGCTTATTTGTGTATAAAATGGAAAAAGGATTTATGCCGAGATATTTAACAGAAGAGGTTACATTAATGGGACAAACACACAGCTATAATACAAGGCAAAGAGAGAACATAAAATTAAAGAAATGCCGGACAACAGCTGCACAAAAATGTATAACAAACAAGGGGTTTGATATGTATAATAAGTTACCAAATGAAATAAAAGAAGTGGAAAATATAGATAAATTTAAGGACATGATGAAACAGTATGTGAAAAGGGAAGAATTGTAATAGTGATAAGAAACAATGTATGAATACAAGTAGCCTAAGGCTAAATAAACTGCAATCAATCAATCTCTCTCTCTCTCTCTCTCTCTCTCTCTCTCTCTCTCTCTCTCTCTCTCTCTCTCTCTCTCTCTCTCTCTCTCTCTCTCTCTCTCTCTCTCTCTCTCTCTCTCTCTCTCTCTCTCTCTCTCTCTCTCTCTCTCTCTCTCTCTCTCTCTCTCTCTCTCTCTCTCTCTTCTCTTGGAATCTCAAACTTCCTCGGTGACGTTTTAGACATTCGTTGTTTCAACAATAAGAGGAAATTTTCGACTATTGAGCAAACTAATGGTGAATCTACCTCATCAGCACCATACCAAAGAACATCGAAGTCTTTGATGCTGACTTTGAAATCTCACCAAATTAAAGATTATATTATAGACATAAAGCGAACAAAGAAGAATCTGTCCCTCAAAAACGTTTTCGGTCTGGACAGTAAAGGAGTGGTGTTTATAAATGAGTTTCTTCCTGCAGCACTCTACAAGCTTCTACGCCTCACCAAAACTCGAGCTTCTGAACGCAATTACAAATATGTATGGGTTCGCTCTGGCATGATTCATGTGCGTAAAGGAGATGGGCAAGCGCCAGTTATTATTACCGAAGAAACTGACTTACAAAAATTAGTTTGACTACCACAGTCAAATCCTGTTCTATCGCATCCTCCACCATCTTCGTCACTTTTAAAGGTCGCACAATTCAATGCAAATTCTATCCGAGGTCACATTGAACTTATTCAATCGACCATAATTGAACATAGCTATCACATAGTTTCGATAAGCGAAACATGGCTTCATTCATATGTTGCCGATGATCTAATAAGCATTAACGAATATTTTCTAATTCGCAACGATCGAGAAGGCAAAGAAGGGGGTGGAGTTGCTTGCTACATCCATAATTCCCTTAAAGCAAAAGTATTAGCGTCTTCTCCAAATCAGTTTTCCAATGCACCAGAATATTTGATCGTCGAAATTACTAGCTCGAATACGAAGAAGCTTCTTTTTGCTTCAGTATATAGGCGACCAAAAGGTATTATGTTTGACGACTTCATTCAAGTATTATCTAATTTTACACATGTTTACGAGAATATAATTATTGCAGGTGATCTTAATTGCGACCTGAGTAACATTAATTATGAATCGTCATACCTGCGCCAATTAACTCTCTCGCTCTCATTTCATATTGTTGATTCTGCACCTATTCATCACCTAACCAACTCTGATTCATGGATCGATGTTTTCATTATTGACAATAAAGAAAAAGTATCATACATTCCTTTGTCAAATCGGAGGCCCCTTTCATAGCAGGTCATGATCTTCTTGAACTCAGTTATTCTCTCGACGTCGAGCCTCCTGAAGACCGTATTATCTCACGGCGAGCGTACCGCAATTTTAATGAAACTAGCTTTTGTGAATATTTATCTAATATATTTAATATTACTGAATTATTTGATTTTAGTACTAGATTTAGTTGGAATTCCGGTCTCATTGATAACATACCATTCGGTATTAACATGATCGTTGAAACAGTATCCGAAGCGTATCTCACGTCATTGGATTATCATGCTCCATTCCGTTCATTTCGTATATGTCGGCCACCAGCACCGTGGCTCTCACTGGAATTGAAAAATCGTATGGCTCAACGTAACACCCTATACACGATTGCTAAAAGATCTAGTAATGTACTCGATATGGCGATATTTAGAGAGTATAGAGACACGCTTAAGAAGGATCTCAGACAAGCAAAAAATGATTTCCACTTTCAAAGGCTGTCTAGCAACACAGATCCCAGCAGATTATGGAAAGAATTAGCAAAACTCGGCCTCGTCAAGTCATCTTTTGCATCCCCCACTCAATTTTTTAGACCGCAGGAACTCAATGCATTCTATTCTGAAATATCTAGTCAACTGCCACCGTGTTCGCATGATGAGTTTTGTAGGCTCAGTTCCAATATCCAGCCAGTTCGTCCAACGTTTAGTTTTTCCGAAATTACTTGCTCACAAGTACATCTTACTATCTCCGGCAACTCAAACTCAACATCGTATGCAGCTGGTCCCGATGGTATTTCCATGTTCTCTTTATTCAAATCGCTTACGGTATCTTGCCCTATCCTAACAGCTATGTTTAACCTCTCTCTTGTATCTTCAGAGTTTCCTCAGGACTGGAAGAAAGCTTTTCTTCGGCCCTTGTCTAAAATAAAAAAGCCTCTCTCACCATCAGATACGCGACCAATAGCTAATCTGTCTGAAGTGTCGAAAATACTTGAGCGGCTTATTCATAGACAACTGACTGATTGGATTGATAGCAATAAGATATTTGATGCACGTCAATCAGGATACCGTAGTGGGTTCAGCACTCAGTCAGCCCTTCTGCGTATTTGCGAAGATGTTAGGCGTAATATAGATAGAAGACGCATGACCATCCTAATTTTGTTTGATTTTAGTAAAGCATTTGATACAGTTCCGCATCTACAACTTCTTTTGAAACTAAAGAAGACCGGACTTTCTCATTCGGTTCTTGACTGGATTTTCTCATATCTGACAGGAAGAACTCAAGCAGTTATTGATGATCACGGAGACTGCTCTACGTGGCTACCTACGACGTCAGGAGTTCCGCAGGGTTCTGTCCTTGGACCGCTCTTGTTCTCGCTGTACATCAATGACATCGGTTCTGCATTACAAAATTCACAGCACATGATATTTGCTGACGACACCCAAATTTATCTTGATTGTTGTCCGTCACAACTCAACCAGGGCATTAGGTTGATATCTGAAGATGTCCATGCTATAGCTAACTTTGCGGTAACAAATGGTCTCAAGCTCAATATTTCTAAGTCTAAGATTCTTATACTAGGCAGTAATTCTTACACCCGCCAGCTGGATTTCTCTGAAATATTACCGATCACACTAAATGGTGTTATTCTTCCATTCGTTAACGAAGCCCGCAATCTGGGTGTCACTATGGAGTGTAACTTGTCGTGGAAAGCTCAAGTACAGCATATATCACAAAAAGTGCATTTTACTATTCACAAGTTGAAGTTTCATCGCAATGCTCTTTCCATGGAAGTAAGGAAGTTACTTATCACTTCTCTTATTTTCCCTCAATTAGATTATTGCTGCCTTGTCTATCACAACTTATCAGATGAACTAAATACAAAATTAGAACGCCTTGTCAACCATTGTATTCGTTTTATCTTTGACTTGCGACGGGACACTCATATCACAACTTTTAGACGTCAACTTGGCTGGATCACAGTACGATCAAGACGTCTTTACTTTCTTGGTATAGCTATGTTTAAGGTTGTCCGTCAAAGTACACCAGCCTACATACAAGAATTATTTACACGAACAACAACTCCAGTTGAACGACCCTCAAGGCAGCCTCGATCAAGCTTTGTCATCCCTTCTCACCGTACAGCGACTTACCATGAAGGGTTTTCGCTATCTGGCATTTATTTCTGGAACTCATTACCATCTAATATTACTACGTCGCCGAGTTTAGAAGTTTTTAAGAATCGAATCTATACTTATTTATTTAACTATGTAGATACATGCTAGGGTTAACGATGTTAGTGTAGATTGTTTTTAATTGCATATTCTTAGTTTATATTTTCATTTATATTTTATATTCTAATTATAGTATTTCTATTTATATTTAATCTTACTTTTAGTCTTATTTACTTTATTTACTTTTTTTGTATCATTTTTTGTATCACTTTTGAATGTATCATTTTGCCAAAGGCTTGCCAAGGCATAATAAACAAATCAAATCAAATCAAATCTCTCTCTCTCTCTCTCTCTCTCTCTCTCTCTCTCTCTCTCTCTCTCTGTGAGGGATCATATTCTATATCTTTTACTGCAGAGCAAGCACTTTGCGAGGAGCATAGCGCAGGGCTATGCATGCTCGAAAACCTCTTTCGTTGCATTCAAAGTGATGGATACCTAGTTATGATTCATAGGAGGCTGTTATCTTTATGCCCGTGATACTCTCTGGTAGCATCTCGAGCATTTAGTCTGTCTTTGGCATCCTACTTGGAAACAATAAAAAGCAATATGTATCCACGATACGGCAAGGAGATTTTAAGCGACGCGTTTTTGTGCCGATTAATGTTTGTCGAGAGTGTAATGAGTGTGTTTCTGCGTACGCAGGAAATGTGCGATGCATACGACGAGCTGGAAGAGCTCCTACGTAGTGTGTATTTAGTGGAACGTCGTGGAAGACCCATTGAACTTGGGGAGTTGCATATCGGCATGTCCTGTATTGTGCCTCGTTTCAATTACGTTGTCCGCGGGGAAGTGGTTTACCCGGACTTTGATGGGTACTGCGAGGTGTTGCTAGTCGATTTCGGCGAAACTATTTACATCGACTGGTCTCACCTATTTCATCCGGAACCTCTAGCAAGTATGCTGCCGGTTCTTGTCATGGCGTTTTCTATATACGGACACGAACGCGTGGATGTTGCAGGTATCGAGCAGCTCGTCGAAGAAGCGTGCGGTGGAGATGACTTGATCGCTGTCATGATGCGACCTCTTGCCGGCGATAGCGTTCCGCGGGTTCGCTTATCGAACGGTGAACGCGTGGATGTGGCGGCGTTTATTATAGAAGCCCTCGGTGATGAGATAGATATCGGCTACGATATCGATGCCGTGGACGAGGGCTTTGACGAGGACATAGTAATGAATTAAAGACGCTGTGCATGTGTATGTGTGTGTGTGTGTGCGTGTGTGAGAGAGTACATTCGAGAGACAGGAGTTTAAAATCGCGTTGGCAGGAGGGTAGATGCCTACAACAGCTGCGGTGGTGGTAAGTACATAATTTTATTCGTTTTTCCAAGTATGTGTACACCTTTGCTCCATCCTACTCTTATCTCTACTCTTCCTTGTTCACCAAGGTACCCACACCACCTCACTTTACCATCTCTACGTTACCGACACTGGTCAAGCAGAGTGGGTAGCGCGGCGGTGGAAAAGTGAGGTGGTGGGGGTAGCCGCGTGGTGGGGGAAGGAGCGGGGATAGGAGTGGGATGGAGCAAAGGTGTACACATACTACTGCCGCCATTTTGTGAAAATTCAATATTTTGATTAGCCGAACGAATAATTACTAGATAATCTAATATATTAACGAAATTTGTTTGGTCTTTTGATTTCAGATAATCCAATCTTGAGTTACGATGTTCACCGTAAATCGTCTTTTTTTAGAGAAGGTTCCGGAAATCGCCTGCAGCGCCCTCTATAATCAACATTTTCATAATTAAAAAATTAATTTACGTTCTTGAAGGATGCTTTTATAACCACAAAAATTTTCAAATTAATAAATTTAAAAGTCTCTTCAGGATAAATCCTTGAAAAACCGTCTTTTTTTTGCCTCATAACTGCGTATAACCCCTTAAGGGGAAGCAAAGTCATTAAATAAATAAAAATGGAGGGATAAAACGGAATGAATCGAATAGAAGAAATGTCACAAAATAAATGAAATAGGATAAATGTCACAAAAGAAATAAATCAGAATAAGTGACTGTTGGATAATCAGCTGGCATACGGCGATCGATATTCGCCGTGCGTCGACCTGTTGCTGCTGGGTAGCGTACTGCGCTCGGCTATGCCCGAGATGGCTGAGGCAGTGCCTCGCAGGCAAGCTGCATGAAGCGAGAGGCTATCTCTCTCGCTTTACTTCGGCATCCCTAAACCGGCTATCTCACTCATTTGACTTTAGCGTCGCACAACGACGCTTTTGTAAAGCGCAGCCATATCGCTAATTTGTCACTTTCGTAAAAACCCGCTCGAACAGCGTACACATCTTCGAATCGCTCGAACTTTTTCACCACTTCCACCGGATCTATTCAGCTTTTTGTGCTCACCAGGACTCAAAATCAGGTACGAGTACACCGGTATAATTTATTATAATTCAATATCGGTGAGGAGTGAAAAACTCATTGGTGCATCCTCACAAATATCTCACTTGTGGCGTGCTCTGCAGCACGGGCTGTACCACGTTTTCCTTATCATATTTTGCCCGCTCGATAAATATAATTGCGCGTGTGCCTATTATTCACTGTACTTTCCCCCAACTAAACTTGCTGGGAAAGTACTGTGAATATTTTCTAATCTATTGTGCATCCTCAAATTCTCACTTTGCTGTGCTCTGTAGCGCTGACTGCATCTCGTTCTTTCATACCACACTGCCAGCACTCAAGCAATATAATTGCAAGTGCTCTTATTTTATCTCTGTATTTTTTCTCATATAGACCATACAGTGAATGTATTTTGAATAAGTGACATATTCTACGGTCTCACATTTCTCACTCCGTGGCATGCTCTGCAGCGTTAACTGCGTCATGTCCACTCTCAAGCACACATAGCACACAATTAATACAATTGTGTGCTTGTCATCAGTTTAATTACACTTTCTCGCTTAACCATATGTCAGTCTGGTTTCTTTTTCCCTGCCGTGAGTGAAAACTCATAATTTTCAATATATTTATGATTCGCTCAACACAAGGAAGGAATTCTCAACATTTTGGTCCTTCGAGCTGGATATTCGACTTCGTTACACTTTACAACCCATCGTTGTCATCAGGCCAGTAATGTCTGAGAACAACTCTTCAGACGCCGGGGTGGCGCCTGGTGAGTCTGAAGAGAAAAAGGCATTGCTGGTCCCTGAGACCGTCGTGGCTGCGAAGAAGACCCGATCACCAGCTCGCTTGGCATCGGAACTGGTGTTAAAGTCCAATCGCGGCAACGACGCATCAAGGCTCTGCGCTTCATTTGGACTACGGTGGACGAGGGTCAGCAGACCTTCTCCATGGCTTCGCTCAATACCATGGTTAAGCAGATCGAGGAGCTCCACAGCGACTTTCGCAAGGAACATATGCTTTTGGAAGCCTCTTGGTCTCCTGCCTACATGGACCACGAGTATTTCGCGAACGATACTGACAATCAGACCATTGAGGCCAAATTGGCTCTCCACGGCAAGATGACTGCAAGGGAGGCCATGGAGAGGCTGACTCAACCACAACCTCCTGCACCGGTGGCCACGCCGCCGAGGTCTCAGACAAAGCTGCCGGATATTTAGCTGCCGACATTCAAGGGCGCCCATTCGGGATGGCCGGCGTTTCGGGACTTGTTCTCGATGCTGGTCATTCAGAATACAAGGTTAGCCGACGTCGAGCGGTTGATGTATCTGCGTGGTTGCGTTACGGATTCGGCGGCGAAACTTATCTCAGGGTTCGCGATCACCAACGAATCGTTCAACCTGGCTTGGGAAACTCTCGTGTCTCGCTTCGAGAATAAGCGGCTACTGGTACAGGAGCGCTTGGACGAGCTCTTCGCGCTCAAATCGCACAGGGATGCGGGTTCGCTCGCAACACTGGTCACGTCGTTCTCTGAGGCCTACATAGTTCTTTCTTCGCTGGTAACGAAGAAAGAGCTTTGGGATTGCGTGATGGTGAGGCTGCTGAGTGAGCAGCTTGACCAAAGCACACGCGAGGCCTGGGAGATGACGTTGGGCCGCTCAATCAGCTTCCCAACCTTTGCTGAGATCGAGGAGTTTGCCGAGACCAAGGTCAGACCCCTGGAGATGGCGAAGGCCACTCCAAAACCTGGTCCCAGCTCTCACCGACCGGCATCGGTAAACCCTCCACCGGCAAAGGCCGGGACGCGCAGTGTATCGGCACATCACGCAGGTAGCGCAGTCCGTGGCGCTTCGTCCTTACACAGCAACGCGTCCGCGTATCCCTGCAATTGCTGTCGGACTCTAGGGCATTTTATCGTAATGTGTCCGGAGTTTCGGCAGCTCACAGTGGCTGCGCGGCGCAAGATGGCGGAGAAGTCACGGCTGTGTTATAACTGTCTGGGACGGCATAACGCGACGTTGCTACTACTATGTTCAAAAAGTAAGGTAAATTTTTAATTTAAACTTCCCGCGTTAACCGAATCGGACAAATGAATTTTTTTTCAAGTTGGTAGGACTGTTAGTGACATCTGTGACAAATTACATGTCAATATCATCATTAGTTTTTAGTTTACGCTTGGTTTTGTGAAAAAAGAAAAGTGAATTTGGCGATTTTTACGATGTCGAATTTTGTTGGGCAGAGAAGTGCTATTAAATTTTGCTTGCGGAATGAAATTTCCGCCGCTGAAACGTATCGAATGTTACAAAAGGCCTTCGGTGACGAGACTATGTCACAGAAAAATGTTTACAAGTGGTAGAAAGACTTCAAAGAAGGCAGAGAACGTGTTGATGATTTGGAACGCTTTGGACGACCATCGACGTCAATTGGTGAGCAACACATCAAGAAAATCAAGAAATTGGTGCTCGAAAATCGTCGATTAACAATTCGAGACCTTGCTGACATGCTTGCAATATCAATTGGATCAGTGCAAGCAATTTTGAAGGATCATTTGTGCCTCAGAAGAGTCAAACCGCGTTTGGTGCCAAAATTTCTCAATTTTTTCGAAAAAGAGCGTCGCGTTCAAGCATGTGAGCCAATGATTTCTGACTATCAGGACGTCTACAAACAAATTATTACGGGCGATGAGACTTGGATGTATACCTATGATCCGGAAACAACCGATCAATCGAGCGAATATCGTGCCAAAGGTGAACCGAGACCGAAAAATCCATGCCAAAGTTGCTCAAAAATCAAGGTCATGTTGACAGTTTTCTTCGATTATCGTGGTGTCGTGCATTACGAATTCCTTCCCACTGGCCAAACTGTTAACAAGGAATATTATTTAAGTGTTATGCGTCGTTTGCGTGAAGCTATTCGCAAGAAAAGGCCAGAATTATGGAAAGACAACACTTGGATTTTGCACCACGATAATGCACCGTCGCACACAGCACTGGTTCTTCGTGAGTTTTTTGCCAAAAACTCCACTCACGTCGCTCCACAACCACCGTATTCGCCTCATTTAGCACCGTGTGACTTCTGGCTGTTCCCAAAGCTCAAGGGACCACTCCGGGGAAATCGTTTTGAGTCGATTGAAGAGATCAAACGTGAATCGCTACGCGCATTGAAGGCTATACCTGAGGACGACTTTTTAGCATGCTTCAAAGATCGGAAAAAACGTTGGCATAAGTGTATTGGAGCCAGGGGGGATTATTTTGAGGGGGACGAAATCGATTTGGAAGAATAAATTTAAAAAATTTATTTTAAAACAAAATTCACCTTACTTTTTGAACACAGTAGTATATTTTTAAGCATAATCTGCAACAACCACCGACGCTCAACTTTCTCAGGCACAGTCATCAACACAATAGAGTGTTGACGCAGTCGTCCTCTCATGGGAACAGCCGACGCGGCAATGCTCAACGTTATCAGCAACCGCACTCTCGCACATCCATACATCGGCATTAACTCACCAGGTAAGACTTCTCATGGATCCTGGATAGGAATTGACATTTATTACGGAAGAACTCTTCCGTAAACTCAACACAACATGCAAGCACATTCTTAACACCATTACAACGCATCTGCCATAATTCGAGTCGCCAGCACGAACATGGCCTGACATAGTGCAGCTGAAGCTGGCGGATCCAGACTTTCTCATACTACGATCGATTGACATTAGCATTGGAGCGGATATCTATGGACAGATTATTAAACCTAACATTTTCAAGGGCACACCATCATTGCCTATGGCACAATTATCAATATTTGGATGACTCATCATTGGATCAATCAACTCATACCAATCTGACGCACTCACTGTTTATCATGCTGCAATGCAGCATGATGATCAGGAATTACAGGACGTGCTTACAAAATTTTGGGTTCAAGAGGAGCCACCAAAGGACACAGTCGATCAACTCACACTAGAGGAGCAGGCATGCGAGGATCATTTTCGCAACACGCATCGGCGTGATTCTACAGGTCGATACATCGTTCGCCTTCCTCTCACATCTTCACCTGCAAATCTGGGAAGCTCATACGCAAAAGCACATCGGTGTTTGCAGCACACTATTCGGGAAATCTCGAAAAATGCTGAATACGGTCAGCTCTACTCACAATTCATGGACGAATACGAACAACCTGGTCATATGGTGAAGGCTTCAAAATCGTCCTCGAGTGAAATACAATATTATCTGCCTCACCACGGTGTTCTCAGACCGGACAGCATCACCACCAAATTACGGGTGGTATTCAATTGCTCCAGCTTAATATCTTCTGGAAAGTCTCTTAACGACATCATGCACACTGGACGTAATTTGTTGCTCAATATTTCGGACGTACTCATTTGGATCCGTCAACATAGACACATCTTTGCCACTGACGTTACAAAAATGTATCGTCAAATTCGCGTTCATCAAGAGGATTGGAATCTTCAACGGATTTTATGGAAAGATGATCAACTCAACTCTGCGCCGTATCAATTAACAACAGTGACATATGGTACAAAGACTGCGCCATTCTTGGCAGTCAGAACTCTCATGCAGCTCAGCGAATATGAAGGCCATCGTTTTCCTCTTGCTGTGCCAGCTATCAAGTTTGGCAGGTACGTGAATGACATCTTCCGAGGGGCGGATTGAACTCATCAACTCATTGAAATAGCTCAAGAACTCAGGGACTTGTGCATGGCGGGCGGTTTTCCACCTGCCAAGAGGCACTCGTCGGATCTCAGAGTACTTGCTTACATCTCATCATCACCGTCAAGCTCAGCTATCTCAATAGACGACTGCGAGACAAAGATTCTTGGTCTGACTTGGCTTCCTAGCGAAACAAGTTCACATTCGCATCTCGGTTCAACTCAACTCCGGAAAGTTTCACGAAACGTCTCGTTCTTTCCGAGGTGGCTCAACTGTGGCTCAGCAAGTGGCTCAACTCTTCGATCCACTTGCTTTCGTCTCACCAGCTGTGATAAGATCCACTGCCATCCCAGCTCTCAACACGATGGACTGCAATCAGAGAAGATCTCACCTGTCTGATATACATCACTGTGAACTCAACTTCCACAGGAAAGGTGGCTTCTCTTGTCTGCTTAAAAACACGTGTGGCACCACTCAAGAAGCTCAGCATACCACGGCTTGAACTAACTGCAGCATTGTTGCTAGCGAAACTGGTTGCATACGTTCAAGCCACGCTTAAGGTCGAAATCTCATCTACTCACCTGTGGATGGCCTCGTCGGTAACTCTCACCTGGATCAGAGCTCATCCTGCTCGGTGGAAAGACTATGTCCGAAATAAAGTAGCTCAAATACAAGAACTCACATCCAATGCTCAGTGGCGTCACGTGTCAGGCACAAGCAATCCAGCTGATTGTGCCTTGCGGGGTATCTCAACATCTTAATTGTCTTCTCATCAGTTGTGGTGGTCAGGTCTACCGTGGATGGTGAAACTTGTTGAATTTTGGCCGAAAACCTCAACTGATTCTAAAGATTTGAGCATTATGGAAGCCCGACTGGGGGTAGCTCTTCTCGCTGCAACTCTGACGCCGGAGTATCATTGGGATCTCATTTATCGCTGTTCTTCACTCACAAAATTGTGTCGTCTCACCTCATTTCGTGTCAGGGTAGTGGCTAGAATGAGGAGGATGCTAGAATCGGCAGGAACCGCTCCGTTCACAGCAAGAGAGATGGCTGCAGCAAACATCTTTTGGACAAAACCAACACAACCCGTATTTTTTAAACACGAGTTACAAGTGCTGCAGTCAGGCTCTTTGCTTCTATCCTCTCGCCCCTTCGGTCGACTGACAGCTTTTATCGACCAGAAACGTGTACTCAGAGTAGGAGGTCGCCTTGGTCAGTCAGCACTCACATATGAAGGAAGACATCCTGCCATTCTCCCTCGTCACTCTCGACTCTTAACTCTCATTATCGACCAAGCACATCTGCGGACTCTTCACGGAGGCACTCAGCTCTCATTAGCTCAAATACGGCTAACTCATTGAATCGTCAGTGGAAGAGCTGTTGTAAAAACTCACTTCTTACATTGTGTTGTGTGTGCTCGGCAGAGAGGAATTCGGGCTCAATGATTGATGGGTCAATCCCTCTGTCGCGAGTCACACCAACGCGCGCTTTTAGTCACATAGGAGTTGATTACGCTGGCCCATCTCACTCTTAAAACTTGGAAGGGGCGAGGACACAACACACACAAAGGCTAGATTTGCATCTTTGTGTGTCTCGCCACTTCAGCTCTTCATCTCGAGATAGTCAGCGACTACTCAGCTGACGGCTTTCTCTCAATGTTCAGGCGCTTCTCATGTCGGCGCGGCATTCCTCACATCCTATACTCTGACTGTGGCACCAGCTTCGTTGGTGCTCACAAAGCCATACCAGTTGTTTAGGAAGGCCTCTCAAGAGCATCACATCATCGCTTCTTCTCTTGCAAATCACCAGGTTGCTTGGAAGTTTAATCCACCTGCTGCTCCACACATGGGTGCAAATTTAAAGCAGCAGTAAAATTGATGAAATTCCATCTGCGTCGAACGGTGGGTGATACAGCACTCACGTTCGAAGAACTCACCACACTGTTGTCTTAAATCGAGGCTATACTCAACTCAAGGCCCCTGGAACCACTCAGCGATGATCCTGATGATTCATCAACTCGCATACCTGGACATTTTCTCATTGGTGAAGCAATCACAACGGTCCCAGAGCCAACTCTCGAGGATTTAGCAATCTCACGGCTCTCAAGATGGCAATTGTTGCAGCAGAAGATCCAACAGTTTTGGAGTCAATAGTCTGCTCATTACTTACAGCAGCAGCAGTCCTCAAAGTATCTCAAAGTGGCATCTCCCTAACAATATCATTGAAATCGGCTTTTTGGTTCTGCTCACTGATAAGCGTCTTCTATCGTGCAAGTGGCCACTCGCACGAGCCACAGCGTTGCATCCAGGCAAAGATAGGTTCACTAGGGTGGTGACACTCCGGACTGCTACCACTACGCTCACCAGGCCAATGTCAAAATTAGCTGTCCTGCCCATCTCATCCAACGCATAATATAAGGGAATTAATCATCAACCCCGTCGCTGATGGCGGGCGGAAATGTTGGATAATCAGCTGGCGCATGGCAATCGATATTCGCCATGCGTCGACCAGTCGCTGCTGGGTAGCGTGCTGCGCTCGGCTATGCCGGAGATGGCCGAGGCAGTGCCTCGCAGGCATGCTGCACGAAGCGAGAGGCTATCTCTCTCGCTTGACTTCAGCATCGCTCACCGGCTATCTCACTCATTTGACTTCAGCGTCGCACAACGACGCTTTTGTAAAGCGCAGTGTTCGAGAATTCAGATGGTAGAGTAAGTGGACTGTAAAATGATTGAAAGAGAATTAATAATCAGTACACAGATCTTAATTACAGTAGCATTTATTGCTCCACCTATCAGAGTGCAGTAGACAATATTACATAAATAAACGAAATAAAATATAGAACATAATATATTAAAATAAGCACAAAAAGAGCGTGAATAAAGTGTGGTGAGCCTTTTACCACACACGATTATATTAATCGTGTGTAATTTGATGAGATTTGCTGTCGCGATCGGTCCTCGTGGTTAAGCTGAAGCCGGGTGCACGACACGATGAGCCAAATGTTGATGTACTAGGATGCCGATGTAAATATATCGATGTTGATATGATGGATGAGTTTTGTAGAGACTGTAGGTCGGCAGAGTTGATCGATGAGTCTTATTTGGATGCACTGAACTATGATGAGCATGCACGAAACACGGTGGCGATGAAAACCGTGCAAGAGCAAAACGCTAGATGGCTGCGTTATACAAAGCAGCCGTTGTCTAGTCAAGCAGTCATAGAGCGCATGCGCGCAGCGACCCGTTGCTTGGCACGTTGACCTATTGCGAGTTTATTATTTCTGACTGGTGCTGCCGCTAAGTGGCAACAGCAAGCAGCTGCCCATGCTAGCCTGCAGTGCGCAGTCCAGCAACGAGTAGCAGAATGCTCAAGCATTCTCAAACACGCAGCCTTATTGCTAATTTGTCACTTTCGTGAAAACCCGCTCGAACAGCGCACACATCTTCGCATCGCTCGGAATTTTTCACCGCTTCCACCGGATCTACTCAGCTTTTCGTGCTCACCAGGACTCAAAATCAGGTACGAGTACACCGGTATAACTTATTATAATTCAATGTCGGTGAGGAGTGAAAAACTCATCGGTGCATCCTCACAAATGTCTCACTCCGTGGCATGCTCTGTAGCGCTGGCCGCGTCATGTCCACTTTCAAGCACATATAGCACCCAATTACTACAATTGTGTGCTTGTCATCAGTTTAATTATTCCAAATTCATTTTTTATATTATTTGTTTTTTTTTATACTTTGTAAATTGCAAGCGGATGGTACAAATAAAACCACTTTCTCGTTTAACCATCTGTCAGTCTGGTTTCTTTTCCCCTGCCGTGAGTGAAAACTCATATTCTTCAATATATTTCAAATTCGCTCAACACAAGGAAAAAATTCTCAACAGTGACATCAAATAAATAAAATACAATAAGCGTCACACAATAAACTACTACTAGAGGACTCTTTTCCAAACGAGGAGGTCCACGCCTGTCAACCCCGCTCTACCCGGCTTTGAGGCAGGCAAGCAAAAATATCCTGTCACAGTACATGTTAAATTTCCTAATAAATGTCAGATATTAAAACCAATTTGAAAAAAAGAAAAAAAAATTATTAAACAATTAATAAAAAGTATTCCATTGTTGTTGATAATAATTACCACTGATTTATATTGAAAAAATAAGGAATTTGAACCGCGAACAAATATTCCTCCCTCGAATTCTTGCATACATCACTTTGACAGAAGCGAACGGACTCAGAGGAGTATGTAGCTACATGTTTACAGCTAACCGTATAAAAAGTAACTAAGAAAACACCTTGAGAACCAGGAAAATGCAGTTATAGAAGAAAATACTGTACTTACAATCATCGATTGCTCAAGCTTGCTGCTTTAATGAAGAAATGAATCACTACTATCTAAAATAATTAATACAACTGCTTTTTTGTGGTTGAAAATAGCTATCTAGATTACCGAGTTGCAAATAACGCATAAATTATGAATATTAGTTGGGTAGTTTACAGCATTTCTATGTTATTTATCTGTATCATCTTTGACATTAACCTTTTAAATAAATATTGTTCATTATTTGAAATTTTAACATCTTTAAATTTGAAATTGTGATTAAAATCCATCATGTGAGTAGCTGAAGCAGTGTGCTGTATGTCAAGATGTCCCAGACTATTCTGGTGTTCGTAGATTCCAGTTATTCAATATCTTTTTGTTTGCCCAATTCACACTGAATCGTAATTTTCACACTAAATAGAGTAAACCAAATTTGATTTCATATCTGTTGCAATGTTATCTTTTGTGGAGTCAGTGATCGAGAAAATATTATGTTTATTATTTGTCACTTATAAAAAATCGAATTCTTTGCATAAACGATAAATGGACTGAACGTACGGAAAATTTACTAAACGAGACGTGTCAAAAGGAGCCTCTTCCACTTGGTTATTCGATTGACGAGTAATGCAAGATATCTTGTTGCCTATGAGTTTTTCTATTATACATGAGGGATAACAATTTATTACCATGGTTCTCAATACACATTTCTTTTGTTCAATTTTGTTGTTGACGTATTGTATTATGCATTTACAGCTTAAATTAAAAAATTCTGAAGATGATCTGCATATTAGATCGAAACGTTAAACACGAATTTCATCGCTCCTTATTTCGTGGGAGATGGCCGATGCGTAGCCGTATATTTCAAACTGCTGTTCTTTACTAACGGCCGCCTACACTACACATGTTTGTTAAGGGTTAATAAATATCGGTGCAGATCCCTTGGCTTAGAACTGGCCTATATCACCTTCTGCTATCATCCTGTTCAATCGTTCATAGGCAAACGTTAGCCACGACGTGGAAAAATTTATGGTAAGACGAGAAGACTAGTGAAAAAGGCGCTCTACCTCTCTCTCGTTTTTTTCCGTTGCTTTGTATGGTAACTAAAGTAATATCCGTCGTGGCAAGAAAGTCTTGCGAATATTTTATGGTTGAAAGGTCTCGACTATCCAGTGGTCTGGAGGGCGCTTCGAGGATCTCATGAGCCAGTCGGCGAACCTGATGGTGTATCTTGTATTATAAATCGATCGGAATTATTCCGCAGCTCCTATTCACTTCGACCCACTTATTTCTATCCGTGGCATTTCCAATGGCGCAATAGAGACTTTAGCTATAAGTATTATTTCAATGATTCTGCGACATTATAGTCTAAAAGAAACCATCAAAGATTATAACAATTGCGTATGGGAAGGACCTTTACGTTA
The DNA here is from genome assembly GCA_963942595.1 of Cylloceria caligata. Classification (NCBI taxonomy): domain Eukaryota; kingdom Metazoa; phylum Arthropoda; class Insecta; order Hymenoptera; family Ichneumonidae; genus Cylloceria; species Cylloceria caligata. The sequence continues at coordinate 25,643,167 of OZ012703.1, forward strand.
AACATTTTTTGAGCGGCATTGACCCAATTTTGCTAATCACGAAGTGAATGGTATCAGATTTTATGGGATTTTAATTTTACGAAAAATATGTAATCATTCTAACTTTCAGAAATTTTTAGCTATGATACTGAAATACTTTATTCAACGAAGTCTATTCAAAATGGTTCAAATTTAAAAAGATTTTTTCGAAAACTTCGAAATTCGAAATCTCGAAAACCCGCGAGCCCTGGGAGTCACCATTAGTGAAAAGACAACGAAGGGGTCATCATCAATATAAATTTTTTATATGGACCGATAAGATTTACTAGAAGTAAACAGACTGTTAGCAACATCGGGACACGAGAGCCTGATCCCTCGATGTTAAGGTATGTTCCATTAAGTTAATAGACTCTTTTTTACATACATATTATAGTTCTGGCATAACCTTTGCGATTGACCTGTTGCTAGCCGAATTTGGTTGGACCACAAAAAAAAATAGATGTTCCTATCCATGTGGTTACATTGGTCGTAGTTAAAGCAACCAAATTATTAGTTGAGCCAACTATGATTCACTTAGGTGATGCGTTCAATTCACTTGGTCGATGCAGCCAGGAAGGTGAAAGACTCACTCATGGTATTTCACACGCGCACAATTGTTGAAATTGAAAAAAAATACAGGTTATTATCCGTAGTTACATCTAATGGAAAAATCAAGAAATTTACACACGACAGATAGCCCCGGATAATTAGTCTGTGAAGAAAAAAAAATTATACAATCGTAAATCGTGCGATAATGGACGATTGCCAGGTCAAATATCATGAAACTGGGAACAATGCATTTTCGTTTTAAAGATACAAATATTACGGGACATGTGACCATCAGATTCCCGACAGTACTAGACTATATTGAAAACCCCACAACAAGCGGGTTCAATCATAATTAAGTATATATCTATTTTAGCATGGCTCAAGTAGTATAATTATAGATAATTTGCTCTTTAGATCAAGAGACGCAGCAGTAGCGTCTTTAGATAAGTATATTAAGCCAACTCATTTTATTTGCATATAACTTCATTCAGAGCGAATAAGTATTGCGCTGCACTAAGATGCGTTGGCTAACAGAATTTCGATTGGTAACAAAACAAATGATGCAACTGTTAACACACTATATCGAAGATAGATTGCTTTCTATACCCATATAGGAACTGATCATCAGGTCACCACTGGACAAATGTCACAACAAACTGGCCGGTCCTCGTTAATTGTTTCTGGGCCAGACATGGAATTCAGGTCCGATGACAGGTGGATCAGCGATCCAGCCCTGAGTACCCTTTGGCTGTTCACCGTGGTCCATATTCGGACAATGTTCGGTTTATTGTTTCGAGCCAGTATCGCGATGACAACTACCGCCGTAATCAGTATTAATTATAATCCAAATGACAATAAATTATTAATTTCTGAAAGATATTTTACGACAGGTCGTTATGCAAAAATTTTAGTAATATTATTTTATTGATATTCTAAATACAAAAGAAGGGATATTGTCCACATTTACGATTTTTTCGTAATGCTCATCGAGAAGTGTTGTTTGCGGGATTCGGATCTAAGGCCTAAAGAAAGTACCTAACTACGAGGGTTTTACGATAAGTACTTGGCCTCGTCCAGAAAAAAACATTTTTCGGGGCAAAATTCATTTTATTTTTCAATGTAGTCTCCTTTTAGCTCGATACACTTCGTCAAATATTTTTTAAATTGTTGGGACCCTTCGGAATAATACTATTTCTTCAACCCTTCAAAATAGGCGTTTGCTTCAGCGATGACGTTATTGTTAGAGCCAAATCTCTTTTCACCGAGCTATTTCTTCAAGTTTGGAAACAGGAAATACTCGCAGGAGCTCAATCTGGAAAATATGATGTAAAATCAATTCGTATCCTAACTCATAGAATTTTCCCATGGCGACGACATACTTATGCACCCGTGCATTGCTTTGTTGGAAGAGAATTTTTTTTCGACAAATGCGGACGTTCTTCCTTCACATCGTCGTTGGAACGGTCCAATAATTTGGAATAATATTCGCCGGTAATCGTTCTTCCCTTTACAAGGTAATTAATGTGGATTATGCCGCATGAATTAAAAAAAACTGTAACCATAACCTTGCTGTACCGATAAGATGGTCTTAGCTTTCTTCGGTGCCGATTCGCCACGAGAAGTTCACTGTTTTGACTGTTCATTGGTTTCTGGTGTTCTGTGATGGATCCATGTTTCGTCGACAATTATGAATCGACGCCAAAAGTCAGTGCGCTTTAACTTCGCAAAACATTCCATTGAAGTATTGACATGTGTGCGTTTATTGTCAATTGTGAGTAATCGCGGCACCCAACTTGCGGATAGCTTTCTCATATACAACTGATCTTTGAAAATTGTCTGTACCCGTTCGATTGAGATACCCACAGCCTCACCAATCTCACACACTTTCAATCTCTGAACATAAATTACCTCCACGATATAGTAGTGAATGATCAGAGATTCTCAATAATTTCTGGCAGGTTGACCTCATTTGGACGACCTAGACATTCTTCATCACAAATGCTTATACGGCCGCGTTGAAATTCAACTGTACAATATTTTATTCTTGCAAACGATGGTGCAGAGTTCCCATAAACTTTGTTTAATTCCACTTTTATTTCATTATTCATTTTGTTTTTCAAAAATAAGAATTTTATCATTGCGGAAAAATGGGAAAATCGAAAAAATTGAGTACCGAACTCAATCTTTTCCATTTTTGTAAAAATACGAAAGTCGTTCAGTTTTAATGACTGTCAAACACAAACTGAATGACGCAGCTGGCTGAAAATAATACAGTAGACATTTCAGTGACACTTATGACAGATAGCATTCATTTATAGTTATTTAAACTATACTAATAAATGTTCAATTATTTAGTGGATTTGATGAAACGTATATTTATTCAATTTAAGTAAAAGCGAACATGTTGGAAATTCAGCTGGCGCACGGCGATCGATAATCGTCGTGCGCCTACCTATTGCGCTGCTTTGCTACACGTTGTTCGGTTGAGTCGGAGATAGCCGAAGCATGGGCTTCGCGAAGCCGAGGATGTGCCTCGTTGGCACGCCGCGTCAAGCGAGAGGATGTCTCTCTCGCTTGACTTCGGTTTTGCTCACCGGCTATCTCGCTCAACTGACTCCAGCGCTCAACGTAAATTTCATACTTGCAGCCATCTTGAGAATTTGGCACTTTTGCGACACACATCCACTGGACAGCACGCGCATCCATAGGACTCTCACGCATATTTCTCGGACATTATTCATCGGATTTGCTCAACTTCACGCTCATCAGGACTCATTGCTCAAGGTAAGAGTGCTCTGGCATAATTACGTCATTAATTCACTGTCAGAGAGGAGAAAATGGTACATCAGCACTTGGTCTCACTCGTGGCGTGCGTTGCAGCACATGCTGTACCACGTTCTCCTCATGTCTTTTGCTGGCTTAATTAATATAATTAAGCATGTGCCTCGCATTCACTGTATTTTCCCCCAGTAAATCTGCTGGGAGAGTACAGTGAATATAATTTTGCTCAACCATATAGCCTCAATATCTGTTTGCGGTGTGCTAAGCAGTACTGATTGCTTAGCGGGTCGCACACAAAATCACTGCACTCAGATACGGGTTATGGTACATTCTCTCATTAATTCGCTGCAATCACTTTGCAATACAGTGTTGAGTGATTGCAGTGAATTACACACAAAGTTTCGCACTCAAGGCATCGGCGTGTCGTGCTGCGTGGCTGATGCTACGCTGCACGCACCGCTGTCTCAAATTCATATTCAGCACACAATTGATGTAATTGTGTGCTGCTCACATTATAATTCTAAATTCCATTTACTAACTCATTTATGTTTTGCACTCAACGGTCTGAGCGTGTCATGCAGCGTAGCTAGCACTGCGTTGCATGCACCGCTCGCTCATGTGTTCACTCAGCGCACAATTGATAATTGTGTGCTGCTCATTAATATTCAGAAATTCAATTTGTTTATTTATTATTATAATTTGTACCTTTTTTCTAAATTCATGTTTTGACTGATTTTCTAAATTAACTTATTTTGGCATTAATTTTCAATTTTAGTGTCCACACATTTTGTATTAAAATTGTACTTTGTACCACGGTTTTGGAAGGTAGAATAAACTACTTCCTCACGATAACATCTCCTTGGTCTGGTTTTATTTTCCTCTTGCCTCGAGTGAGTACTCACATTCCGTCAATATATTCACAGGTCGGTCAAGCCATCACCGGACGGATTCTCAACATTCTTGTTGAATTCTCAACACGAACATGATAACTAATTATGTACAGAAAGAGCGTGGTAGTGGGTGGAACGCCAAAGTTCCTGATGGTGGCCACACATTTAATATTAGTGGCGCTATCTCTTGCAAAGATCAGGTACTTATTATACAACCCTCGTATATAACTATCTGATGACGAGCACGCTGACCACAAGACCAAACCGACTATATCGATTTCTGTTTCTTTAACCCCTTGCACTACCGTGAAATTCGGAACAAGCCGTGCCTAACTTCAGACGTTCTTGTTTAGACCGAGATAAAGACCACGAGTACGGCTCGTGATATTCACGTTTGACATGAAATTAAACAACGAGCCTGACTCGTGATATTCAAGTTTGGCCCAAAATTTTTATCACGAGTCAGACTCGTGAAAATAGTGCGAGGGGTTAATTCCATAAAAGCTGCAACCAGGGCAGACCAAAATGCAAAAAAGTCACTTGATATGGATAAAGTACGGTGCTTGGAGGTTTTTGATATCGCTGCTTACGAATTTGGAACCACAATTTAAAAATTTAAAATAGCGGATCTAGTATGATGAAACAAAAGGAAAAAATTACTTTATTTGGATGAACCTAAGTACTGGGGAAATGGTTAATACTAAACGTTACTAACAACAATTGATCAATTTGGACCGTTCGCTTCTTGAAAAAAGGCCAGAATACCGAAAGAGGCAACACAAAGTCATTTTTCTTCATGAAAATGCTCCCTCACATACGGCAAAACCGGTTCGCGACACGTTGGAAGCACTCAGCTGGGGAGTTCTACCCCATGCGGCTTACTCACCAGACTTGGCTCCTTCCAATTACCACTTGTTTGCATCGATTGGTCACACTGAGCAGCACTTTGGTTCGTACGAAGATGTGAAAAAATGGCTCAATGAATGGTTCGCAGCGAAAGGGAAAGATTTTTACTGGCGTGGTATTCACACATTGTTCCAAAGTTGGGGAAAATGTATAACAAGCGATGGAGCATACTTTGAATAAAGCACTTTTCATCATTCTTCCGAATTCAACATGTTTGTTTAGAAAAAAAATCCGCATTTCATACTTGTACACCTGGTACACTAAAAGGAGATTACCGTTTCTCGCCATACATTCGGTTTCCTTGCCGATTCTTATATACTTCGATAATCGGGCGATCGTATAACCGATCGCTTGCCAAGTAGGTGCCGTTGACCGGTAATGTATAAGAAATATTCGATTGGCGGTCATATTTTGACAATGACGCTAAGTCTGGCAAGGACTTCCTCAGACTTTCGGTGGAAAATATCTTGTCATTAGTGAATTAACTATTCTACCAGCCATTAACCAGTCTGAAATCGATGGCCAGCTAATGACAAAAAGTTGTGATAAAACGATCATCTTCCGGCCATCATCCTGTTTCTTTGCCGAGGTACAACCAATTATTGGCGAGCGTATTATGCGGTAACATTATCAATATGATTGGTTTCTGGCCCAGTACCAATCCATAGGTTCATCCAGATCTAACGGCAGAGGGACTTAAGCATCGGCACTGAAATCGAGCCTGTTCTGGCCAACACAGTTGTTTACTCTGCGGCCAGTCTAGAGTACCGAGGCTCAACTTTCAACAATTGGCCAATTTTCAGCCGGTTGTCCACGACTGGCTGCGTTCTGCAATACCTATACGGTGTAACGTAAATTTGCACCTCCATGTAACACATTACCTGTAGTTGGTCGGGGCCTCTCTATTTTACCTCTCTTTATTTTTTTCTCTTTCGAGTTGAGCGCCAGGCGCTTACGCGCCGCGAGGAAAAATAACGAGGTCGTTGACCAGATTCAGCCTAGGCTAGCTACAGCTGTTCAAGGCAGAGTTGGTGGTTCGGACTGTCAAGGTGGTAATAAGTCAATTCCATAAATAAAGCTAATGAATAAAAACCGTAAATAAAATCAGCAGGTAAATCAATAAATAAATCAATAAATTACATAGACAACAATACAAATACGGGATTCACAAATGCCACCAGGGCCAATCGTTTATTTATTTAAAAAAAGAAAAATGATTACTGGTTTGGCAAAATATTACAATAACAAAAAAAAATGTAATAGCAAATATCCCATAAATTATCTCTGATGTTTAACAATGGGTACTCTTAATTAATTCAGCAGCATAAATTATCACGGCATTCGCTCCTACTCTCACACTCTCCCGCGCGGCCTATATCCCGATCGGTTCCCAACAATTCGAATTAATTCACGTCTAACGGAATTCCAAAGAACAGTAGGGACAAACAACATAGAGTTAAACAAAGTCAAATAATAAGCATCCTCGAAAATTTCGATACGACCGATGCCGGATCAATCCCACTCGCAAAATAATTCTATCATCATGGGACGCCGGATGGTCACGTATCCGGAGCCTCTAATTGTTCGATTCTTCCAACAGGAAAGTCGTATGAATGCAAAATCGAGAATAACTCACGTCAAAATAATATTAATAATCCCTACCATAGTCGAATAAAATCTAATAAAAGTAACGAACAATTTAACAATGCGAGGTACGTTTCGAACCGTGCAAATTCCTCGAAACAACGTACAAAATATGGGACGATGGCCAAACACGCACTGCATAAGGTTACCAAAATAATGAAATAACGTCCAATATAATAAAATAAATAAAAGAAAATAAATACAATAATGTAAATCAATAACCGTCAGTTAGTCGGAAAAATCTGCGACACGATCTATAACGTTCGAATTGCCTCACACATGAACACATTACGGGATGACGTACTAACGCGCGCACGGTTTGACAGTAAACGAATACGAAAGAGTAACAGAAAACACGAAGTGACTTATTCCCGGCTCTAACCGCCAAACGATCTCGATTTTACACTTTAATATATGCAATCTGTCTCGATACGACTTATACTCTGCGCGTGGTATACAAGAACCGCAGGCACGACCAAGCTCTACTTGACTTATAAGTCAGCGAAAAATACAAATGATGGCGAAAGTGCGTAGAAAGAAAGAGAGCTCACCGAGACGATACTGCAGCGATGTTCTTAGTAAATCCGGAAAAACCTCGAGTAACGTCGAAAAACTCGGTTCTCACGTCCTGGTATTAAGGTGGTGAATAAGAATCTGATAACGGTTGACTTAGTGTTCAGAGAGACAGCGCTCCTCTTTCTCGTCTCAGCAGGGCTTTACGTAACGCCAAAGATAGAGCGGGACAACAGAAGAATGCACGCTACGTCCTGCTCGCTTGACAGTAACCGGGAAAAAGCCCCGAGGACCTACCGGCACGCGTGCCCGTAAACTATGATCCGCTCCTAACGAGCCAAACTCTGTTAATTGGGGAAATCGGTGTCGCTAGGTAACCGCGACTAGTGCCTCAGCTGGACAGCGCATAAATTAACAGAAGATAATAGAAATGCGTAGCCCAGTCCGGCAGGTTAACTCCATTGGATAGATAGATTATTGCTTGTAGATCAGATTGCCGATGGTAGATAGTAGCATATTGATCGTAGATGAACGTTGAGCGGGACGGCTTTATATCCCGAGGAGAGAGACGGAAGATTCTTGTATCTTCTTGCTTTAAGTCGAGCTACCGGATCGCGAAGCCGACCATGTGTGAGTCCGGTGCGTTCCTTCTCTTTCTTTTTCTCCGTTCTTCCGAATGTATGAATAAAAAAGATAGAAATACAAAAAATATATAAATAAATAAAGCCCTGCGATCTTATCTTAGAGCCCTGCGAGATCGTGTTGGGAGCCGTCGTGCGAGGAGGACGCACCGCATGAATATTTTACCGCGTTGCAACGGAAAGAAAAAAAATTGTATCAGGAACCACAATTGTAGTAGCTGAAACTACAACCTATGGAGAGTGAGGGTCTGCGGTTAAGAATACCATGTAATTTTAGTGAAATCACTGTTGTAGCTATAACTAGCGTCAGAAATAAAATAAACTCCAAATCATTGCTACGTTTAACGTTCGAACCCTAGTTATTGCTACTATCCTAGACTGCTAATTTTACCATAATACGTGTGCTACACAGATTAATACCAGAAAACGGGAATCGATGTTTGTTGTACGTGTGACATAATAAAATGGCGATAAAATATTTTCGTGGCATTGAAAGTAAACCAAACTATATTTTTTTAACACAGGAATTCATTTTCTTACATATATTTTATCATCAGCAATCGTTGGGTAGCAGTTTTCACCAAAAATAATCTCCTGCCCATACCGGGATTTGAACTTATGACTTATCTACCTAGCTAACTACCTAATACGCTGACGATACTGATTACGCCATTTGACTACTATTGAATTAAACACATCTGAATGGTATAATAGTTATATGAGATAAAATCTCATTTAATTCAAATCAAATATAATATTGATGTTACCTTTGTTAACGGCAGGGGTCATGAGCAGCCAATGCCGCGTACGTACGCTACGGATATGGCCGACAACACACGACCAGAGCCGACCACGGTACGTATGAGCCCCCGTTGTCGACGTCACAGGTGGCCGCAGAGAGTGGCTAGCAGCAGTTCGCAATGGGAGTCGACGCTGGCAAGACGGGCCACTTGACGCTATCAGTCAGATGGGCTAACCATTGTACGGCGACATTGTACGACGATGAAAGAAGAAGTGAATAAAAAAGGGACATGAGCATTGTAAAATTTCACGTGTGTCACGAGGCAAACCGTGAGTGAAAGCGGTAGTGATGTCGCAGGACAGCTGATAAGAAAACGACGCGCGGTACGAACATTGTCACTAGTGCGAAGATGCCGCACAGCGAAAGTGACGCGAAGACGCTGCGACATTATAAAAATATTTCTAAAATGATGCAAAGACGTCGCGCCATTTATAAAATATTTCTCAAGTGACGCGAAGACGTCACGCCATCGTTAAAATATTTGTGAGTGACGCGCGACGCCACGAGTACGGACACAGTGCTAAATTGCGATACGTGTGAATCATTGTGAAGATTATCTAACATTTGTAAAGAATCGCGCAATATGCGGTAAAATAAGTTGTGGCGAACAAGTGAAATCGCAAGACGTGCATTGCATTAAAATTATGGGACGTTTGTGCTTCCGCAATTAGTCATAAAGAAACACGCGTTCGGTGAAGGTGCGTCAAAATGCCGAATGAGGCGGACTTCGACCGGTCCCATGGTCGCGTGCTGGAAGCAGAGCGTAGAGTCGACGGCGAACCAATGAATATTCAAGAAGATGGTGCGACGGAAGCATTCGATCCCAGTAACACAACAGAACAGACGGTGATCAGCAGGACAGCCATCGAGGACGCTCACCAATCACGCTGTGAGCCGGCGAACCTGGGAGTTAGAAAGAAGGAGTACGTTCAACGAGGGCGCATAAGTATCCCACAAACGCAAAGTGAACAGGAGGTGGCAGGGACTGACCCCTACGCGAGACGTGACTCATGGTGGTGGGACACCGAGCACGCTCTGGCGCAAAATGCCAATGGGGTACAAGGTTTGGAGCATGCCCCGCCCACCCCAACGGACATTACAGTGATAGGGTCGTGGCTGGCCCCGCCCACTGGAATACCGATGAGCACGGGCGAGCTGTGGGAGGCCTCGCTAATGCCAAGGAACAAAAATGCCAGTGCGCGCGACGGCATAGGGGGGCCAACGCGCGAGTTTAGCGTAACGTTCGGGAACGCGGCGAATCCGATGTGCGTCGGTAAACGATCAGAACCATTGGTGATCGAAAGGAGGCTCGATCGATACGAGCGCGAAGCAGATTACAGGGGCACCGATGGGGCGGTAATTCGCGGAACGCGTAGGGACAGTTACTACAAACGGTGGCAATTAGTGCCGCGGGGTGAAGATCGCCGGAAGGTAGACGAACGCATCGCAGGCCCACGCGAACGGGTAACCGAGAACAGACGATGTCAGTGGGGGTCCAGTATACGTAACAGCGAGGAGGATCATCGTTCCCAGAGGTGCGACCGAGACGGAAGTCTAGACCACAAAATGCAACACCTACAAAGGGGGATCAAGTCATTCAGATTGCGAATCAGTGAGCAACCAAGGCGCGCTCGAAGAGATCGTCCTGCTGCAGTGTGGAATGAAGATTTTGTGGACAGAGAAAATCATTTCAACCAGCGACACACATTCCACATGGTGCCTGAAGTATCGCGGAACCTCGAAGTATTTACTGGAAACGAGGGGTCGCTGTCCCCGAGGGACTGGCTACGCAACGTAGAGCAGATGGGCCTAATGCAAAGGTGCCCAGAGAATAATGCTCTCGAAGTTGCGAGGATGCAGCTCGGAGGCCCTGCGGAAGGTGGGTATCGCTACTAGGCCCCCGAACTGACAACGTGGACGCGATTCAGGGACGCATTCTTAAAAACGTTTTCTAAGATGGAATCACATGGACACAGATGGAAAAGGATTGTGCAGCGTGTGCAGACAAACAGTGAAACGGTACAGGAATACTTTCACGCCAAGGTACGCCTCTGTTCGAAATTGGATTGGTCAAGAAGATGGACTGGAACTGCTGGCCCGTTACTACGAATCGACCGACGGATTTTATGGTGAATTGATCGAAGCCACGCGGCTGTCACGTCAAAATCGCGGCCTATCTTACGAACCCACGAATTCAACATAGATTTCACGTTTCGGTGTATCTTTTCCGTGCTCTGGTCAAGGAGAATAAATTCTCCCTTTACCACACCCGACGAGAAAATACCGAAGACGCAAGCCCGTTTTTGAGTCTAACCTCGCGGAAAATTACTCGGGATAGGGCTGGAGTGCGTTTTGTTCTTAGTTGGGGATAATCACTTCACGAATAATGGGGAGGGACTTGAATGACAATTTCACGTGGAGCAAGGTTTCAGTTTAATTGGTAATTGAAAATTATACCTACGGTTGTTTGTTACTGTGGTTCTTACTGTTGAACGTTGGTTGGGCGTAGATTAGTGTAGTCAGACAGACTAAAAATCGAACGTAGGCGTTGGTGCGTATTAATAATTATTTATTGAAATAAAACTACATGAGTAGTTGAATGTTGCACGTTCAATATTCCCGATTTTACAAGCGTTAATAATTATAAGTACTGTACTTACTCTGTACTACTTGAAACTATACTTTGTGAAAATTAAGCCGTGGTGAAAATTTATCGTTCTGGACTGCTTTCTTTCCCGGCAAACAGTAATAATTGTTGCCTTGGAAAAATTCTAATTCACTGCCGGGGACTTATTGACTGCCAGGCTAGTGATTAGTCCTCTACTTAACCCCCCGTGAAACTGTCTCGCCGGCCGATTTCCGCGGCCTTTTATAGGGCTCCTGAGCGTCGAAAATTCTTGTCGTCAAGCGCGTAAAAGAAGAGAAGGGATAAAACCCTATCCTGATTATAAGAATTTCCCCGTGGTCTATCTCGACCATACACGTATTCATTCCCCTTACTCCGCAGAGTAGCTTCTCGACATGCAGAGCCATAGATCTATGCAAGTGCATCGGTATGGCGCGCTCTGATTTGTCCGCGCGATGTGCTACACAGAGGACCACGCGATTAGGTGAGGGAACGCGTTCGAAGCGTTTTTCCCCTGAAAATGAGGCGATTTTTACCACCCCGCTTCTTGGCCTACTTTCAATAGAATTTCCTAGTTTAGGTAATATCCTTATGCTCGCTTCTCTGTAGATGTGTCTATGGTAATGGCTTAGTTTTTCAGCGTTTTTACGGAACTTAAATAAATCCTTCACATGAAACCACTAATAATAATTTTGTTACAGCTTCTGTAGTTAACTTTGACGTATGCAACCTGATTTCTGCGTTAATCTCTTATTAGTATAAATGGTTTCGTTGAGTTATGGCTTATTCCAAACATCATTGGTTATTCGTTAAATTAGTGATTACTCTAGTTATAGCTAATGAGTCCTCTTAAATAATTTGTTAGTTAGACGTTAGATTTCTTATAGTTAATAAGTTTTCTTAAATGATTTGTTAGTTAGACGATTATTCTCGTACTATAGGAACGAGAGCGAGAGAGAGAGAGATAGAGATTTTACTTGAGAACGACTCGTTTAACTTGGTTACTCGTACATTTCGTTCGTACGCAAGTCGGCTAGATCGCCGTTCAGCCCTAGCGATAAGGCGTTCGTCGTGGCGCGGAGAGTCGGCCAGCCTTGCTTTCCTGCAGAGGAAACTCTATTGAAACGCGTGACCGTTTTCTCTCTTTCTCGATTCGTTTTACTTTCAGTATTTAGCTGTAAAACAATCTTAACATTTCATTTTATCCTATATATATATGTATAACATTTTCCATATATATAATTTACTAGTAAAACAAGTAATTTTATACATGAAAACGAGAGAGAGCGAGAGAGTTCTTCTCTTGAGAATGACTTGCCTAGCTTGGTTACTCGTACATTTCGTTCGTACGCAAGTCAGCTAGATCGCTGTTCAGACCTCGCGCAAGGCGTTTTCGTTGCGCGGAGAGTCGGCCAGCCCTCGCTTTCCTGCAGCAGAAGCTTTATTGCAACTCAATTTCAGTCTCATCTCTTTCTCGTTTTTCTGTCTATTTTTCGCTATTTTACCATAAATTAATCCTAATATTTCCTTTATCCTTTCTGTATAGGCATAACGTGTTCTATATATTTATGATGGTGTTTTTACTATAAATTCCAATATTTTACGAGAGACATGTTAATATATAGGCATAACATGTTTTATATATTTATGATGGTATTTTTACTATAAATTCCAATATTTTACGAGAGACATATTAATGTAATCCCAAGAGAAAAGGGGAATTAATCCTGATGTACTGATCTTTCTTCTATTACCCGACTATACTTGGTAAGCTCATTAATTCGATGTGGGTTGTACTCGTTTTCGAGTGACAGCCATGGGTAGTTTCCATGTGGAAGCATAATTGTTCTTTTTGCTGCTGATATTTTATCTACAGTATTCGTGTGAACATTTTAATAGTTATAACTCTTTCGTTTAAATCAACAGTTCCTCTGCTTTTGTTAATTGTTTCGCGTAGTTAATAATTGTTCGTGATTTCATCATCTTTGTAAAGAGAGAGAGAGAGAGAAGACTTCAAGCAAGAGCGAGAAGAAAGGGTGCGGTCGCTTGGTCACGTGATAGCGTTCCCTCCAACCGCTCCCTTATGACCAACAACGCCCCGACGGCGACTAGCCGAACCCCTGGTCTAGGATTGAGGGTAAGGCCGCGCTGAATCATAGATCCATAAATGGCAGTCGATAACCGGGTCTACGCAGTAGATCCCATGGTTTGAAAGTCTAGCTTTTGACCGGGAGCGCCGAAAAATTCCATCTTTACAAGATTAATTCTTCCCGGGAGACGGTCGGTAGGGCCGCATCTTCACCCTGTTCCGATCTCCGTCGCTAAAATCGCTCTCCTCTCCTCTTAAGAAGTTCGAGAATAAAAGAAAAATGTGAGAGGTTACTTTTACTGTAGCGAAACTAAAACAGAAGAACTTTAACGTAATCGAAATGAAAAAGATAAATGCGACGTTACGTCAGGACGTAACACCTCCCCCCTTAAAACGATTATTAGGAGAAGCCTAATAATCGAATCCGAGGGTGAAGCTAACAATTTTCCAATTATGCTTGTCGTACTATTCTTTTCCTTTTAACGACTTGTCTCTTGCAGGATCTTGGAATCTGTATGTGGTACTAGCTTTTGGTCCGTACCATGACGAATTCGTTAAACACAAACAAAACGTTACTTTTAATAGAGAAAGGATATTTGATTGGCAACGGTTTGGCCATATTGCTATTCTTGTTTTGGATAAATATTGTTCTACGTTAAGTGTATGTATATGTGCGATTATATTTCTTCGGATTCATCCGTACTATGCTAAGTAGGAATATTATATGGTCCTAATTTTTAACTTAATTATTTCGTTGCTTCATATTTTCCGACAATAGGTGTTATGTTATTGTACTTATATATGCGTCCCTTTATCTATGGACATTTGTATTTCTCTCTTTTCCTTTTCTAATATTTTCTTCACTTGTTTACTTTGTTTATTCGCTTCTTGATTTTACTGTTATATATTCTTTTCTTTTAAATGTTTAACCCCTTTTCTTTTTTTCTTGCAACCGTACAATGAGCCAGGTGAATTCTTTTCTTAAATGTTACTTATGATTAAATAACGGTGAATATTGAACGTGACTTCCTGGTTACAGTGTATGTGTTCTTAATTCTACTTCTTCTTATAATTCGTAATCGTTATCCAAATATTTGCTTCGTTGGAGTATTTGCTCTTTCTCTCTTTTTGTAACTCAAATATTATTTATGTCTAATGACACGGTTAAAATATCCTTTTTCTCCTTTTCTTATACCACACATCGGAGTGGTTAGTTTGATTTGAATAATAGCAACTGACGTGTGTAAGAATATGTAGGTATGAATTTTCTCATACAGACTTGGTGTTAATTCAATAGCTCGTGGACGTTGGTTTCTGAAGTTCGTGAAATTCTCGGAGTTCTTGAAGTTCTTAGCCCTTTTGAAGTTCTTGACGTTCTAAGCGTTTTGAAGTTCTTGGCGTTCTAAGCGTTTTGAAGTTCTTGATGTTCTAAGCGTTTTGAAATTCTTGGCGTTCGTGAAGTTTCTTTAGAGTTGTTGGTGTTCGTGAAGTTCTTAAAATTTTTGTCCATATAATGCTGGACGTTCGTGTGGATTCTCCTATTGTCTCGCCTTCATGATAGTTGGCTCCCTGAGATTTGGTATAAGGATTCAACGATCGTCTAGTATGAAACGAATGCTTCCTTTTACTCTGAGGAGATGTAAATGTTTGGTTGAGGTATCCAGGGCAGTACGGTGGCCCTCGGAATGAGTGACTTGTAAACTCTTGTGTCTGTGAAACATAATGTGCATTACTAATATGCGATATCATAGTGTGGTTAACGATTATTATTATTATTGTATATCTTTTTTTTTCTTTGGCTCTTTTTTTTTTTTTTTTTTTTTTTTTTATTATTTTGTTTTATTTTAAGTATATAGGTATATTTATATATATATAATTTTATTTTTTCCTTTTTCTTTTTATTCTTATTCTGAGAAACATTCAACACCTTTTTTTTTTTTTTTTTTTTTTTTGTGGAAAGGCATAAATAAAATAATTCTGTGTATTATGAATCAACATATATATGTAAGGGTATAGTTATATAGTTTTAGCTCAAAATAGATTTACTTACGTGAGTATTTGGTGTTGGGAGAAGTTTTCCTTGCATTATTCCTTTGCTTATACATTTTTTTTTTTTTTTTTTTTTTTTTTCCATATTTACCATTTGTGTAACGAAAGTGTTACCAGTGTCCCATTATGGCGTTTTTGAATAGTCACACGTCTTGTTGATAAGAGAGTGAATATCGTCGGTGGGGGCTTGTGGCTGGTGGCGTAATGTAGAGTCGCTTTCCAACAAGTAATCCACCAAGTTTTGGATCGTAATCTGTTCGGTACTACGGGGGGCTTTGGGAATAGGAAGGGGAGGTATTGGAGACACAGCGGTGGGACTAGTGACTGATCTTTCCAAATTAGAAGATGTGGGTATCTTGGTCCTGCTTCTAGTGACAGGGCCAGGAATCATACTTGCGAGTAGGATGCTGTTGGAGTCTTCTTCTGTATCCAGTGTTTCTATGGGTGTTAAAATGTTTCTGGGATCTGTCGTACAGTTGCCAGGAGATATCGGATGTTGAGTATCAATACTGCTAAGGTTTTCGGTTTTCCAGGCTTTGGAAACGGAAGGGGGTGGGACTGAGTAATAAGACGGAAGAGTATTTGACGTGATTGTTGTGCAATGTGCAACTTGGGTGACTGGAAGTAAAATATTTTCGGAAGATTCTTCGAGTAAAGGGTTCGAGAGATTCGAAGACTGGGGCGTGCTCCCCTGAAGATCCGGCGGGTTTGTTTCCTGTTCCCGAATCGCTTCGTATTGGATTCCGAAAGGGTGTTGTGTAACTGGTGCTAGTGTTTTACCGATCCAGGAATATGATACACCTCCTAATTCGATTTTCCCTGGTGCTCTGGAGATTGCAGTCTGGATCCATGAGGACATTTTTTTCTGGGTGAGGCTTCTCCATTCGGGGGGACCCAAATGCCTGTTTGGCCTTCGACATCTGGTTGCCAATAGTGCGTTAGGATTTGTAGGTTGAACGCATCAGGGATCGTTCTGCGGTTCGTACTGATGTGTAGTCTCCTGCCCTTGGGTCGCGTGTCGCTCCATACGTGCGGCACGTCGGAAGAAACCGGCTACCCGTCGAGGCCCGGTAAAGGTATTAGGGTTATATCTTGCCCGATTGGGACCAGTATATCTATATGCCATTGGTAGTAAATATTTCCCAACAATATGTCTTCAAAAGGTTTGTCTCGGAGTTGATGTGTCCAAGACTTGAGAGTAGAGAAATCGATGTCTCTCCACTCGGGGGGCACATATAAATCAAACGTTCTTCTGGCAAGGTCCAACCATAACCTGATCCACCAGTAGCAGTAGATTCTTTCTGCTCCTGGTATAGTTCGTCGCAGTCTGAAGAAGTGTAATCGTATGGGCAATGCTGGTTCTTTCGGGTCGTTGTGCTTTGATTGTTGTTCCTTATGACGGAGCTCTGCGTTCCCTTCATAAATCCATTGAGACATGGTGGTAGCTAAGATGGTTAGCATAATTGTGATTACCGACTTTCCAATAGTAATTTAGTATAATTATTCGTTATTGACCACACATTTATGATTATTTATTATTAAATTCTTATAATTATTCGTTATTGACCACACACTTATGATTGTTTATTATTAAATTCTTCATTGATCAACGTTAGTTTGTTATTGTTACTCTATTCTGTTATTAGTTCTCTTAGTGCACTCACACACACTGAAATAAAAATTATTAAAACTCATTGTTAGATTTTATTTATTCATAAATTTTTATGTACTTCATGCGCACTTACACTCTTAAATATATATATATATATATATATATTTAAGACGTGCCAGAAAGGCGGAAGAAGAAAGAACAACAAAACTTATACATCAAAAGAAAATTTGATATTAAATGGGTTTGTTGTTGGATTGTTGATCCACAACCTTAAACGAGGGGTAGATCGAAGGGGTTTCTGTTGAAGTAGTTGGATCGTGGTCGCTGGTCGTCGATATTTCGGGGATAGAATGGGATGGGTATATGTTCGTAGGTAAGGCTGCACCCTGGGGGGCCCACACGAATGACAACGGACGCATCGCCTGTCTTTTACTGAGGTGTGGATAATATTCGGGGGGGGGGGGGAGTAGTCCGCTGGAAAGCTTGGTGCAGTGGTAACGTGAGGGTTTGCGGCGGGGTTGCTACGAGCAGACTCGTAGAATTCTTGACCTCGTGGTTCGGGTCTGGGGATCGTATTTCCGTTAATATATTGTTCGAGTCCTCCTGAAGGAGGTATTATGCCTTGGTTTTTAGTTAATTGGGTGACTCCTAATTCTTGTAAGGGAATAGATGCTTCTGTTGCTGGGCCTTCGTTGTTCGGTCGCACATGGGGTTGTTTATTCAAATGTAGTAAAAGATATGTAACTGAATCCCATAAAGCTCCTATTAGGTAAATAGACCATCCATATATAGTGTGCAACGAATATCCGTGTATAAGAGTGTCAAAAATAAATTTTATTATTTGACCTACTAATAATAGTCCGATTAAACCCGCGCTAATATTTCCGAATATCGATAAATATCCCCATGTTTTATTCCAAGTTGACTCAATGATTTTTTAAATAGATTGGTCGTCTAGTAAATTGGACATTGACCCTCCTTGTGTGATAGTGGGCTGTCCTGATATTCCTCGTGCAATGGAGTTAAGTATAGCGGGTCGCTCCGCGGGGAACATAATATGGTCTCGGAGTTCGTCAAGGTCCTTTTGGGTGTATATGCCGCTGGTGGCTAAGCTGTGGGGATTTCTATATTGCCACGTGGGCATGGTGAGGGGTTTTATGACTAAGGGTGGCATGACCTGGACCGGCTCGGCACCGAAGCTATACCAAGCGCCGTCCAGCCTGTACATAGGCGAAACTAACCGGTTACAATTAATTTGTGTACCTATATTTGATAAAATATGTGTGCGTGGTGATACATATAGGGTATTATTGCCAATGGATACGGGCAATTGATCGTAACATTCTTTGGTTTGGGCAACTTTTACTTCTACAGGGATGCATTTAATTATGTGGGCTACTTCCCCGGCTAGAAGGGCCATGTAACCCGGTCCCTTCATTATATTGTAAGCAAACTCATCAGGGGAGCGTCTGGCAACGGTTAACGCGTTTTGAAGCACTTGGCGTTCCAAGTTGCATCTCTGGACTAATATATCCCTATACATTCGTTTCATTTCCGTTCTAACATGTTTTTCTACGTATACGAATTTGGAATTTACATAGGCGAATATGTCCAAATTATTTACGTTAATAACTTCGTTTTTTACAAATGGGTTTCCTTTTTCGATTTCGACAACCAGTAATTTCGGGTGTTCGGTACGCGTCAGTGTATATCCACAAATAGTGGTTTTTCCTTGGGCCGTCAGTGCGAATATAATGTCTCCTTCCGTTAAGGAATATACGGTTTGTTTAAAGTGTGTGTGTAAGTCTACGGTCTGGTCAGCGAGTCCTTCGTAAAGCAACCCGTATCTTTTTGTTCTACACGAATCTTCAGGTAAAGGCTCCCAAAAAGTGTCTCCGCCATCTATATCCGAACATTGGCCTGTGTTTAATTCACAACTGGTACCTGAGCGTAAATGTACTTTATTTGCCTCTACATTTACTTCTGCTGTATAGTCTCGCAATGTTATTTTTACAGTTCCTTTTACTATAACGTCTTCCCAATTGCCGTAGGGGTCCGAGTAGTGCACGCCGAGGCACTTTCCGTCAAGGCCTAAATCGCCCGCTATGAATATTGGTCGAGTGGTGGAAAAATTTCGAGAAATTCCAGCAATCTCTGTTTTTCCTATTTTTATAGTTCCATCGCGGTGCATTTGGCGACAATTATCGTGAGAAATTACGTCTATATATGAATACTCCCCATTAGGTACATCCATAGTATGTGAGAACATCCCACATCTTCGAACTTCTCTGTATATTTCTACTTTACATTGCATTACGTGGGTAGACCCGTATTGGTTGATTTGCAATAGCTGAATGTATTTTTTCGTTACGTTTACTTCTTGTTGAGGGATGTCGCACTCACCCACCTCTAATAATGACAAAGTGGTGATGTTGGTCCCAGCCCCTCCACAGTCATAACCAATCAGGCCCGTAACCGGGAAGGGATGGAAAATTGCCACTACCAAACTCCACAGCACGGCTGTAGTCATTCTTTCGCAGTACATCACGGCAGCTACTTCGTGCAAGATTCGCTTTCTGGCGAAAAAACTGTCGGCCTTGGCGGTGACGCCCGAAAACCCTGGTAAATATATGTTTTTATATTTTGTTATTATTAGTCAATTCCATTGCATGCCTACACCTTTCTCATTGGATATCAAATATATATTGTATTAATGTTGTCTATGTATATATATATATGTCTTTCTTTCTCTTTTTTCTTTATTAGCGGTTCTGGACATAATTGCTTCTCCAGAACGTACTCGAGGGGTTAAACGCTCCAAGGGGGAGTTGGAAGAGGAAATGAAGGACGAGGGGGGCTTACATAGCTCGGTGCGGAGGCGATGCCAGGGTGAGTTTCTCTCTCCTCTTTTCTTTTTCAAATTGTCATTTCCTTTCCAAAAAAAAAACCAACGTAATAATAAAAAAAAATAAAATTTTGTTTTCTCCCTTTCTTTTTTTTTCAGATCCGGTCATCATCGTTTCTCAGGAGGAGCTCGATTTCTGGGGTGATCCCGATTTCGACCCTACAACTTTCTGCGCGGGTAGGCTCCCTCCCCTTTCACCATGCCGGTGTAGCCAGGAGTGTATCGGCCGGAGAAAAAAAATGAAATTATGAACCCGTACACAGACAACAAAAAAAAATACAAACAAACCCTAAATTTACCTCTTTCCTTTTTTTTTTGTTTGTAATAATCTAGTTTTAAGAATGAAATACAAGTTAATTTAATTCTGCGTGTTGTTCATTTATTTCGTGTACTTTTTATTTAGTTTATCTATTTATTTATCTATTTATTTATTTATTTATTTATTTATTTATTTATTCATTTATTTATTTATTTATTTATTTTTTCTAATATTAATATTATTATTTTTATCCAAAAAGAAAAACAAATCTACTCGTTTAATTACCGTTATTAGAAGAAAAATTAATTATATATATATATATATAAAATAATAATGAAAAAAAAGAATAAAGTTTTGTTAATTAAGGCTGTCGCGCAAAATTGATCTAGGACAGATTTTAAACTCGCGCCGTAATGATAAGATATGCGCATAAAAACGACCAACGTAAAGAAAAACGATCAGTAAATTATTGTGATATGCTTTCTTCCTTTTTTTTTTTGGGTATACATACGTACACCTCTTTACAGGTTCGGGACCTGTTGTTTTCCTTCTTTGCATTTTCTTTAACTGGTAGGAGGGGTCGGAATGACTGACATTTCTATGGGTAGTGAGTCTATCGGCCCTTCGAGGATACTAGCGTCGGTCTGCTCGAATTGGTTGTTTAAAACGGTAAAGGGGGAGAAACGGGGACTAAATGCTACACCGAGTTCGGGGCTACCCGTAGAATTTTCCGGCCCACTAGGCGTCGACGTGATAGGTCGCGGCCGACGGGGTGTGTTGTAGACATCGTTGGTTTGCATGGGAGGGAAAACTTGTGTAGTCGGTCGTGGGCGCGAGGGCACGTTGTATACCACCTCGCTAAACTGAATGTCTAAAGGGGGTGGGTCGGCCCGCTGGTAACTGTAGGTAGGGTATCCATCCTTCTGTACCCTTGAAGAGAGTAGTCTGTACAAGACGGAGGCTAGATTCAATAGGAGGTGGCTGCTCGTTAGTATTAGTAATATTATTTCTCCGATGAAGAGGGCGGCAATGGCGGGACCCTACCTTGCTTCTTCATTGGTCTGGGTGGTGCGTTCGCTCAGTAGGCGTTCCACTTCTTTTAAACTGATGTAGTAGGCCTCTTTTCCTGTGGTTCCTCTGGTGATTATACTTGGAGTGGGTGTTCCTGTTATATCAATAACTTGCAGGGGCTGATAATTTATTATAGTGGGCATTAACTCCGTGATATTTAATGAGGTTAACGGCAAATACTCGTGATCAATATATATTCTTGGGTTCCGAAATCCGATAATTGTTACGTAATCAGTGCGTGCTATGCATCCTGATTTTAATTTTAAAATTCCTTTTCCTGATAGTTCTATGACTCGAGTTTCATTGGCGCAGGTGAGGTTAACCGTTTCGGTTCCTGGGAGGGAGAATAACCATCCTTTAGTGTACTCGAGTTGCTTCCAATATGATTCTTGTTTTTTCGTAATTCTAATGTCGCAATCCTTGTAGTCTTGAATATTATCTTCCATCAGTAACAACATCTCACAGGTGGGCCTTACGGATATACTATAAATGGGATATGAGGGTATACAAATTCTGTCGTAGCCAAGCTCTTGGCATTGGGTCAAATCGTCCCTTGTCATTAGTGCGTACTTGTCTTGAGTCCATGATATCGCTAAGTATGGAGTCTTAGGATATATATATATGGCGGCATTTGTATTGATTCCAATAATTTGAGAAGTAGGGCAGGGATGAAGTTCATACAATGTATATCCGATTGGCTCGAGCAGCGGAACGTGTAAAACAATGATGATTTTTCCGTCGTGATAAACTGCCGAAAATCGGGATATTTTCGATAATATTTCTGGATACACTTCTCCCGCAGGTAGTGGGAAGCGTAGTTCGTGATGGATTTTTGCGAATCCCTCTGCAGCTTCTTCTAAGATATTTTGGTTTAATACATCGGGGTGGAGTAATCCCAACTTAGCGAATATGATTATGTCTTCTATTGTTTTCAGATTACTCAAATAAATATCAGCAACGCGTTCTACGTTATATCTCCATTCGAGGAGACGAGTCGCATAAGTATCTTCATATTCGGAGTCGTGCTTCCGGAAAACTTCTATTCCTGTTTCCCAGGTTAAATTGTGCATGGATTCTATTTCGTCAAGTCGCAATTCTAAAGAGTAGAGTTCGGGAGTTACTACCTGCGTTTTCGTTTTCCTTTTTGTAATAGAGTCCTTTTTCCCGTGATGCAACTGGCTTATTAGTTTATTGTAATATGTTACGTCTTCCTCGTTTATCGAGCCATGTAACATTTTGCTGGCGGGGGGTGGGGGATTTATAACCTTTCTTTTGGAGGAAAGAAAAGTTTCGTTCTTTAATTCGCGGATTATGTCTAGCCGTGCATTAATCTGTGTTATTTTGAACGAAATATCCTTTTTGTTGATCAATGTGGTGCATCGATCTTGAAGGATCGGAAAACATTCGTCCATCATTGTGTCCAAAGGCACGTGGGCGTAACTTGGTTGTCTGTCTCCGAACGGTTGTAATTCGATGAACGTAACTAGTCGCCATTCCGCTTGCGCGAAGTGAATCCCTTGCATGGGTTCATAGTACAGTCCAGCTTCGTTCTTTATTTGCAGAATATCGCTGGATGGGGACCCGAGGATTCCTCCAAGTGAGAAAAGGATGAGAATTCGATGCATAGTACAGCCCCGTGGCTCCTTGAATCATAAATGTTTAAGCGTTTGCTAGAGGTGTCGTTCGTTCCTATTACAACATGGGCATGCGGGGGTAGAGCTGTTACTTAATCCTGTTATTTATAGAAGGTGAAATAAATACCGTTGTTGTATCCTATTTTCCTTGTATATATATTTTTTTCTTTTGATACCAATAGTTGCATGCGAGTTTGCGTTCCCGCCCCATATTAGTGTATACTCCCCTTAGTTTCCTTCACGTGGAAATTGGGCCATAGTGACGTGGGCAGTGTCTTAACAGGGTCTTACGGATACTCTTTGTTTCCCGGGATGTGTGTACGAAGGGGTGGGGGAGAGGGAGAAAGGCGGTCACTCGGGGCTTGTAATTTGGAAATAGGGGTGGGGGGGGGTTCCTTTATATACGCTTGCTTTCGCATTTTTCGGGATCACTTACAAGTGTCGCAAAAATTTTTTTTTTTTGAAACTTTCTCCGCTTACGTGTTCCGGATTTTTACAATGGTGTATTTGGTGGTTGAAGAGATGCGGTGCATGTTGGAAGAAAGTATTTCTTATTTGATGCGGGACCGGCGCCTCGCTTTGGAAAGGAACGAGTCGTACTCGCTGTCGGAGAAAGAGTACACCTGTATTCTCCGGCCGATGTTGTTGCATCTGAACAACTTGAGGTTAGTACCTTTTGCATATTAGATAACCAAAAAAACTATTTCGTTTCGTTTTATTTTCATTATTATTATTATTATTATTATTATTATTATTATTATTATTATTATACAAGGAGTTGCGGAATCCTTTTTACGGATATCCTCCAGTCTTTTGAACTGGGGGGGGTATGTGGGACTCCCAAAAAAGTAGGCCTACCCACTAAACCGCCCTCTCCTTGTTGCCCTCCCCCAGACCAGGAACTATTTTGGTATTACTTCTGGCTGGGGGTTCTGTCCGTGTTCGTTCGTTCGTCTTGCTGTCTGTAACCTGTCGCGTCACGTCAGTCTGTCTGCTCGGTTAGGTGAGGCAGCCGTCTACGTTTTTTCGTCGCAGTATCGTCTCTGTATAGGTGGCAACTAGTTGCCACCATTCTGTCGAGTGGAGCATCACCTGAACAATGTTGTCCGGGGTGATGCTGCCAACAATCGTCTCCAGTTCCAGTCGGAGTCCTGTCCAGCGGTCGCACACAAAAAATGTGTGTTCCGCGTCGTCTCGTTCGTGTCCACAGTACTTACAGTCTGGCGTCCGTACTCTGTCCATGTTATAAAGGTACCGTCTAAAGTAACCGTGTCCCGTCAGGAACTGGGTGATGTAAAAATTTACGTCCCCAAAATCTCTTTCGATCCACGGTCTCAGGTCCTTTATTAGTCGTCTTGTCCAGTTGCCTGTCGCTCTTTCTGTCCATTGTTCGTGCCAAGTCTGTATCGTCTTGTCGCGTTCCGCGACCGCCGCATCTTCCCGTCTTATGTCCGCGCTTCTCCCGTAGATCCTCTTTCGCTCGAAAGCTAGGAGGTCCACGGGGATCACGCCCGCAACCACCAAGACTGCTTCTGCAGAGACAGTTCGGTAGGAGCAGGCGATCCTCAGCGCACCCTGTCTTTGTACCGTTGTCATGGCGTGGCAGTACTTCTTTGTCTTCAGGGCATCTGCCCAGATCTCCGCGCCGTACAGGAGGATCGAGTGGGCTGTCGTCATTAGGAGTCGTCGTTTTCCCGGTCTTGGCCCGTTTGTGTTGGCCATTAGGCGGCTTAAGGATGCTATCCTCTTAGCCGCCTTCTGGCATGTTTTTTGTATATGAGGCCAGAAGGTCATCTTCGTATCTAGGGTCACTCCCAAGTACTTGACTTCACCTCCGGCCTCGATTTCGTCCGTCCCGACCCACATGGGTAGTCTCGTCTGTATGCGTCTTCTGCTAAGGAAAGTCAGTTCTGTCTTTTTTGTCGCGAGTTGTAGTCCGTGGTCCGTCATCCAACGGCCCACTCGCCGCATCGTCTGGTTCAGTTTTTGCTGTGCCAGGTCTGGAGACCGCTCGGTGATCACCGCCGCCACGTCGTCAGCGTAGGCGACAAGGAAAACGCCAAGCGGCAATTCCAGCCTGAGTAAGCTGTCGTAGAGTCCGTTCCAAAAGTCTGGTCCCAGTATG
This sequence comes from Cylloceria caligata, assembly GCA_963942595.1. Taxonomy (NCBI): domain Eukaryota; kingdom Metazoa; phylum Arthropoda; class Insecta; order Hymenoptera; family Ichneumonidae; genus Cylloceria; species Cylloceria caligata. The sequence goes on from OZ012703.1 coordinate 25,668,281, forward strand.
GACCCCTGTGCAACCCCCGCGGTGATTTGTCTCGTCACCGGTCCTTCAGTCGTCTCGTACGTGATCCGTCTGTTTCTTAGGTAGTCGCCCACCACCCGAGCCAGGTAAGCCGGAACCCCGAAGTTGCCTTCAAGCGCCTCCAGGATGTCAACCCACCTGGCCGAGTTAAAGGCGTTCCTGATGTCCAAGGTCGCCAGCAGAACGATTGGTCGCGCTGCATGGCAATGTCTCTCCAAATCCAGGAAGGAATCGACCACTTTTTGAATCGCTCCAATCGTTGATCGTCCCCTCCTGAAGCCGAACTGCCGGTCTGAGAGGCCTCCGCTGGTCTGTATCGCGTCCGTCAGTCTCGGTTTTAGTAGTTGTTCATAGAGTTTACCCGTTGTGTCGAGTAAACTCAGCGGCCGGTAGGCTGACGGCGTATTGGGGTCGCCCTTACCCTTAGGGATAAGAACTAGCCTTGCCGTCTTCCACCGGTCACTGAACGTTCCCGTCGTCAAGCTCGTGTTGTACAGGTCAAGAAATATCTCCGCCGGCACTCCGTCTGGTCCCGGCGCCTTGCCAGTCTTCATCGCGGCAGTCGCTTTGAAGAGCTCCTCCGCGGTAAATATGGGGGCCGCCGGGGCCTCCGTGTCGTCTGTCACGTTCGTCCGTATCGGGTGGGTCGGAAACAGTCCGTCAACAATCCGTTCTGCGGTTTCGGCATCTTTGAGTTCAAGTGGAACTCGGGCCCCTAGTTTGCCAGTCACAATTTTGTAACCGGTTCCCCAGGGGTCTTCGTTCACCTCCTCGCAGAGCTGCTTCCAGCATCGCGTTTTGCTGTCCCTTATGGCGTTCGTAAGTGTTTTTCGTGACGTCTTGTAAGTGGCTTGGAGGTTTTCCCTTTCGGGTCTTCCCCCAGCCCTCGTAACTCGTCGGCGGTTTGCCAAGCAGAGCCTGCGATTATTATTATTATTATTATTATTATTATTATTATTATTATTATTATTATTATTATTATTATTATTATTATTATTATTATTATTATTATTATTATTATTATTATTATTATTATTATTATTATTATTATTATTATTATTATTATTATTATTATTATTATTATTATTATTATTATTATTATTATTATTATTATTATTATTATTATTATTATTATTATTATTATTATTATTATTATTATTATTATTATTATTATTATTATTATTATTATTATTATTATTATTATTATTATTATTATTATTATTATTATTATTATTATTATTATTATTATTATTATTATTATTATTATTATTATTATTATTATTATTATTATTATTATTATTATTATTATTATTATTATTATTATTATTATTATTATTATTATTATTATTATTATTATTATTATTCTGATTTTTATTACCAGATATATATTTATCTAAGTATATCCTTAACTTCCATTTTATTTATATATATATCCTCGTTTTCCTGCTAGATGGGAAGACCAATGCACGGAGGGAGAGGAGGTTTTCAATTTAAGGGCCCTTTTCGAGCTGGGTCCCTTTACACGAGAATTGCGGGTGGGTACCCTGGTCAAATGGATACCGGCCTTTTATGGCTTGGACGGGCTGCAATTAGAGAGAGCTTCCTCCGTGACTTGGACGGAGGAGATGCTGTGCTTCCTATTGAGGGAGATAGAGAAAGGCCTCTCGGAGGAGGAAAGCATAGAACGGGCCATTGCGTGGGGGCGTCAAGCGGGGCGCAATGCTAATCACGAGTGAGTAACGATGAAACTGTCACCCGTTTATTTTGTCTACTTTTCCTTGATGAGTGCATTGATTTTAAACTTTCTCTCTTTTCTTTTTTTTTGATAGGTTTCTACATGGAGACGACTCGTGGGGTTTGCGTGGCTTGTTTGGGCACGACGGAGTATAACTGCTCCCTTATTTTGATGTTAATCTTTTTAGACATATATATATATCGTATGTATTGTATTGAGGCAGAGAGGGAGAATAAAGGATAAATATATATATATTATTTTTTTCTATCAGGAGTACAAATTGAAAATGCGGGATTTTTTTCTATTTTTGAACGTTTATTCTGAAAAAATGGTAACAAATGAATTATTCAAAGTATTGTCCATCGCTAGCCACAACTTTTTCCCATCTTTCTGGCAATTTACGGATACCGTCGCGAAAAAATTCGGCCGGCTTGGCTGCTATCCAGTCATCGACCCATTTTTGGGCTTCTTCGTAAGAATGGAAGCGCTGGTCAGCTAGGCCATGTGTCATCGATCGGAAAAGGTGGTAATCGGAAGGAGCAATATCTGGGCTATACGGCGGGTGGGGTAAGACTTCCCATTTCAGCGTTTGTAGGTATGTTTTGACCGGCGCTGCAACATGTGGCCGAGCGTTGTCATGTTGCAAAATTACTTTGTCGTGTCTTTGCTCGTATTGTGGCCGTTTTTCTTTGAGTGCGCGGCTCAAACGCATCAATTGAGTTCGGTATAGTGCTCCTGTGATGGTTTCGTTCGATTTCAATAGCTCATAATACACCACACCCAGCTGGTCCCACCAAATACAGAGCATGAGCTTGGCGCCGTGAATATTTGGTTTGGCCGTCGATGATGATGCATGGCCGGGGTAACCATATGATTTTTTGCGCTTCGGGTTATCGTAATGGATCCACTTTTCATCACCAGTGACAATGCGATGCAAAAAACCCTTCCGTTTTTGCCGTTCGAGCAGCAGTTCGCATGCAAAAAAACGGCGCTCGACGTCTCTCGGCTTCAGCTCATACGGCACCCAATGTCCTTGCTTTTGGATCATTCCGAGGGCTTTTATACGATGGGAAATGGCTTGTTGTGTCACTCCCAATGAATCTGCGAGCTCTTGTTGAGTTTGACACGAGTCTTCATTGAGTATTGCCTCCAATTCAGCATTCTCAAACTTTTTCACTTGGCCCGGCCGCTCTTTGTCCTCAACGTCAAAATCACCACTTCTAAACCGCACAAACCATCTCTCGCACGTTGAAACCGATGGAACATGACTCGGATAAGCCTCGGAGACCAATCGATGTGCTTCAGCAGCACTTTTCTTCAAATTAAAGAAGTAAATTAAAACTTCCCGCAAATGCTGTTTTGTTGGCACGAAACTCGACATATTGAGAGCTCAAAAAAACTATGAATTTGACACTGCGACAAATTGACACATACTGAAAATTAAAGCTATAAGACGTAGCTTTGACATGAACATAGTCACAGTACTGCCTGATGCGTATAGCGTTAGTAACGCCATCTGTTATCAAACCCGCATTTTCAATTTGTACCCCTGATAAATAAATGAACAAAAATATTGACGTACGCGTTTGGAGTTATAACTTCGACCAAAAATCCCTTAATCCCAAAGCGTAAAAGAAATAAGAAAAAGGAAGGATATTATGTATTATATTCTGGGATAATCTCTGCGCAGCCATGGATTTCGTACCATCTTATTGCGGATGAATGGAAATCTTCGATGCTCGTTAGTAATTAATTTGGAACCATAATTTGAATTTTTACAATTTCTGCTTGAGTAAAAGATAATTCATTAACTGGACCTGAGTTGATTTTAATTAACATACATAATTATGGTTCTAGTTGCTTATTGTTATTACAATTATTCATCTTAGTTTTTTATTTCTTTTCTTTTTGCTGTCTTTATCTTATTCGGCATCGAGCACGATGCACTGTATCTCAGAGTTGCATTCGTCGCAATTTCTTCTATTTTTGCTGCATTTGTAGCAATTATTTGCGTGGAGGCACGGGAGAAACGTCACGTTTATAGGTTGGTGATGGCAGATTTGACATAACGGAGAGGCAGCATCTTCCTCGTGGGAGGGGGTCAGCGATGGTGTGGATAGGTCCAATGACTCCGCCCAAGGGGTAGGAGGTCGGAAATTACGACGATGTGAGGTAATTAGTTTTTCGTCTGACTCGTCTTTGTCCGTCGTATCGGAATGTTGGTTCGCATGATTATCTTGGTTAGTGGGCGATGGAGGGGGAGCGGGAGGTCTGTGAAGCAGTGATGTAATTGAGTCGGTAAGACTGGTGGACAAGGAGGAACATGGGAATGTATTCGTAGTCATGCTCAGGAATCGACAACCTGGATTTAACAAGACATGTAAGTGTAAAGGGTTTGGACCGGTTCCCCAACGCTTTACTTTGATTCCGCAATAAAAACAAGTTACTCTGTCCTTTTTCCCAGAATAAAAGAATCCAGCATCTACTAATGTTACTGGTTTTATCGGTAGCGTCTCAGGCCAGGAAATGAAGCTTTCCATGCGCTCAGTATAGTTTTCGTAGCTGGGGTATGAGGGTTGTAGGCCGTCGTCCCTGGAACATACCCATTCTAAACAGTCGAGGGTGCCCCGGAGCCTTTCTAATAGTCCGGCGACAGATCTCAGATCGCAGGTAGGGGGGCTCTCGTACAGTTCTGTCTGAGAGGCGGGGGTTAAGGAAAAGAAAGGATGGCGGCGCGGTGTTCGACCGGGTGGTCGGCTTCCTATACTCATTATTATGTAACGACAATGAGGGCCCCGTATAGCATGCTTTTCCCAAGGGTCGTCATACATTTCGCAATTGTTCAATGATACTCCGCAATGAAAACACCTAATTTTAGTCTGGTGGGCCGTGAAAAAGAATCCGGCTGCTGCTAATACTGCAATACTAATTTCATAATTTCCAGGCCAGTAGGTGAAGCTGTCTACCCGTTTAACATAATCTTCGAATGCGAGATACATGGGAGTCAAATCGCTCTTTTTTGGAGGCATATCCTCGTGGCAATCAGGGGTCGCGTTTACTCTTACTTCTACTCTGCAATCGTGGCGTTCTTTTTCGCGAGAAAGGGGTACATCTAGTGGATCGGCCCCGATGGAAACGTTCCCACAAGGTATGCCGCGGACAAAACGGCATTGTTCTTGCCACCTACGGTGGTCATGCATTGGTATATCACCAACTTCCCATTCTTTAATAGTAACTCTGCAATCAAAACAACTGACCTCGTCGTCCTGTCCGGTGTAATAAAATCCTGCAGCGGCAAGTTGCCGCGGGTCTAGAAAATTTACTGGCCAACTACGGTAACTGTCGAGACGCACTTGTTCGTATGAGTACATGCCGCGTGGGTCTTTTGATGACATGCTTATTGAGAATCCGCACACTTTTATAATTAATTTTTATTATTTTTTTTTTTTCAAGATGCAGGTATAAATAGTAGTGTATTTATCTAGTTATGTTAATAAAAATATTTATGCGTATATTTACTGGTATATGTTAATATTCTTAATTATGGTTATTGTAGCATTCTCTTTATATTTGGTTGTACTCTCTCTCTCCTTTGAAGTCTAAAACTGATCAGGGTGCACTAAGTTATATATATATATTTCTTTTTTCAAGAGGTTTTATTCAATACCTTTGTCTTTGAGTGCGTTTCCTGGTATCTCGTTTGCGTTGGCGTATCGGTAATTATGTTTGCCTTGTTTTGAAACCTTTAAGAAAAATTTCTATTCACTTAAACTTGAACATATTGATCATTGCTATTATTATTATTGCTATTACTATTATTACCATTATTATTGTTACTATTATTATTACTACTATGATTATATATATGTATCATTTCTCTTCATAATTAATATGTTTATTTATCGGATAGAGGGTTATTTGATTAATATTTTATACCACGGTATTTGGTGGACGACTTGGCACTGTTTTCTGCCAAACTTGTCTCCTAGTATTGAAATATCGTTGATAAAAATAAATAAGGATTGCTAATAGGGCTTATTGTAGTTTTATATTTACTCCCGTATGATATATATATGGTTTAATTTTTATTTTTATTTTCTGACTTTTCATTCGTATATATCAATTTTATTATGTAAATACTATGTTTATTATTACATGATATCCAAGAAGAAAGTGCCGCATGAATGCGTACCATTTAAACATCGTATATTTTTACGCAAAATGTTTCTGGAAAAATTATTTCGAAAATGTTAGTAGGCAATTCTCGATTTTTTTAATCGATTTGAATGTACAATAATGTCTCTGTTTGGGAGTTTAATGCGTACGTTACCGTTCGTTAATATAGTCTTTATTTCGTGCGGACCGGTGTAGTGGTCACCGAATTTTCCGGGTTTTGGTCCTTTAAGCAAAAACACTGGTTCGCCCACTTTAAATGCTACAGGATTAATTTTCTTGTCTTGATATATTTTGGAATTTTCTTTAGCCTTTATCAAATTTTGTCGTCCCAAACCCTGTATTTCATGGATTTGCGTGACCAGTTGCGTTAGATATTCGTCGTACGTGGCGAGTTTTTCCATCTCGGCAGGGGGCATACTAGAAGGGGTGCGAGCTATCTTGCCAAAAACCATTTCGTATGGAGTATGCTTGGTACCTTCGTGTACATTCGTGTTGTAATTGTAAATAGCCATTTCAACCCATTCATCCCAATTAATTTGTTTAGTAGTGAATTGTTTAAGATATTCACCGAGAGCATGATGCGATCTTTCCAATGATCCATTGGATTGAGGGTGAAATGCCGTGGTTCTAACTTTACGTATTTTGAACAATTTCGCAATTTGTTTTAAGAAATTACTCAAAAAATTACTACCTTGGTCAGTAAGTACCGCTTCGGGTGAGCCGAAATAACAAATGAATCGTTTGACAAATGCTTCTGCTATCGTTACTGCTTTTGCGTTAGGTAAAGGGATTGCTACTGAATATTTAGTTAATTGATCTTGAATTGTAAGTATGTATTCATTTTCTTGCTTAGTTTTTGGCAGAGGGCCTACTATGTCCATTGCAATTTTATCGAAAGCTATTGCTGGAGTATCTGTTATAATCATAGGTTGTTTAGTTTTTACGCGGACTAATTTCTTTAATTGACATTGTAAACACCGTTGAATATACAATTGGACGTCGGTTTTTAAATTTTTCCAATAATACAAATGACGAATTCGATTATATGTTTTACTGACACCTCTGTGTCCGCCTATGGTTGACGAATGCATTTCTTCAATAATCTCATTTTGTCTTTCCACTGGAGGTTGTCTAACTAACCCGTGACAAATAATGATTTTAACGTCGCTTTGTGCGAATATTAATCGAATTTGAGTCATAATATTTTCCCATGGCACGTTTAACATAAAACTTGATTTTGCAATGCTAACGGTTTGCAATGATAACTTGTCAATTAAATAACGAGCAGTTTTAAAAGCTTCTACTATATTTTCCAAAATTAATGTGGGACCTTCTCCAGAATTATCTGTGATAGGCAAAGCTATATTGAATCTTTGGGCTCGTTTCATAATAGATTGAGCTTTCTTTAATTCTAGATTCTTTAAGTGTGGAAAATTGTCGTTATCTCGAAGTGCAATAGCTCCAGTGTCTATCGGTGCACAGTCGGTGGAGACAAAATAAGCTAAATTATCTTTTCGAGTGTGAAATAAATCTCGTGACTGTTTGACGTTGGAAGCAATAATCCTACCCTTCGTAGTTTTATGCAGGATCGTGGCGGGCAATGTAAATGAATTCTCGGGTTCTACGTCAGACATGTTGTCGCTTAGGGGTTCTGTTTCGCTACTTTGAAAGAGTTCACGTGCATATTTTCCCTGTACTGTTCTGCTTGAGTTTTCCCGAGGGTTATGGTCCTCGAGTTCGCTTTCGTCGCTGAATTCGTTGTTCTTAAAAGGCACATCGTTGTGGGGTAGGACCGGTAACTGCCCATATGTTTGGCTACTCGGTCGATCTGAAGAAGTGTCAGATAGCAGAGGAAAGTTCTCAACACTGTAGGTCACTTGTTTAGTCTTAGTTTCAATGTTTTCATTCTTGCGTGTCTCCCGAGGCATATTAGCTTTCATTTTTACGGTGGGGTTCTTTAGTGGTGCCTTGTTCGCTGCAGGCGTCTGAAAAATTTCGTTTTCGTGACCGGTGGTCGTTGATTTGTATGGAGAGGCTATGTCTTCCAGCTGTTCGAAAGGATCAACCGACTCACGTACCCAGTCACATTCTTCTACATCGTTAAGATAACCGAAATTTCCAGGGACATCGTTGCTTAGATTTTCTTCCTCTTCGGAATCTTCTTCTAATAGTCGAGCTATATCGGTGTCTGATAAAATGCGTTTATTATTTTTACTGTGACTTTTTGGAGGTTTCGACCGAACCATGTAAATATCGTCTGTGGTAGTCAATGACTCTATGGGGTTTCTTGAGAGCGCGTCGGCGTTAACGTTAGTTTTTCCGGCCTTGTACACTACATCGTAATCGTACTCGGCGAGTTTCAGTCGCCAGCGCAGGATTTTAGGATTTCCATCTGTAGCCCGTCGGAACCACAACAGCGGTTTATGGTAGGTTACTACCGTGAAGTGGTGCCCATACAGATATGGCCGGAAGTGGAGTATAGAGTATACTATAGCCAATGCTTCCTTTTCGTAGGTATCGTATCGTTCTTCGAATAGACTCAAAGCTCGCGAGGCGTAAGCGCATGGATGATCGTTGTTAATTTCTCCTTGTGAAAGTATACTACCGATAGCATAACCCGATGCATCTGTCGTTAAAATAAAAGGCTTGAAAAAATCAGGATATCGCAAAACTGGAGCCGTACAAAGTTTATTCTTTAGAATTTCGAATGACTGTTGTTGTTCGGGTCCCCAATCAAATATATTTTCTTTGCGTAATAAAGTCATGAGGGGTTTTGATATCTTGGCGTATCCTTCTATAAAACGCCTATAATAACCTGTTAATCCCAGAAATTGTCGAATATTTTTAACATTTTTAAGTACGGGATATTCACGTACCGCCTCTAATTTCTTAGGATCGGGCCGGACTCCATTATTCCCGATTATATGTCCTAAATACGCGACTTCTCTTTTTAAAAATTCGCATTTATCTGGTTGTAATTTTAAATTTGCTGCTTCTAATCGTTTAATTAATTCGCGATATATATTCTCGTGTTCTTCGAGATTGTAGGCATAAATGACAATATCATCCAAATAAACAAATAGTCCTTTCCCGAGAAGCCCACTTAGTGTGAGGTCCATTGCTCTTTGAAACGTCGGAGGGGCGTTCCGAAGGCCGAACGGCATTCTAACGAATTCGAAATGGCCACGTGGCGTAGTAAATGCGGTCTTATGACGATCTTCTGGAGAGACTTCTATCTGATGGAATCCTGATGCTTAATCGAATACAGAAAAGTATTGTGCACCGCCTAATTGATCTAATATATCGTTTTTATTCGGTATGGGGTACGCGTCGGCGATCGTTTTTTCGTTCAGCGATCGGTAATCGAACACGACTCTCCATTTTTTATTACCCTGAGAGTCGGCTTTCTTGGGAACGACCCAGACAGGACAATTGTATGGCGAGGTAGAGGGTATTATAACTCCTTTACCGAGCATGTCCTCTATTTGCTTGCCTATTTCTTCTTTAGTACATTCTGGCCATCTGTATCCTCGAGTATTTATAGGAAGATCATCGGTAGTAGGAATGCGATGTTGCAATATAGTGGTGCATGTCAACGTATCTCCTGGGATTTGGTATAAATGTGCGCTTTCCTTTAAAAGCGTCTCGATACTTGCTTTTTCTTCTTCGTTCAATTCGGCGAGTCTTAATAATTCCTTAATTTGATTATAGCGGTCGATCATTACCGATTCTGATATTACGTAACATGAATTTTCGCGAATGAAAGGTTGAATTTCGCGAGTGATATTAGCTATACTGAGTTTTTGTGTTAACGAGACGTTCATGATTTTATACGTGTTCGGACTATATTTCTCGCTTCTCAAACGTGTATCTTTATCTTTAATATTTTCTATAATATTTTCCTCTTTTGACGGTTCAAGTGTACAAACTGTTCGTAAATTCTTCGGGTCTTCATAATTTTCAAAATTGACAGTTTGATCGCAATGGTTTACAGGCACGAAAGGTTCAACAGGTTTCTGGCAAAGTACTTCTTTATTTTCCATCGTTATTTCTTCTTTTATTGACTCTGATGCTTTGGTAAAATCTGAATAATTGACTTTTACTGATTCAATTGTTTCAATGTTTCTATTCTCTCGGAGTATTTGTTCTTTGGTTGACTTTCTAAATTCCTCATTGTAATTATTACTATCATCAAAGGGTTCTGTCCTTTCCATCGGCACAGATATCCCTATAAAATCTGGATCGAGTTTTCGCATATCTCCAACAAGTTCTGTCCGTTCAGTCGGCACAGTTACGTCTGTGAAGCTCGAACAACTCGCATAATTAACACAATTAGACTCGCTATCTCTTGCCGATATTTTAGTTTTTAGTGGATTTGAATTAGCGACGTTTTCTTCTTGAACATATTTTTCATATACTTGAGAAGATTCTGTCCTTTCCATAGGCACAGATTGTCCCAAAAAATTTGAGCTGAGCTCCCTCAATTCTCCAACAAGCGCTGCCCGTTTCGACGGCACAGACACCCCTGTGGAGCCAAGGCAAGTCTCCTCATTAACACAGTTTACTTTCGTCTCTATCGAATTCGGATAGACAACGTTTTCTCTAGATACAATAATCTCTACAGGTTCAATATAAGTGCTCTCCTTGCTCGAATCCGACGTACAAAGTTCCGTAAAATTTCGCGAACTAGACTGCAATTTTTCAACTTGATCTTCTATTTTTACTTTACCAATTTCTTTACTTGATTTTTCATTTTTCACACGATTTTCGTAAACTTCTTCAATAATTTCTGGACAATTTCTTATTTCTTCCTTTATAATTTTTTTCACAAAATCAACCATAGAATCTCCGCGAGATAGTGTCTCTGATAAGAACGCATTTTTTTCCGTCGGAATGAATTTTTTTTCAAAATTTTCGCTTGAATTGATTTTATCTTCCTTAGTTTCGTGACTCAGTCCGTCCGAGGACTTATTTCCTTTTATTAATTCAACTTTACTTGTTACCTGTTGTTCTTTTTTCGTCTTTGAATCGTCAGTAGATTCTCTTATTCCTGTACTGTAAGTTAATTCCTCCGATGACATTAACTCTAGTACTGGTACCTGGACTTGAACCGAATACCTATTGCTATTTGTCACATAAATGTAAGCTTTACCATTATTATTAATGACAAATCCGCTCTCTATGTTTATACCTTCACCTGCATCCAGGGGAGACAGATAACCTTCCCGTAAATCCAAATTCTTTACTCTCACGAAGCAGAATTTGGTGGACTCTGCAGGGATAACAATAGTTTCCTGAGTTGCAAATGGTATTCTTACATTCTGCATTTTCAATTGTCTTTTCTCATAGTCAATTTTCACGCGATTGCCGTCAAGGTATTCCGAACCCAATATACCAGCTTCCTTTATAGGGAAGTTATTATCTACAATATGGAAAGTAGCGAAATGTCCGAAGGCTTGTATTGTAATATGACCCAGAGTAAAAATTGAATTTGTTGTTATTCCATTAAGTTGTAAAATTTCTCCGTGATTTATAGCGATATGTTCATTTACAAATTGTTTCTTTAAAATATTCGGCCCGGCTCCCGTATCAACCATAAGAGTGATAGGGGATATTACTTCCGATGCCGTTATCGCAACCGTCGGAACACTACTTTTTCGATGCAATTGTATATTAAAGATACGGACTACTCGCGGTTGAGGGTCGAAGCTGCGATTGAAATAGTACGGATCGGATGCATGTTTAGCGGAGTCTCACTGGGCGCACCTGTACTCGGAAGACCACTTCGGTTTCCCGTACTTCCATATGTTGCTTCGTTCTCCCTTCGAGCGGGACACTTACGGATAAAATGACAGGGTTATTTGCAATAAAAACATGGTCCTGTTGAATTCATGGAGTTATTATTGAAATAATTAATATTTCCGCGATTTTCCGATCGATTGTTATTTAAAGGCTGGGAATAATTTTTACGATAAGGACAAATATGGGCCCCGTGGCCTTCTTTTTTACATATTTGGCACCGAATATCGTTAGGATTTTGGTATCGGAGATTGACTGGTACCTGTGTTTGCGGTAAAGACATTAGTTTGGGGGGGACTGAGGGTGATTGAGGACATCTATTCGCTGTGTGTCCATGATTTTTACAAAAGTGACAAAACATCGGTGTATTTCCCGACTCCTTCCTTTCAGGAGGAAAAATTTTATAACAACGGTCGGCAGTGTGCCCACGCTTGTTACATACCTGGCATATAGTGAGCGGAGGACCGTCAAAGACGGGTTTATTATTATTTGAAGGGGGGAAGATTTTAAGACATTTGTCGGCCGAATGTCCTGTTCTTTTACAGATCTGACATATGATAAATGAAGGGGCTTCGAGGCTAGATTTATTGTTATTTGAAGGTGGAAAATTTTTAAAACATTTGTCTGCCGTGTGTCCAGTCTTCTGACAAATCTGACATATGTTCGGTCCTTTATCGACATTTCCCGTATTTTGTAACCCAACAGCCAACGCTTGGCTATTCTTTTGAGTCGAACATTCTTTAGCATTGTGCCCTTTTTTATTGCACAACTGGCAATGCACTTCTTCGCTTGCTACCACGTGTACTCCTCGTTTCGCCTCGGGCTTAGGGACCCTTGGACTCGACGTTACTTGCTCACCGCTACGCAAGGCTGCTTGGGACACTAAACTCTTTTCGGTCTGCACTGCTAGCTTTATTAATTCTTCAAGGTTATTATTAGGAGTTAATCGTTGTTCAATTTCCGGTTTTAAACCGTGTAGAAAACAAGCTGAAAGGCTTTGTTTAGTATTATCAATAAAAGCGCCAGCCAAGGGATTATCTTCGCTCGCATCGTAATTTTCAAGTATCCAATTTCCCAAATCTCGTACACGATTCGAATAGGCAATAACAGACTCGCTTTCTCTCTGGTATATTGATCCTAATTCACCTTGCAACTGATATACATTTCGCGTGGGTGCATAAATATCTTTGAGAAATTTACCCAAATCTTCTATTTTTTCAAAAGTTTGCCCTTGTATAGTGCGACGGGGTTCGCTAATTATTTTTATGCGGACTGCTTTTACTAAATTTGATTCGGCGCCTGGCCCCATCATGGCCAAGGCTTCCTTGCATCCTTGGATAAACATCCCCAATGACAAAGTATGACCGTCATAATGCGGTATGACAGCCAATGCATCTCGAAGAGACAACGTTTGGTTATTATTAACCATTATGGGAGGAGGGTCGGGTACAGGGTCGCTAGTTTCAAGAGAAAAGTTCACTGGTGGTATTTTACTGGGCTTTTTATCTGGACTCGACCTTTTTCCCGTGGGGTGGGAGGAACAACCGGGAATAGCAGGTTCGTATTCCGACAGCAGGTATTAATTTTTCAACAAATTCTGTGGTACAATGTGGGAGGGTTTAATTATTGATATTAATTTAGATTTTTCACAAGTATTCCCTCTTCTTGTTGAAGTGGACAGTGTTTTATTATGACTCACGAGGAGCGGTGTACCGATGGGTGAGTTGAATGGGGTAGACCCCCCTGCAGGAGTGTAAAATATGTTGCTGGAGTTCGAAAGGCCTAACGCGGGCGTGGTGACTACGGGGTTCGGGATAGTTATGACTGGTGTATTCGTACCTGTCGTCTCGTGTGTAGCGGGCTGCAGCTCGACGTCTTTTACAATATGTTCGGGGGATGCGGGGATCCGAACTGGGATTTCGTTACAGGGATCTCTATATATTACAAGCGGTAAATATTGGTGACCAGGTTCTTCCAAAAATCCAACCACGGACAATAAATTGTTTCCCGATCTCGCTGCAAGTGTTTCTTGCACTCGATTCGTAAATTGCTCAAAACTTTCTGAATTCTTTGAAATTTCTTGAATCTGTAACGGACTATTTGCTGTACTATAATTATCAAGATTGTCTGCTAAAATTTCTTCAGTACTTGAAGAATCACTTGCTTCCTCGCAATTTATTTCCGTTTTTGTAATAATTAAATGACTTGACGTTAATTCCAAGGATTGTATACGACTATTTTCATCTACTTTAATTAATTCCGGATTTTCTTGATTAATGTCGCTACTTTTCTCTGTATCCGCAATAATTTCTCCCGTTGGATTCGTTGTGGAGGGAGTCTTGGGATGCGAACTGTTAATACTTTCGTCGGAAGATTCTTTGGCTGTTTCAAATCGGGATTTAGGAGGGCTCTGTATTCGAGATTTCTTTTTTCGGTCTTCAGGATAATCATGTATTACATTATCATCAAGTCTCACCTTTGATCGAGTTGAACTCATTTATGATGTATTTTATATAAGTATAATAGTATATTTACTCTCTCTATTTTTTTTATACCGCATCAAAGAGACATACAACAATACATAAGAATATTATGAGAGTAAAATTGCGCAGGAGGAGGAAATAGGAATAACTTTCTTTCTGTTACTTGTAATGAGGAAAAATTAGGGAACTTTATTCCTTTAATTTTGTATCAAAATTTCCCTGAGATGAAATCAGATGTGGTTTTTCCTTCAGGAGGATAACTTTATGTTCATTCAACGATTCGATTTTAGTGTTACTATCGGGTGATGGCGTATCCCTTCTATCGAGTGAGCTTCGTAATCAGCGACAAGTTCGTCTAGAAATTTTTTTCGCTCGATTTCTCGGATTTGCTTAAGGTGTTTTATTCTATATTCACTCGGTATTTCTGTGTCGACGCCCTGTGTGACTTTACTGCTGCTTGCTTCGTACGTAATTTCCCTCAATAAATATGGTATCTCTTTGTTAGAGAGGCCCGTGCAATCTGCCTTTGCACTGTCTGAATGATTTTTATACTTCTTTGTTTGTTCACCTAAAGGTCCCTGAAAACCTGTTATTTTTTCTTGGTTAAGGAAAATACCTTCGTTATCTTTTGTAGATTTGATGCTAGTGACTCCAAAATTCTGCTCGTTATACGATTCACTCGCTGTTACTGTTAAAGGACGATTCGTCTTACTAGAATTTAAATGTCTATTCCTTTCTTGCCTCGAATAGTCGTTATGTACTGCAATTGTGTCGTCGCAATCTTTCTTATATTCAGTTATTTCTTTTCCTTCGAGAGGAATGATTTTATTATCGCTTTCTATTTCAATATTAAAGGCTCTAAAATCTTGCTCGTTATACGATTTGCACGCAATTGTTGGAACTTGGTACTGTTCTTTTAAAATTCGTTGTTTTAATTTCTGCGCTTGAATTTTCCTTCCTGCTCTAGGGATTTTAGGCATGGATAAAGGATTAGGGTTAATAGAAGTAGGGTAATTGTTCGAATAAGTAAGTAGTATGTGTGGTTATGTCTGTCTTGTTGATATAATGTGTTTCGTGAGCGAACCTTGCCAGCCTTAACCCCACTTACGCGAGGAGCTGAAACATAGGATTTCTCTCACTAGTGTAATGTGTTTTGTGAACGAGCCTTGCCAGCCCCGAACTCACTTGCGTGAGGAGCTGAAACATAGGGTTTCTCTTCACTAGTGTAATGTGTTTTGTGAGCGAGCCTTGCTAGCCCCGAACTCACTTGCGTGAGGAGCTAAAACATAGGCTTTCTCTTCACTAGTGTAATGTGTTTCGTGAACGAGCCTTGCTAGCCCCGAACTCACTTGCGTGAGGAGCTAAAACATAGGATTTCTCTTCACTAGTGTAATGTGTGTTGTGAACGAGCCTTGCTAGCCCCGAACTCACTTGCGTGAGAAGCTAAAACATAGGATTTCTCTTCACTAGTGTAATGTGTTTTGTGAACGAGCCTTGCTAGCCCCGAACTCACTTGCGTGAGGAGCTAAAACATAGGATTTCTCTTCACTAGTGTAATGTGTTTCGTGAACGAGCCTTGCTAGCCCCGAACTCACTTGCGTGAGGAGCTGAAACATAGGATTTCTCTTCACTAGTGTAATGTGTGTTGTGAGCGAGCCTTGCCAGCCTTAACCCCACTCACGCGGAGAGCTGAAACATAGGATTTCTCTTCACTAGTGTAATGTGTGTTGCGAGCGAGCCTTGCCAGCCTTAACCCCACTTACGTGAGGGGCTGAAACATAGGATTTCTCTTCACTAGTGTAATGTGTTTTGTGAACGAGCCTTGCTAGCCCCGAACTCACTTGCGTGAGGAGCTTAAACATAGGATTTCTCTTGACTAGTGTAATGTGTGTTGTGAGCGAGCCTTGCCAGCCTTAACCCCACTTACGCGAGGAGCTGAAACATAGGATTTCTCTTCACTAGTGTAATGTGTTTTGTGAGCGAGCCTTGCCAGCCTTAACCCCACTTACGCGGGGGGCTGAAACATAGGATTTCTCTTCACTAGTGTAATGTGTGTTGTGAGCGAGCCTTGCCAGCCTTAACCCCACTTACGCGGGGGGCTGAAACATAGGATTTCTCTTGACTAGTGTAATGTGTGTTGTGAGCGAGCCTTGCCAGCCTTAACCCCACTTACGCGAGGGGCTGAAACATAGGATTTCTCTTCACTAGTGTAATGTGTTTTGTGAACGAGCCTTGCTAGCCCCGAACTCACTTGCGTGAGGAGCTTAAACATAGGATTTCTCTTGACTAGTGTAATGTGTGTTGTGAGCGAGCCTTGCTAGCCCCGAACTCACTTGCGTGAGGAGCTTAAACATAGGATTTCTCTTGACTAGTGTAATGTGTGTTGTGAGCGAGCCTTGCCAGCCTTAACCCCACTTACGCGAGGGGCTGAAACATAGGATTTCTCTTCACTAGTGTAATGTGTTTTGTGAACGAGCCTTGCTAGCCCCGAACTCACTTGCGTGGGGAGCTTAAACATAGGATTTCTCTTGACTAGTGTAATGTGTGTTGTGAGCGAGCCTTGCCAGCCTTAACCCCACTTACGCGAGGAGCTGAAACATAGGATTTCTCTTCACTAGTGTAATGTGTTTTGTGAGCGAGCCTTGCCAGCCTTAACCCCACTTACGCGGGGGGCTGAAACATAGGATTTCTCTTGACTAGTGTAATGTGTGTTGTGAGCGAGCCTTGCCAGCCTTAACCCCACTTACGCGAGGGGCTGAAACATAGGATTTCTCTTCACTAGTGTAATGTGTTTTGTGAACGAGCCTTGCTAGCCCCGAACTCACTTGCGTGAGGAGCTTAAACATAGGATTTCTCTTGACTAGTGTAATGTGTGTTGTGAGTGAGCCTTGCTAGCCCCGAACTCACTTGCGTGAGGAGCTTAAACATAGGATTTCTCTTGACTAGTGTAATGTGTGTTGTGAGCGAGCCTTGCCAGCCTTAACCCCACTTACGCGAGGGGCTGAAACATAGGATTTCTCTTCACTAGTGTAATGTGTTTTGTGAACGAGCCTTGCTAGCCCCGAACTCACTTGCGTGGGGAGCTTAAACATAGGATTTCTCTTGACTAGTGTAATGTGTGTTGTGAGCGAGCCTTGCCAGCCTTAACCCCACTTACGCGAGGAGCTGAAACATAGGATTTCTCTTCACTAGTGTAATGTGTTTTGTGAACGAGCCTTGCTAGCCCCGAACTCACTTGCGTGAGGAGCTTAAACATAGGATTTCTCTTGACTAGTGTAATGTGTGTTGTGAGCGAGCCTTGCTAGCCCCGAACTCACTTGCGTGAGGAGTTTAAACATAGGATTTCTCTTGACTAGTGAAATGTGTGTTGTGAGCGAGCCTTGCCAGCCTTAACCCCACTTACGCGAGGGGCTGAAACATAGGATTTCTCTTCACTAGTGTAATGTGTTTTGTGAACGAGCCTTGCTAGCCCCGAACTCACTTGCGTGGGGAGCTTAAACATAGGATTTCTCTTGACTAGTGTAATGTGTGTTGTGAGCGAGCCTTGCCAGCCTTAACCCCACTTACGCGAGGAGCTGAAACATAGGATTTCTCTTCACTAGTGTAATGTGTTTTGTGAGCGAGCCTTGCCAGCCTTAACCCCACTTACGCGGGGGGCTGAAACATAGGATTTCTCTTCACTAGTGTAATGTGTGTTGTGAGCGAGCCTTGCCAGTCTTAACCCCACTTACGCGGGGGGCTGAAACATAGGATTTCTCTTCACTAGTGTAATGTGTTTTGTGAGCGAGCTCTGCCAGCCTTAACCCCACTTTTGCGGGGGGCTGAAACATAGGATTTCTCTTCACTAGTGTATTGTGTTTTGTGAGCGAGCCTTGCCAGCCTTAACCCCACTTACGCGGGGGGCTGAAACATAGGATTTCTCTTCACTAGTGTAATGTGTTTACTGAGCGAGCCTTGCCAGCCTTAACCCCACTTACGCGGGGGGCTGAAACATAGGATTTCTCTTCACTAGTGTAATGTGTTTTGTGAGCGAGCCTTGCCAGCCTTAACCCCACTTACGCGGGGGGCTGAAACATAGGATTTCTCTTCACTAGTGTAATGTGTGTTGTGAGCGAGCCTTGCCAGCCTTAACCCTACTTACGCGGGGGGCTGAAACATAGGATTTCTCTTCACTAGTGTAATGTGTTTTGTGAGCGAGCCTTGCCAGCCTTAACCACACTTATGCGGGGGGCTGAAACATAGGATTTCTCTTCACTAGTGTAATGTGTATTGTGATGATTGTGTTGTTAGTGATACGTGCGCGGACAAATCTGGTTGCCCAGGTGTTAGGTTGAAAAAAGGATAGTTAAGGTAGGGTTTACAGAATGCTGACCGCTGGTGTAACCGAGCCGGAGAATTTAATGGGTGAGGTAGGCTTTTCAGGACGATGTCTGCTGGTGTAAGCGAGACGGTGGATTTGTTAAAGGTCTGTGGCAGAAAGAGTAGCACGTGCAGGTGGAGGTGCAATGTTATGAGGGATGAATAGAGGTGAACGATACTAGTGATCGCTCGAGAGGATTGTTAAGGTGAGCAACGTAGGAGTGAATAGCAGAACTGTTTTGTAATTCCATTAATATTTTCTGAATTGTATGCCAACTGTTTTAACGCTTGGTAGATTGACAGATTTTATGTAAATGATAGTACCAAAAAGTTAATGTTACGGAGCGAATCGTATAAAAACCTCACAAGAAGTCTGATGTTTGTCTGGTTAAAACAAATATAATCTTACTCTCTATAATTAATATTTGGTGAAGCTATTTTCCTTGTAGTTCCCCTCACGTATGTTTTAGCAGTTATTCTTTTTTGCTGATTAACTCGTTCTAAACCAAGTTGATTTAAGAAAATTTCTGGCGTGACTTCTTCAATGAGCTCTTGTGCGAGAACCTCGAGTTCCTTTATACGCACTTGAAGTGCAAATAATTTTTCCAATGGTCCCATATAATGGAGTACAACTTATGAATATGTATATATATATATATATACATCCACGTATATGTCTTTCAATACAAGTTTTATCTTCTCTACCTTTTTTTTTTTATTCACCAGTCATTATCGAATATTAGTTTCCACATTTGATTTCCACAAGGTCAATTTACTTACAAAGAAGGCTTACCGTATAACTTAAATTATAGCTGGGATTCTTCTAAAAAGATAGTAAATTTTTATGAAATGGCTTGGCTCGTTAAAATTCACTAAAAAGAAGAAAATGAATCAACTCTAAAAAATGCAATAAAAGGGGAAAAGGTGGATTTTATAAATTAAATCGTTTTCTAAAAACTCAGTAATAAATGATGATAAATTTTCATGAATTGCATTGAATCGTTAAAATTCAATAAAAAGTAAAAAATCAATTTCTTTAAAATAAATCAATTCTCGAAAATGCGGTAAAAAGGGAAAAGGTGGATTTTTATAAATTAAATCGTTTTCTAAAAACTCAGTAATAAATGATGATAAATTTTTACGGAATGCTTTGAATCGTTAAAATTCAATAAAAGTAAAAAATCAATTTCTTCAAAATAAATCAATTTTCGAAAATGCGGTAAAAAAGGAAAAGGTGGATTTTATAAATTAAATCGTTTTCCAAAAACTCAGTAATAAATGATGATAATTTTCATGAAATGCATTGAATCGTTAAAATTCAATAAAAAGTAAAAAATCGATTTCTTTAAAATAAATCAATTCTCGAAAATGCAATAAAAGAGGAAAGGTTAGAATTTATGAATTAGATCGTTTTATAAAAACTCAGTAGTAAAGAATGATCGTTTTTCATGAAGTGCATTGAATCGTTAAATTCAATAAAAAGTAAAGAAAAATCGATTTCTTTAAAATAAATCAATTCTCGAAAATGCGGTTAAAAGGGAAAAGGTGGATTTTATAAATTAAATCGTTTCCTTAAACCTCAGTAATAGATGATGATAAATTTTCATGAAATGCTTTGAATCGTTAAAATTCAATAAAAGTAAAAAATCAATTTCTTTAAAATAAATCAATTCTCGAAAATGCGGTAAAAAGGGAAAAGGTGGATTTTATAAATTAAATCGTTTTCCAAAAACTCAGTAATAAGTGATGATAATTTTCATGAAATGCATTGAATCGTTAAAATTCAATAAAAAGTAAAAAATCGATTTTTTAAAAATAAATCAATTCTCGAAAATGCGGTAAAAAGGGAAAGGGTGGATTTTATAAATTAAATCGTTTTCTAAAAACTCAGTAATAAATGATGATAATTTTCCTGAAATGCGTTGAATCGTTAAAATTTAATAAAAAGTGAAAAATCAATTTCTTAAAAATAAATCAATTCTCGAAAATGCGGTAAAAAGGGAAAAGGTGGATTTTATAAATTAAATCGTTTTCTAAAAACTCAATAATAAAGGAGGATTATTTTTCGTGAAATGCATTGAATCACAAAAACTCAATAAAAATTAAAAAATCGATTTTCGAAGATTAAATCGGCTTACAAAACCACGGTAAAAAGGGCAAAGTAAAAATATTTTCTTTTCAGTTGATTCTTTTACACGATATTAGTTTGAACAAAACTAACACTCTAAGATCCCAGACGAGCCCCCAGAATTTGTTACGTCAAAATCGCGGCCTATCTTACGAACCCACGAATTTAACATAGATTTCACGTTTCGGTGTATCTGTTCCGTGCTCTGGTCAAGGAGAATAAATTCTCCCTTTACCACACCCGACGAGAAAATACCGAAGACGCAAGCCCGTTTTTGAGTCTAACCTCGCGGAAAATTACTCGGGATAGGGCTGGAGTGCGTTTTGTTCTTGGTTGGGGATAATCACTTCACGAATAATGGGGAGGGACTTGAATGACAATTTCACGTGGAGCAAGGTTTCAGTTTAATTGGTAATTGAAAATTATACCTACGGTTGTTTGTTACTGTGGTTCTTACTGTTGAACGTTGGTTGGGCGTAGATTAATGTAGTCAGACAGACTAAAAATCGAACGTAGGCGTTGGTGCGTATTAATAATTATTTATTGAAATAAAACTACATGAGTAGTTGAATGTTGCACGTTCAATATTCCCGATTTTACAAGCGTTAATAATTATAAGTACTGTACTCTTACTCTGTACTACTTGAAACTATACTTTGTGAAAATTAAGCCGTGGTGAAAATTTATCGTTCTGGACTGCTTTATTTCCCGGCAAACAGTAATACTTGTTGCCTTGGAAAAATTCTAATTCACTGCCGGCGACTTATTGACTGCCAGGCTAGTGATTAGTCCTCTACTTAACCCCCCGTGAAACTGTCTCGCCGGCCGATTTTCACGGCCTTTTATAGGGCTCCTGAGCGTCAAAAATTCTTGTCGTCAAGCGCGTAAAAGAAGAGAAGGGATAAAACCCTATCCTGATTATAAGAATTTCCCCGTGGTCTATCTCGACCATACACGTATTCATTCCCCTTACTCCGCAGAGTAGCTTCTCGACATGCAGAGCCATAGATCTATGCAAGTGCATCGGTATAGCGCGCTCTGATTTGTCCGCGCGATGTGCTACACAGAGGACCACGCGATTAGGTGAGGGAACGCGTTCGAAGCGTTTTTACCCTGAAAATGAGGCGATTTTTACCACCCCGCTTCTTGGCCTACTTTCAATAGAATTTCCTAGTTTAGGTAATATCCTTATGCTCGCTTCTCTGTAGATGTGTCTATGGTAATGGCTTAGTTTTTCAGCGTTTTTACGGAACTTAAATAAATCCTTCACATGAAACCACTAATAATATATTTGTTACAGCTTCTGTAGTTAACTTTGACGTATGCAACCTGATTTCTGCGTTAATCTCTTATTAGTATAAATGGTTTCGTTAAGTTATGGCTTATTCCAAACATCATTGGTTATTCGTTAAATTAGTGATTACTCTAGTTATAGCTAATGAGTTTTCTTAAATAATTTGTTAGTTAGACGTTAGATTTCTTATAGTTAATAAGTTTTCTTAAATGATTTGCTAGTTAGACGATTATTCTCGTACTATAGGAACGAGAGCGAGAGAGAGAGAGAGAGATTTTACTTGAGAACGACTCGTTTAACTTGGTTACTCGTACATTTCGTTCGTACGCAAGTCGGCTAGATCGCCGTTCAGCCCTAGCGATAAGGCGTTCGTCGTGGCGCAGAGAGTCGCCCAGCCTCGCTTTCCTGCAGAGGAAGCTCTATTGAAACGCGTGACCATTTTCTCTCTTTCTCGATTCGTTTTACTTTCAGTATTTAGCTGTAAAACAATCTTAACATTTCATTTTATCCTATATATATATGTATAACATTTTCCATATATATAATTTACTAGTAAAACAAGTAATTTTATACATGAAAACGAGAGAGAGCGAGAGAGTTCTTCTCTTGAGAATGACTCGCCTAGCTTGGTTACTCGTACATTTCGTTCGTACGCAAGTCAGCTAGATCGCTGTTCAGACCTCGCGCAAGGCGTTTTCGTTGCGCGGAGAGTCGGCCAGCCCTCGCTTTCCTGCAGCAGAAGCTTCATTGCAACTCAATTTCAGTCTCATCTCTTTCTCGTTTTTCTGTCTATTTTTCGCTATTTTACCATAAATTAATCCTAATATTTCCTTTATCCTTTCTATATAGGCATAACGTGTTCTATATATTTATGATGGTGTTTTTACTATAAATTCCAATCTTTTACGAGAGACATGTTAATATATAGGCATAACATGTTTTATATATTTATGATGGTATTTTTACTATAAATTCCAATATTTTACGAGAGACATATTAATGTAATCCCAAGAGAAAAGGGGAATTAATCCTGATGTACTGATCTTTCTTCTATTACCCGACTATACTTGGTAAGCTCATTAATTCGATGTGGGTTGTACTCGTTTTCGAGTGACAGCCATGGGTAGTTTCCATGTGGAAGCATAACTGTTCTTTTTGCTGCTGATATTTTATCTACAGTATTCGTGTGAACATTTTAATAGTCATAACTCTTTCGTTTAAATCAACAGTTCCTCTGCTTTTGTTAATTGTTTCGCGTAGTTAATAATTGTTCGTGATTTCATCATCTTTGTAAAGAGAGAGAGGGAGAGAAGACTTCAAGCAAGAGCGAGAAGAAAGGGTGCGGTCGCTTGGTCACGTGATAGCGTTCCCTCCAACCGCTCCCTTATGACCAACAACGCCCCGACGGCGACTAGCCGAACCCCTGGTCTAGGATTGAGGGTAAGGCCGCGCTGAATCATAGATCCATAAATGGCAGTCGATAACCGGGTCTACGCAGTAGATCCCATGGTTTGAAAGTCTGCCTTTTGACCGGGAGCGCCGAAAAATTCCATCTTTACAAGATTAATTCTTCCCGGGAGACGGTCGGTAGGGCCGCATCTTCACCCTGTTCCGATCTCCGTCGCTAAAATCGCTCTCCTCTCCTCTTAAGAAGTTCGAGAATAAAAGAAAAATGTGAGAGGTTACTTTTACTGTAGCGAAACTAAAGCAGAAGAACTTTAACGTAATCGAGGCAAATTGAGGCAAAGAAAAGACGGTTTTTCAAAAATTTATCTTGAAGAGACTTTTGAATTTATTAATTTGAAAAATTTTGTGGTTATAAAAGCATCCTTCAAGAACGTAAACAAATTTTTTATTTATAAAAATGTTTATTATAGAGGGCGCTGCAGGCGATTTCCGGAACCTCCTCTAAAAAAAGACGATTTACGGTAATCATCGTAACTCAAGATTGGATTATCTGAAATCAAAAAACCGAACAAATTTCGTTAATATATTAGATTATCTAGTGATTAATTGTTCAGCTGATCAAAATATTGAATTTTCACAAAATGGCGGCTTCTCAAAAAAATGTTTTTGATTTTTTATGTAAAATTTGGCTTTAAATTGTTTATAAAATGGAAAATAAGTATCGGATTGACAAAAGGAACGATTAATTACTAGAAAATGTATCTGAGAAGATTGTGTTAAAATTTTAGACCGATCGAACAAGCCTTTTTTGAGATATCGTGATCACCGACTTGAAAAATGGTGTTTTGAGAAAAACGCGTTTAAAGTTTCAAAACCGATTCACACATAGAAAAAAAATTTTTTTTTCAACTTACATGGTGTCGTCTATTCCAGGGCCATATAATAAACCCTCCATTCCTTCAGCAGCCTCCAGCAATTCAATTTGGTGCTGTCTTCGAGCCATCCTTCCCTCTCGTGTTGCTTCGTGCGCTCTGAGCTCGGATAGCGTAACGCGCTCTTCGTCCTCCTTTTGTACATATGCATGCGCATTGGGCCCCAAAGACAGTCCCATTGCATTCATATGGTACAAAAGTGAAATTGAATCTTTATTAAACGTACCGGCGGCGATATTTGCGGCCATTTCAACAATTTTTGAGCCACTCAGAATGATTTTCGGCGTAATTTTCCAGATGATTTGGTTGTAACTCTCGTTATTATTTTGTGTAAAGCCGCCTACACATCGTTCCAATAATGTCTCGCTGCTGAGGTCTTCGTAAATTGGACGCACAGCTTCAGCAACATCCGTGGGTAATGACTGGTAATCGTGCTTAAATTCGGTCAGTTTGTCTGCTGCTGTTGCTCGCTGCCAAGAACACCATGACTCCGGCCCAACCGGGCACTTCTCGTGTTGTGGATTTTCGTCAGTGGAACAGTAATGGAAATACGTTGCCCATATGGCATTGCGCATATCTTCAACAGATTCGCAAGTTCTCCGAATTGCTAAACCATAATAAACTGTAAGTTTGTCGATTGTTTTGCTCGTAAGTCTTCCTTTGCCACCGAGAACTTAAAAAAAAAATTTTTTCCGGCTTTGTTGACGGTTTCAACAATTTTTTTACAAGTTCTCGAAGCCGCCTGCCCATTCTCTTCTGTACATGTCCAATACACTCTTTTTTTATAACTTCATTATTACCATACGGTAGAGCTTTTAAAATCCCCGAGTAAGTTTTCGAATCACCGTCGCCGATGTAATTTTTGTACACAACTCCGTATTTTTCTATCGAACGCTTGAACGTCTCGATGACTGAATCGACCTCCATTTTTCCTGAGGAACCGAAATGATTTGCACAGCAACTTTCTTTATGGGTTTCGTACCACTCATTATATTCTTCAGTGTTCATATTTTTTCTCCATACTTCACACTGTTTGCAGTATGCACTTTTCACCACAATGTCAATAATTTTTCCAGTGTAATAACCAATCAATGATGATACGCCATATAAAGAGGTATATCCTCTTTAATTGGCGTTAATTCTGTAGCATGGGCTTCGCCTTGATTATCAGACGTGAGCTGTTTCTCTTGAGCGCAAGCTTGCTGAAAAAGTTTTTCGGTGACTGTTTGTATGCATCCGTGCATTTTATTTATAAGCAAGTCATAAGTATTTTAAGTTATAAAAGCTGGCATGTCCATCAAACCACAAAACTTTTTAGCACCTTTTAATCCTAATCCAAGCTCTCTCATCACAAACAAAAAAGTCTGTTTATTGCGTAGGAATGATTGGCAAACGGACTCGAATTTACAGTACGCGGAGCACAGTCATCACAAAGCAAAATAATTTTAAAACCAAGTCCTCTTTCGCTACTAGTTTCAAACTTTATGTCTTTATCACAAGTTTTGCACTTTACATACTCGGAAATTGCTGCAAACACTGTGATAAAGTTCAAAATTCTATATTCTATCGAAGTGTCACGAGGCACAATAATTTTCTCCTGCATTTTGAATTTTTTTCGCAGATGCACTGAAGCTGCTTTCGTCCGTCTCAGCTTTATTCGGATTAAAAACGTTTTTCCGTTTTCGATTTCTTGATTTGTACGCGCTTGTAACAGAACGCCGTCCTCTACTTACTTTCATATTGAATTATTAAACTATAATTCACAATTATCTTAGAAATCCGAACGAAATATTGCAGAAAATACGGAAACGGAGGCACGACTTCACTGCTTGCCTCGGCTGTATATACTGAATAAGCGTCTAGAAACCGTTGAATTTTGCTCTCAGGTACAAGGAAAACACTACTACACTCTCACACAATGTATAAGAATACAATACACAGGTATATAAAAGGATATAAAAGGAGCAACGGTCCAGGTAAACAGCTGCCCCGCTTGATCCTCTGCCCCACCTACTTTCAAACGCGCCGAGGCGTCTCTACATATATAGGTATAACTCCGAAGGTATTTCTCGGATCGACTTGAAATTTTGTGTGTATACTTTTGAATTAATGTACATTACGAAAATGCAATTAAAAAAATCGATTTTTTGAAAATCATAACTGCGTATAACCCCTAAAGAAAGCTCCAGAGATTGAACCAAAGATCCGAAGAAACGACGGGAGGCAGGCGCGATGCAGTTACTAGCGCGTAATCTCGAAGGATAAGCGAAATGCTTTAACTACAACCAGTACGAGCATCTGTCGCGCGAATGTGTCAGGCCGAAAACAGAACCCAAATGTTTCGGATGCGAACGGATCGGTCATTTCAAGAAAAATTGTCCGGAGATAGCGGGAAACCGACCTGCTACAGTGAGCACAATGGCGTGCGGAAATAATTTTAATATCCGAACTTATGAGAAAAACGTGAGAATAAATGGAATGAACATGCACGCACTCATCGATGGAGGGAGTGCCGTATGCACGATACGAGTCCAGTGCCAGAGACGCAAATTTCAAAAGAGATGCTCAAACGACGAAACCGCAAGGCTGGGGTGGCCCTGGCAACACCAGAGAATCGTCTTAAATGGTGACGGCCGACGTTGAGATAGACAATGTTTGAATACCAAATGCGCCAATCGGCCTGGTATCGGATGAGATACGGGCACATGAAGTAATCCTCAGTAGAACATGCCATGAGAAACCATGGGTGTTATAAAAGGAGGGGAGGGGAGAAATCATATTCAGAACATATGTCGACCAATATCTACAGGGTGCGCCATCTCAATCTGGTCGATGGAAGTATTGAATAACTCTGACAGATTTTAACCGACCAGCGTCGTATAATACGTTTCGTATAGGTTATTTCAGTACAATTTCAACCATGTGTCGCTATACGCCGAAAGAACGCGCCGAAATAGTTTCGCTTTACATTGAAAATAATCGGAAGCTGAGCCGGATTTTTGGGAGCGAATTCTGATGACCGACGAGGCTCATTTCACCCTCTCTGGCGCTGTCAACAAACAAAACTGTCGCATGTAGGGCACCGATAATCCTCATATTATTCACGAAACTCCATTGCACGATGAGAAAGTGAAAGTTTGGGCCGGTGTTTGCTCAAAAACCACCATTGGACCATTTTTCTTCAGAGCTGGTGAAACTGTCAATGGGGATCGATATCGGTGGATGTTGGCACACTTTGTTTTACCACAAATGCGTGAAAAAGGTCTTAAGGAATTTTGGTTCCAACAAGATGGTGCGACATGTCACACTGCGCGCTCAACAATGGACTATTTGCGTCGGAAGTTCCCAGGACGTGTGATATCAAAGAAAGGTGATATTGACTGGCCACCAAGATCGCCGGATTTGACTGCACCGGACTTCTTCTTGTGGGGATTTTTGAAAAGTAAAGTCTATGCCAACAAGCCGAAGACCATAGAGGAGCTAAAAAACAACATTCGAGCCGAAATCGCAGCGATATCGCCCGAGACGCTGGCAAATACAATGGAAAATGCCGAAAAAAGAGCTCATTTTTGTCTCAGTAATAAAGGCGGACATTTGATCGATGTGGTTTTTGGAAACTAATCAAAATAAATTGTAATGAATCAAATTTAATAAAAAAATACGACTTTGTGAAATCTGTTGAAAATTCTCTAAGTTATTCAATACTTCCATCGACCAGATTGAGATGGCGCACCCTGTACTATTTGTGGTACCTGCCGCGATGAAGAAATCCATCACCATACGGCATCACGATATTCAAGAGCATCATGGTATTAACCGAAAGTGCGAGAAAATCCTACAACAGTATTAATTTCTGGGAATGAGACATTATGTCGAACGAAGCCGGAAATGCCACCACGCAGAAGCCACCCTTTCAATTGCTACGAGTATATGGGTACGAACATATACGAAACGTCGGGAATCTATGTCAGCTGACTGAGGAATCTGATCGATATCAACGACCGAAGGACCTTCAGGACGAAGCACGGACCAATATAAAACACCAACAGCTTAACTGGAAATATCCGTACGACAAACATTGACAGCCGGCACATTAGCGACCGGGAGATATAGTCTTTGTCAGTGCGCCGACGCCTGCAGCCGGACAATCGACCAAGCTTGTTCCCGAATGAAAAGAGCCCATGACGGTCGTCAGAGAGATACACTCGTAAACCTATTGCATCTCCGACCTCTACCAGGGTCCAGGGAACAGACACTTCTCTACGACTGCACAGGTAAGTCAATTGCGGCCGTCGTCACCGCACATTGGTTCAAATCAAGACAGTACCGACGATGGACGGAGCAACCACAGAACAGCAGACGACACCGAAGAATCGCCTGCCCCGCCACGCATCAAGGATGCACCTCCAGCGACTGCAGATCCACTGCCAGCAGGCAGCACGGTTTACTGACTTCATCCTCGCGGACAAGAATTCTTAGAATGGCCGAATGTTAATGGCAGGGGTCATGCGCAGTCGAAGCCACGTACGTACGCCACGCAATTGGCCGGCAACACACGACCAGAGCCAACCACGCTGCGCATGAACCCCCGTCGTCAACGCCTCAGGTTGCCGCAGAGAGCGGCTGGCAGCAGTTTGCAATGAGAGTTGACGCTAGCAAGACGGGTGACTCGACGCTATCAGCCAGACGGGCTAACTATTGTAAAGCGATGGCCATTGTATTGGACGACAGTTAACGGTGCGCATCAGCGTGCTTTAGCACGCGACGCGAATTCAGTCATTTTTACTTCACTGTGTTATCTCAATATAATAACTATTACCGTATTGCATTATTCATCCTGAGTGTACCATTTTTATGGTCTCTACCTGCACGATTTTTCAGTTATCCACGCAACGCTCGCACGACGCATACCAAGCCCTAGACTACATAGATGTTCGCCGGTAAGACGCCGTCGCGCGTAGAGCTACCGGTTCACGATATTCAGACGACTGGAGACGACAGGGTATGTAGAATTACCTCGACACGTTTAATTGGATCAACACACACCATGCAGATATGTCGTCGGGTAGCCACGATTAAGAACAGGGCCTTGTTAGGCTTTAGCAAGGCTTCCACAATAGGGGATCCATACTAAGGTCATGTTTCAATCCACAAAGGCAGCCCGAATACCATTCCAAGTTCAAATAGGGCCATCCACAGTGACTACAGTAAAGATTCCTCAATAGGGACCTGTTCAGGTTTCGTCGGGGATTCCATGATAAAAAATCCAAACTAGGACTTTGCTACAATCCAGATGGGCTTACTTAAAAATCTAAGGCTGAAAAATATAATCAAACTTGATGTATTCAGGAACTTGATGATATATTTTTCGAGGTATAAACGTGCTGATGTCGATAACTTATTGCCGAATTACAATTATTGATAAATTATGAACACTCTATCGGCAAGAACTAGGGTTTTCGTTGTAAATCCGTTCAATTCACTTGTGGAATGCTGACTCCTCATAGAATGTGATTAATTGTTACGTCCTGACGTAACGTCGCATTTATCTTTTTCATTTCGATTACGTTAAAGTTCTTCTGTTTTAGTTTCGCTACAGTAAAAGTAACCTCTCACATTTTTCTTTTATTCTCGAACTTCTTAAGAGGAAAGGAGAGCGATTTTAGCGACGGAGATCGGAACAGGGTGAGGATGTGGCCCTACCGACCGTCTCCCGGGAAGAATTAATCTTGTAAAGATGGAATTTTTCGGCGCTCCCGGTCAAAAGGCAAACTTTCAAACCATGGGATCTACTGCGTAGACCCGGTTATCGACTGCCATTTATGGATCTATGATTCAGCGCGGCCTTACCCTCAATCCTAGACCAGGGGTTCGGCTAGTCGCCGTCGGGGCGTTGTTGGTCATAAGGGAGCGGTTGGAGGGAACGCTATCACGTGACCAAGCGACCGCACCCTTTCTTCTCGCTCTTGCCTGAAATCTTCTCTCTCTCTCTCTCTTTACAAAGATGACGAAATCACGAACAATTATTAACTAAGCGAAACAATTAACAAAAGTGGAGGAACTGTTGATTTAAACGAAAGAATTATGACTATTAAAATGTTCACACGAATACTCTCGGTAAAATATCAGCAGCAAAAAGAACAATTATGCTTCCATACGGAAACTGCCCATGGCTGTCACTCGAAAACGAGTACAACCCACATCGAATTAATGAGCTTACCAAGTATAGTCGGGTAATAGAAGAAAGATCAGTATATAAGGATTAATTCCCCTTTTCTCTTGGGATTATATTAATATGTCTCTCGTAAAATATTGGAATTTATAGTAAAAATACCATCATAAATATATAGAACATGTTATGCCTATATAGAAAGGATAAAGGAAATATTAGGATTAATTTATGGTAAAATAGCGAAAAATAGACAGAAAGACGAGAAAGAGATGAGACTAAAATTGAGTTGCAATGAAGCTTCTGCTGCAGGAAAGCGAGGCTGGCCGACTCTCCGCGCAACGAAAACGCCTTGCGCAAGGTCTGAACAGCGATCTAGTTGACTTGCGTACGAACGAAATGTACGAGTAACCGAGCTAGGCGAGTCGTTCTCAAGAGAAGAACTCTCTCGCTCTCTCTCGTTTCCATGTATAAAAATACTTGTTTTACCAGCAAATTATATATATGGAATATGTTACACACATATATATATATATATAGGATAAAATAAAATATTAAGATTATTTTACAGCTGAACACCCATAAGTAAGACTAAACGAGAAAGAGAGAAAAACTATAACATGTTTCAATAAAGCTTCCTCTGCAGGAAAGCGAGGCTAGGCGACTCTCTGTGCCACTACGAACGCGTTATCGCTAGGGCTGAACGGCGATCTAGCCGACTTGGGTACGAACGAAATGTACGAGTAATCAAGTTAGGCGAGTCGTTCTCAAGAGAAGAACTCTCTCGCTCTCTCTCGTTTCCATGCATAGAAATACTTGTTTTACCATCAAGTTATTTATATGGAATACATTACACATATATAGACAGGATAAAATGAAATGTTAAGATCGTCTTAAAGCTAATTACTAAGAGTAAAACGAATCGAGAAAGAGAGAAAACGGTAAGGCGCTTCAATAGAGCTTCCTCTGCAGGAAAGCGAGGCTGAGCGACTCTCTGCGCCACGACGAACGCCTTATCGCTAGGGCTGAACGGCGATCTAGCCGACTTGCGTACGAACGAAATGTACGAGTCACCAACTTAGACGAGTCGTTCTCAAGTAAAATCTCTATCTCTCTCTCTCTCACTCTCGTTTTTATAGTACGAGAATGATCGTCTAACTAGCAAATTATTTAAGAAAACTTGATAACTATAAGAAATCTAACGTCTAACTAACAAATTATCTCAGAAAACTTATTAGCTACAAGTAGAGTAATCACTAATTTAACGAATAACCAATGATGCTTGGAATAAGCCATAACTCAACAAAACCATTTATACTAATAAGAGATTAACGCAGAAATCTGGTTGCATACGTCGAAGTTAACCACAGAATCTGTAACAAAATTACTACTAGTGGTTTCATGTGAAGGATTTAATTAAGTTCCGTACAAATGCTGAAAAACTAAGCCATTACCATAGACACATCTACATAGAAGCGAGCATAAGGATATTACCTAGTCTAGGAAACTCTATCGAAAGTAGACCATGAAGCGGGGTGGTAAAAATCGCCTCATTTTCAGGGGCAAAACGCTTCGAACGCGTTCCCTGACCTAATCGTGTGGTCCTCTGTGTAGCACACCGCGCGGACAAATCAGAGCGCGCCATACCGATGCACTTGCATAGATCTATGGCTCTGCATGTCGCGAAGCTACTCTGCGGAGTAAGGGGAATGAATACGTGTATGGTCGAGATAGACTACGGGGAAATTCTTATAATCAGGATAGGGTTTTATCCCTTCTCTTCTTTTACGCGCTTGACGACAAGAATTTTCGACGCTCAGGAGCCCTATAAAAGGCCGCGAAAATCGTCCGGCGACACTTTTTCACGGGGAGTCAAGTAACACTTTTTCACGGGGAGTCAAGTAATACTTTTTCACGGGGAGTCAAGTAACACTTTTTCACGGGGAGTCAAGTAACACAGTTTCACGGGGGGTTAACTAGAGGACTAATCACTAGCCTGGCAGTCAATAAGTCGCCGGCAGTGAATTAGACTTTTTTCAAGGCAACAAGTAGTAGTGTTTGCCGGGAAATAAAGTAGTACAGAACGATAATTTTTCACCACGGCTTAATTTTCACAAATTATAGTTTCAAGTAGTGCAGAGTAAGAGTACAGTACTTATAATTATTAACGCTTGTAAAATCGGGAATATTGAACGTGCAACATTCAACTACTCATGTAGTTTTATTTCAATAAATAATTATTAATACGTACCAACGCCTACGTTCGATTTTTAGTCTGTCTGACTACACTAATCTACGTCCAACCAACGTTCAACAGTAAGAACCACAGCAACAAACAACCGTAAGTATAATTTTTAATTACCAATTAAAGTAAAATCTTGCTCCGCGTGAAATTGTCATTTAAGTCCCTCCCCATTATTCGTGAAGTGATTATCCCCAACCAAGAACAAAACGCACTCCAGCCCTATCCCGAGTAATTTTCCGCGAGGTTAGACTCAAAAACGGGCTTGCGTCTTCGGTATTTTCTCGTCGGGTGTGGTAAAGGGAGAATTTATTCTCCTTGACCAGAGCACGGAAAAGATACACCGAAACGTGAAATCTATGTTAAATTCGTGGGTTCGTAAGATAGGCCGCGATTTTGACGTAACAAATTCTGGGGGCTCGTCCGGGATCTTAGAGTGTTAGTTTTGTTCAAACTAATATTGTGTAAAAGAATCAACTGAAAAGAAAAAATTTTTACTTTGCCCTTTTTACCGTGATTTTGTAAGCCGATTTAATCCTCGAAAATCGATTTTTTAATTTTTATTGAGTTTTAGTGGTTCAATGCATTTCACGAAAAATAATCCCTCTTTATTACTGAGTTCTTAGAAAACGATTTAATTTATAAAATCCACCTTTTCCCTTTTTACCGCATTTTCGAGAATTGATTTATTTTAAAGAAATCGATTTTTTACTTTTTATTGAATTTTAACGATTCAATGCATTTCATGGAAATTTATCATCATTTATTATTGAGTTTTTAGAAAACGATTTAATTTATAAAATCCACCTTTTCCCTTTTTACTGCATTTTCGAGAATTGATTTATTTTAAAGAAATTGATTTTTTACTTTTTATTGAATTTTAACGATCCAAAGCATTTCATGAAAATTTATCATCATTTATTACTGAGTTTTTAGAAAACAATTTAATTTATAAAACCCACCTTTTCCCTTTTTACCGCATTTTCGAGAATTGATTTATTTTAAAGAAATCGATTTTTCTTTACTTTTTATTGAATTTAACGATTCAATGCACTTCATGAAAAACGATCATTCTTTACTACTGAGTTTTTATAAAACGATCTAATTCATAAATTCTAACCTTTCCCCTTTTATTGCATTTTTAAGAGTTGATTTATTTCACAGAAATAGATTTTTTCTTCTTTTTAGTGAATTTTAACGAGCCAAGCCATTTCATAAAAATTTACCATCTTTTTAGAAGAATACCAGCTATAATTCAAGTTATACGGTAAGCCTTCTTCGTAAGTAAATTGACCTTGTGGAAATCAAATGTGGAAACTAATATTCGATAATGACTGGTGAATAAAAAAAAAAGGTAGAGAAGATAAAACTTGTATTGAAAGACATATACGTGGATGCATATATATATATATATATATATATATATATATATATATATATACATATTCATAAGTTGTACTCCATTATATGGGACCATTGGAAAAATTATTTGTACTTCAAGTGCGTATGAAGGAACTCGAGGTTCTCGCACAAGAACTCATTGAAGAAGTCACGGCAGAAATTTTCTTAAATCAACTTGGTTTAGAACGAATTAAACAGCGAGAAAGAAAAACTGCTAAAACATACGTGAGGAGAACTACAAGGAAAATAGCTTCACCAAATATTAATTATAGAGAGTAAGATTATATTTGTTTTAACCAGACAAACATCAGACTTCTTGCGTTGTTTTTATACGATTCGCTCCGTAACATTTACTTTTTGGTACTATCATTTACATAAAATCTGTCAATCTACCAAGCGTTAGAACAGTTGGCATATAATTCAGAAAATATTAATAGAATTACAAAACAGTTCTGCTATTCACTCCTACGTTGCTCATCTTTACAATCCTCTCGAGCGATCACTAGTATCGTTCACCTCTATTCATCCCTCATAACATTGCACCTCCACCTGCACGTGCTACTCTTTCTACCACAGCCCTTTAGAAATTCGCCGGCTCGCTTATACTAGCGGTCAGCATTCTAAAATCCCTACTTCATCCATTCCGATAAAATCAGCCTTTTAGAAATTCGCCGGCTCGCTTACACCAGCGGTCAGCATTCTAAAACCCTACCTCATCCATTAGATCCACCGCCTCGCTTACACCAGCAGACATCGTCCTGAAAACCCTACCTCACCTATTGAATTCTCCGGCTCGCTTACACCAGCGGTCAGCATTCTGAAAACCCTACCTTAACTATCCTTTATTTTTCAACCTAACACCTGGGCAACCAGATTTGCCCGCGCACGTATCACTAACAACACAATCATCACAAAACACATTACACTAGTGAAGAGAAATCCTATGTTTCAGCTCCTCGCGTAAGTGGGGTTAAGGCTGGCAAGGCTCGCTCACAAAACACATTACACTAGTGAAGAGAAATCCTATGTTTTAGCTCCTCACGCAAGTGGGGTTAAGGCTGGCAAGGCTCGCTCACAACACACATTACACTAGTCAAGAAAAATCCTATGTTTAAGCTCCTCACGCAAGTGAGTTCGGGGCTAGCAAGGCTCGTTCACAAAACACATTACACTAGTGAAGAGAAATCCTATGTTTCAGCCCCTCGCGTAAGTGGGGTTAAGGCTGGCAAGGCTCGCTCACAACACACATTACACTAGTGAAGAGAAATCCTATGTTTCAGCTCTCCGCGTGAGTGGGGTTAAGGCTAGCAAGGCTCGCTCATAACACACATTACACTAGTGAAGAGAAATCCTATGTTTCAGCTCTCCGCGTAAGTGGGGTTAAGGCTGGCAAGGCTCGCTCACAACACACATTACACTAGTAAAGAGAAATCCCATGTTTCAGCTCTCCGCGTAAGTGGGGTTAAGGCTGGCAAGGCTCGCTCACAACACACATTACACTAGTGAAGAGAAATTTTATGTTTCAGCTCCTCGCGTAAGTGGGGTTAAGGCTGGCAAGGCTCGCTCACAACACACATTACACTAGTGAAGAGAAATCCTATGTTTTAGCTCCTCACGCAAGTGAGTTCGGGGCTAGCAAGGCTCGTTCACAAAACACATTACACTAGTGAAGAGAAATCCTATGTTTCAGCTCCTCGCGTAAGTGGGGTTAAGGCTGGCAAGGCTCGCTTACAACACACATTACACTAGTGAAGAGAAATCCTATGTTTTAGCTCCTCACGCAAGTGAGTTCGGGGCTAGCAAGGCTCGTTCACAAAACACATTACACTAGTGAAGAGAAATCCTATGTTTCAGCTCCTCGCGTAAGTGGGGTTAAGGCTGGCAAGGCTCGCTCACAACACACATTACACTAGTGAAGAGAAATCCTATGTTTTAGCTCCTCACGCAAGTGAGTTCGGGGCTAGCAAGGCTCGTTCACAAAACACATTACACTAGTGAAGAGAAATCCTATGTTTCAGCTCCTCGCGTAAGTGGGGTTAAGGCTGGCAAGGCTCGCTCACAAAACACATTACACTAGTGAAAGAAATCCTATGTTTTAGCTCCTCGCGTAAGTGGGGTTAAGGCTAGCAAGGTTCGCTCACGAAACACATTATACCAACAAGACAGACATAACTGTTGAGTTTGTCTAACGTGCTTGAACCACGGCGCATGCGTGCGCAGTCGACTCTCATGGAAGGATCTCAACTTCCTTCCACGAGCGTCCGAACTTCCGACTTCAACAAAAGAGAGTCAGTCAGGCATCGACCGTGATGACAACTGGTCACACATGATCGATTGACCATACACGAAATAAATACGTTTTCTTTATATATCTGGTGCTTATTAAGTGTCGTAGTGTCCTTCTCTCCTTCTTCCAATAAAACATCCTGCTTGGCTGCTGAAAGATTCAACAGGTTATGGGCCCAGACAACGCTTTGCTGTGGCAGGTTTGTTAGAGGGAAGCGAGAGTTTCGAAATAAAAAGGAACGCGGAACGCGAGGCAAAAAGTCGGCCATCTTGATTAAGAGACTGTTCGTAGCTAGAGACAAGTCAGCGAGATCGTAGCGCGAGAATATAATGGCGGAAGCTTTAACGATAGGGAACGTCCCGAAATTCGATGGAATAAATTTCCTAGGCTGGAAATTTCAAATTCGGACGTCGTTAATCGGGCTAGGCATATTCGACGTCGTTAACGGCACGAGAGAGAAACCGGTGATACCCGAGGAAAATGGCGAAGTGCAGGAAACGTTGCTGAAAGTCTGGATAAAGGATGACGCGAGAGCGATGTCGTTTATCTCGAGAGCACTCGAGTACAAGCACCTCGAACCGCTTCTGACCTGTGAATCCTCAAAGGCCATGTGGGATAAACTGGCGAGAATTCATGCACAGAATTCCGCGTCCAACAAGCTTTTGCTGATGGAAAACTTCCACAAGTACCAAATGGGCTCGACGGACTCGGTCGTTCAACACGTGGCGAAGGTCCAAAATATGGCGGCGCAGCTTACTGATCTCGGAGAAAACATGTCAGAAAATCAAGTGATGACGAAAATATTGGCGGGTCTAACGTCCAAATTCAGCAACTTGCAAACAGCGTGGGACAGTGTCAACCCTGAGCGACAAACTGTAGAAAACCTGCAAGAACGTCTAATAAAAGAAGAAGGAAGAATGGACGCTGTAACGGGCGAAACAGCGGCGTTGGCGGCGATAAGAAACACCAGAGAGAGAGGCGGTCGGTCAAAGAATAAAGAAGACTCAAAAAGTGCAGAAGAAAAGAAGGTTCAACGAGAAAAGAAAAAGAAAAAAACGGTGTGCTTCGAGTGCGGCGAGAAGGGTCATTACAAGAGTGAGTGCCCGAAGCGAAAACCAAATAAAGATGGACACGACAAGAGCGAGTCACGTGGGTGCGCGTTCGTAGCCGAGAAATCAGAAAGAGTCGATCGGGAGTCGAGTCGGTACAGTGGGCCTCCTACAGACATAAAAAGGAAATGGCTGAATCTGGACAAAAATGACGTCTGGTATACCGACAGTGGCGCCTCTAGACACATTACCCACAGACGCGAGTGGTACTCAGAGTTCCGTCCGGGAAGTGGCGAGACGATAACGTTAGGCGATAACGCGAAGTGCCAAGTAGCCGGCGAAGGAACAATAATAATCGAAAAGCTCGTTGACGGGAAAAGGTGTGAAGCGCGAATCGACAACGTACTCTACGTACCGGATGTGCGTACCAATTTGTTTTCGGTCGGGATGTGCACTGCAAAAGGATTCGAGGTTCGGTTCGCGAGAGAGTGCGTACATATAATGGACGGCGATGAAATTATAGCGACAGGAATAAAACAGTCGAACGCGATCTATCGAATGCTCTTCCGCACGAAGAATGCACAAAATATCGGCGAAGCGAATGTGTCTACGACGAATCTCAGAGTCTGGCACGAACGCCTCGGACACCTAAATCGACGTGCACTATGCGACTTGGTGAAAAACGATCTCGTTCAAGGCGTCAAAGTAAACAACAACAGTGATTTCTTCTGCGCGGCCTGTCAGCTCGGTAAGGCGCATCGATTGCCATTTAAATCGGGAGAGAAACAAATAAAGACTAAACCGGGCGAAATGATACACAGCGACGTGTGCGGCCCTATGTCCGAACCCTCACCGGGAGGAGCGCGCTACTTCGTAACCTTCATCGACGATGCTTCGGGGTTCCGTCATGCTTACTTCTTAAAACATAAATCAGACGTGTTCGATCATTTTAAAGAGTTCGAGAGACTGATAACGAACAAACTCGGACAGACGATGAAAGTGCTTCGTTCCGACAGCGGCGGTGAATATTGTAATGCGAAAATGACCAGTTATCTGTCGATGCGTGGTATCAAGTTCGAACCAAGCGCACCGTACACGCCGGAACAAAACGGCAAATCGGAAAGGGACAATCGGACGATTGTCGAATCCGCGCGTACAATGCTGCAAGCGAAGAACTTGCCGATCTCGCTGTGGGCGGAAGCGATAAATACCGCAGTGTATATACAAAATCGAGTGTCATCGTCGGAGAGAAGAGGCGGAAAAACGCCGTTCGAGATATGGACGGGAGAAATACCGGATTTAAGTCACGCCAGAGTTTTTGGATCGGAGGCATTCCTTCACGTACCGAAACAATTCACACGAAAATTCGATGCAAGATCAAAGAAAGTGTTGTTTGTAGGGTACGAAGGTGACTCGACGAACTACAGGCTCTACAATCCAGAGACGAGAAGTGTGACTGTATCGAGAAACGTGGTATTCCATGAAACGCTAAAATCGACGGAGACACTGCAAAAAGAGTACGAGATCTGGTCTAGGCCGAACGAAGAAGCGAACGAAGTTCTCAATGACAACAGGGTCATCGAAGAGCCGAAGAAGAACGAGTTGGTACGGGACGTGCCGCTGAATCCGGACGTGAACAACATCCCAGCGGCTAACAATGAAGAAAACAACGTTCGAAAAATCGACGAAATACAACCGCAGCCTGTCGAGCCTCGGGAACTCAGAGATCGAGCAAGACTGCGAGCTCCCACGAGGTACGAGGGGTACGAGGCACACTTCGCCGAGTACGAAGCTCCGACGAGTTTCCAAGAAGCAGTGAGCGGGAGAGATTCGTCGAAATGGATCGAAGCAGTCCGAGAAGAACTAGACGCGCATGAAAAGAACGATACGTGGACTATAGTCCCCAAAGAAGATAAGAAGAAAACCATCGACTCCAAGTGGGTGTTTAAGGTTTTACGAAACGAGGACGGAGATATCTGTCGATATAAAGCTCGCTTATGTGCGAGAGGTTTCCAACAGCGCGAAGGTGTTGACTACAAAGAGACGTTCTCACCGGTTGTGAGATACGACTCCCTTCGCGTGCTGTTGGCACTCGTAGCTCAAGAGGACTTGGAACTAGTCCAATTCGACGTACGTACGGCGTTCTTATACGGGGAACTCGAGGAGGACATCCACATGAAGATTCCAGAAGGACTCGATGTCAATAACAGTGAGATAAGCAGTGCGAGTGTAGTTTGTAAGCTGAACAAGTCCTTGTACGGCTTGAAACAAGCTCCTCGCTGTTGGAACGAAAAGTTCAACGGGTTTTTAAGACAATATAGTTTCAAGGAGACCGCAGCCGACAAATGCGTGTATACTGGAGACTACGAGGGTTGTAAAGTCTATCTAGCGTTATTCGTGGACGACGGTCTTATCGCGAGCAAATCAAAAAAGGTCCTAAAACAAATAACGAAGTTGCTCGGCCGCGAATTCGAAATTACGCAAAGAGATGGAAGCTGCTTTGTCGGGTTACAAATTTGTCGCGATAGAGAGAGAAAGTCAATGTTCATTCATCAAAGTGCCTATATCAAACGCATCCTCGAAAAATTTCGAATGAACGACGCAAAGCCAGCGAGTGTGCCTGCTGATCCTCACTCAGTATTATGTGCAGTGAGAGAGAAAGATGAATGCGTGAGTAACGTTCCATATCGCGAAGCCGTGGGATCACTAATGTTTGTCGCGATCGTCTCAAGACCTGATATTGCCTTCGCTGTAAATACGGCAAGTAAATTTCTCAACAGTCATGAACTAAGCCACTGGAGGTCTGTTAAGAGGATCTTCGCGTATCTTCTCGAGACTGTAAACGTAGGTATAGAGTACCGAAGCGGCGGAAACGACTCAGAGCTTGTAGGTTTTGCAGATGCAGATTACGCGGGCGACCTGGAGACTCGGAGGTCAACTACCGGCTATATTTATAGCCTCGCAAATGGACCAGTCACATGGTCTTCGCGTCGCCAAAAGATGGTAACTTTGAGTACAACGGAAGCGGAATATGTCGCTGCATCGGCTGCTGCGAAAGAGGCTGTCTGGTTGCGACATTTGTTAGGCGAGATCGGACATCGGTGCGAAAACGCTACTACATTGTTCGTAGATAATCAAAGTGCAATCAAATTAGCCAAAAATCCTGAATTCCATGAGAGAACAAAGCACATCGATGTCCGATGTCACCATATTCGCGAGATGATTGATAACGGAGAGATAAAAGTTGTGTATGTCCCGTCAGAAGTGCAAAAGGCGGACATATTTACTAAGGCGTTACCGAAAGAAACTTTCCGACGCTTACGCGAGAGTATGGGAGGGCGTGTATGCATGAATGTAAGCACATAGACGGCGGAAATGTTGAGTTTGTCTAACGTGCTTGAACCACGGCGCATGCGTGCGCAGTCGACTCTCATGGAAGGATCTCAACTTCCTTCCACGAGCGTCCGAACTTCCGACTTCAACAAAAGAGAGTCAGTCAGGCATCGACCGTGATGACAACTGGTCACACATGATCGATTGACCATACACGAAATAAATACGTTTTCTTTATATATCTGGTGCTTATTAAGTGTCGTAGTGTCCTTCTCTCCTTCTTCCAATAAAACATCCTGCTTGGCTGCTGAAAGATTCAACAATAACTACACGTACTACTTACTTATTCTAACAATTACCCTACCACTATTGACCCGAATCATTTATCCATGCCTAAAACCCATAGAGCAGGAAGGAAAGTTCAAGCGCAGAGATTAAAACGACGAATCTTAAAAGAACAGTACCAAGTTCCAACAATTGCGTGCAAATCATATAACGAGCAAGATTTTAGAGCCTTTAATATTGAAATAGAAAGCGATAATAAAATCATTCCTCTCGAAGGAAAAGAAATAACTGAATATAAGAAAGATTGCGACGACACAATTGCAGTACATAACGACTATTCGAGGCAAGAAAGGAATAGACATTTAAATTCTAGTAAGACGAATCGTCCTTTAACAGTAACAGCGAGTGAATCGTATAACAAGCAGAATTTTGGAGTCTCTAGCATCAAATCTACAAAAGATAACGAAGGTATTTTCCTTAACCAAGAAAAAATAACAGGTTTGCAGGGACCTTTAGGTGAACAAACAGAGAAGTATAAAAATCATTCAGACAGTGCAAAGGCAGATTGCACGGGCCTCTCTAATGAAGAGATACCATATTTATTAAGGGAAATTACGTACGAAGCAAGCAGCAGTAAAGTCACACAGGGCGTCGACACAGAAATACCGAGTGAATATAGAATAAAACGCCTTAAGCAAATCCGAGGAATCGAGCGGAAAAAATTTCTAGACGAACTTGTCGCTGATTACGAAGCTCACTCGATAGAAGGAATACGCTATCATCCGATAGTAACACCTTGCAAGCCTCGTATCACTAAGATCGAATCGTTGAATAAACATAAAGTTATCCTCTTGAAGGAAAAACCACATT
Source organism: Cylloceria caligata (assembly GCA_963942595.1). Taxonomy (NCBI): domain Eukaryota; kingdom Metazoa; phylum Arthropoda; class Insecta; order Hymenoptera; family Ichneumonidae; genus Cylloceria; species Cylloceria caligata. The sequence goes on from OZ012703.1 coordinate 25,710,248, forward strand.
TGATTTCATCTCAGGGAAATTTTGAAACAAAATTAAAGGAATAAAGTTCCATAATTTTTCCTCGTTACAAGCAACAAAAAGAAAGTTATTCCTATTTCCTCCTCCTGCGCGATTTTACTCTCATAATATTCTTATGTATTGTTGTATGTCTTTTTGATGCAGTATAAAAAAAAAAAAAAAAAAAGAAGAGCAAATATATTATTATACTTATATAAAATACATCATAAATGAGTTCAACTCGATCAAAGGTAAGACTTGATGATAATGTGATACATGATTACCCTGAAGACCAAAAAAAGAAATCTCGAATACAGAGCCCTCCTAACTCCCAATTTGAAACAGTCGAAGAATTTTCCGACGAAAGTATTAACAGTTCGCATCCCAAGACTCCCTCCACAACGAATCCAACGGGAGAAATTATTGCGGATACAGAGAAAAGTAGCGACATTAATCAAGAAAATCCGGTATTAATTAAAGTAGACGAAAATAGTCGTATACAATCCTTGGAATTAACGTCAAGTCATTTAATTATTACAAAAACGGAAATAAATTGCAAGGAAGCAAGTGATTCTTCAAGTACTGAAGAAATTTTATCAGACAATCTTGATAATTATAGTACATCAAATAGTCCGTTACAGATTCAAGAAATTTCAAAGAATTCAGAAAGTTTTGAGCAATTCACGAATCGAGTGCAAGAAACACTTGCAGCGAGATCGGGAAACAATTTATTGTCTGTGGTTGGATTTTTGGAAGAACCTGGTCACCAATATTTACCACTTGTAATATATAGAGATCCCTGTAACGAAATTCCAGTTTAGATCCCCGCATCCCCCGAACATATTGTAAAAGACGTCGAGCTGCAGCCCGCTACACACGAGACGACAGGTACGAATACACCAGTCATAACTACTCCGAACCCCATAGTCACCACGCCCGCGTTAGGCCTTTCGAACTCCAGCGACATATTTTACACTCCTGCAGGGGGGTCTACCCCATTCAACTCACCCATCGGTACACCGCTCCTCGTGGGTCATAATAAAACACTGTCCACTTCAACAAGAAGAAGGAATACTTGTGAAAAATCTAAATTAAAATCAATAATTAAACCCTCCCACATTGTCCCACAGAATTTGTTGAAAAATTTACACCTGCTATCTGAATACGAACCTGCTATTCCTGGTTGTTCCTCCTACCCCACGGGAAAAAGGTCGAGTCCAGATAAAAAACCCAGTAAAATACCACCAGTGAATTTTTCTCTTGAAACTAGTGACCCTGTACCCGACCCTCCTCCCATTATGGTTAATAATAACCAAACGTTGTCTCTTCGACATGCATTGGCTGTCATACCGAATTATGACGGTCATACTTTGTCATTGGGGATGTTTATCCAAGGATGCAAGGAAGCCTTGGCCATGATGGGGCCAGGCGCCGAATCAAATTTAGTAAAAGCAGTCCGCATAAAAATGATTGGCGAACCCCGTCGCACTATACAAGGGCAAACTTTTGAAAAAATAGAAGATTTGGGTAAATTTCTCAAAGATATTTATGCACCCACGCGAAATGTATATCAGTTGCAAGGTGAATTAGGATCAATATACCAGAGAGAAAGCGAGTCTGTTATTGCCTATTCGAATCGTGTACGAGATTTGGGAAATTTGATACTTGAAAATTACGATGCGAGCGAAGATAATCCCTTGGCTGGCGCTTTTATTGATAATACTAAACAAAGCCTTCCAGCTTGTTTTCTACACGGTTTAAAACCGAAAATCGAACAACGATTAACTCCTAATAATAATCTTGAAGAATTAATAAAGCTAGCAGTGCAGACCGAAAAAAGTTTAGTGTCCCAAGCAGCCTTGCGTAGCGGTGAGCAAGTAACGTCGAGTCCAAGGGTCCCTGAGCCCAAGGCGAAACGAGGAGTACACGTGGTAGCAAGCGAAGAAGTGCATTGCCAGTTGTGCAATAAAAAAGGGCACAATGCTAAAGAATGTTCGACTCAAAAGAATAGCCAAGCGTTGGCTGTTGGGTTACAAAATACGGGAAATGTCGATAAAGGACCGAACATATGTCAGATTTGTCAGAAGACTGGACACTCGGCAGACAAATGTTAAAAAAATTTTCCACCTTCAAATAACAATAAATCTAGCCTCGAAGCTCCTTCATTTATCATATGTCAGATCTGTAAAAGAACAGGACATTCGGCCGACAAATGTCTTAAAATCTTCCCCCCTTCAAATAATAATAAACCCGTCTTTGACGGTCCTCCGCTCACTATATGCCAGGTATATAACAAGCGTGGGCACACTGCCGACCGTTGTTATAAATTTTTTTCTCCTGAAAGGAAGGAGTCGGGAAATACATCGATGTTTTGTCACTTTTGTGAAAATCATGGACACACAGCGAATATATATCCTCAATCACCCTCATTCCCCCCCAAACTAATGTCTTTACCGCAAACACAGGTACCAGTCAATCTCCGATACCAAAATCCTAACGATATTCGGTGCCAAATATGTAAAAAAGAAGGCCACGGGGCCCATATTTGTCCTTATCGTAACAATCATTCCCAGCCTTTAAATAACAATCGATCGGAAAATCGCGGAAATATTAATAATTTCAATAATAATTCCATGAATTCAACAGGACCATGTTTTTATTGCAAACAACCCGGTCATTTTATCCGTGAGTGTCCCGCTCGAAGGGAGAACGAAGCAACATATGGAAGTACGGGAAACCGAAATGGTCTTCCGAGTACGGGTGCGCCCAGGGAGACTCCGTTAAACATGCATCCGATCCGTACTATTTCAATCGCAGCTTCGACCCTCAACCGCGAGTAGTCCGTATCTTTAATATACAATTGCATCGAGAAAGTAGTGTTCCGACAGTTACGATAACGGCATCGGAAGTAATATCCCCTATCACTCTTATGGTTCATACGGGAGCCGGGCCGAATATTTTAAAGAAACAATTTGTAAATGAACATATCGCTATAAATCACGGAGAAATTTTACAACTTAATGGAATAACAACAAATTCAATTTTTACTTTGGGTCATATTACAATACAAGCCTTCGGACGTTTCGCTACTTTCCATATTGCAGATAATAACTTCCCCATAAAGGAAGCTGGTATATTGGGTTCGGAATACCTTGACGGCAATCGCGTGAAAATTGACTATGAGAAAAGACAATTGAAAATGCAGAATGTAAGAATACTATTTGCAACTCAGGAAACTATTGTTATCCCTGCAGAGTCCACCAAATTGTGCTTCGTGCGAGTAAAGAATTTGGATTTACGGGAAGGTTATCTGCCTCCCCTGGATGCAGGTGAAGGTATAAACATAGAGAGCGGGTTTGTCATTAATAATAATGGTAAAGCTTACATTTATGTGACAAATAGCAATAGGTATTCGGTTCAAGTCCAGGTACCGGTACTAGAGTTAATGTCATCGGAGGAATTAACTTACAGTACAGGAATAAGAGAATCTACTGACGATTCAAAGACGAAAAAGGAACAACAGGTAACAAGTAAAGTTGAATTAATAAAAGAAAATAAGTCCTCGGACGGACTGAGTCACGAAACTAATGAAGATAAAATCAATTCAAGTGAAAATATTGGAAAAAAATTCATTCCGACGGAAAAAAATGCGTTGTTATCAGAGACACTATCTCGCGGAAATTCTATGGTTGATTTTGTGAAAAAAATTATAAAGGAAGAAATAAGAAATTGTTCAGAAATTATTGAAGAAGTTTACGAAAATCGTGTGAAAAATGAAAAATCAAGTAAAGAAATTGGTAAAGTAAAAATAGAAGATCAAGTTGAAAAATTGCAGTCTAGTTCGCGAAATTTTATGGAACTTTGTACGTCGGATTCGAGCAAGGAGAGCACTTATATTGAACCTGTAGAGATTATTGTATCTAGAGAAAACGTTGTCTATCCGAATTCGATAGAGACGAAAGTAAACTGTGTTAATGAGGAGATTTGCCTTGGCTCCACAGGGGTGTCTGTGCCGACGAAACGGGCAGCGCTCGTTGGAGAATTAGGGGAGCTCAGCTCAAATTTTTTAGGACAATCTGTGCCTATGGAAAGGACAGAATCCTTTCAATATTTTGATAACAGTGTTCAGAAAAAAAAGTGTTATTTGTTCGAATTCGATAAAAACAGAGACACCAATGGGGTGTACCGAATTAAGTTGTGAAAACGAAAAGAACGTTGTCTATCCGAACTCGATAGAGACGAAAATTTACTGTGTCAATGAGGAGTCTTGCCTTGGCTCCACAAGGGTGTCTGTGCCGTCGAAACGGGCAGCGGTCGTTGGAGACTTAAGGGAGCTCAGCTCAAATTTTTCGGGAAAATCTGTGCCTATGGAAAGGACAGAATCTTCTCAAGTATATGAAAATTATGTTCAAGAAGTAAACGTCGTTAATTCAAATCCAATAAAAACTAAAATATCGGCAAGAGATAGCGAGTCTAATTGTGTTAATTATGCGGATTGTTCGAGCTTCACAGACGTAACTGTGCCGACTGAACGGACAGAACTTGTTGGAGATGTGCGAAAACTCGATCCAGATTTTATAGGGATATCTGTGCCGATGGAAAGGACAAAACCCTTAGATGATATTAATAATTACAATGAGGAATTTAGAAAGTCAACCAAAGAACTAATACTCCGAGAGAATAGAAACGTTGAAACAATTGAATCAGTAAAAGTCAATTATTCAGATTTTACCAAAGCATCAGAGTCAATAAAAGAAGAAATAATGATGGAAAATAAAGAAGTACTTTGCCAGAAACCTGTTGAACCTTTCGTGCCTGTAAACTATTGCGATCAAACTGTCAATTTTAAAAATTATGAAGACCCGAAGAATTTACGAACAATTTGTACACTTGAACCGTCAAAAGAGGAAAATGTTATAGAAAATATTAAAGATAAAGATACACGTTTGAGAAGCGAGAAGTATAGTCCGAAAACGTATAAAATCATGAACGTTTCGTTAACACAAAAACTCAGTATAGCTAATATCACTTGCGAAATTCAACCTTTCATTCGCGAAAATTCATGTTACGTAATATCAGAATCGGTAATGATCGACCGCTATAATCAAATTAAGGAATTATTAAGACTTGCCGAATTGAACGAAGAAGAAAAAGCAAGTATCGAGACGCTTTTAAAGGAAAGCGCACATTTATACCAAATCCCAGGAGATACGTTGACATGCACCACTATATTGCAACATCGCATTCCTACTACCGATGATCTTCCTATAAGAACTCGAGGATACAGATGGCCAGAATGTACTAAAGAAGAAATAGGCAAGCAAATAGAGGATATGCTCGGTAAAGGAGTAATAATACCTTCTACCTCGCCATACAATTGTCCTGTCTGGGTCGTTCCCAAGAAAGCCGACTCTCAGGGTAATAAAAAATAGAGAGTCGTGTTCGATTACCGATCGCTGAACGAAAAAACGATCGCCGACGCGTACCCCATACCCAATATCAACGATATATTAGATCAATTAGGCGGTGCACAATACTTTTCTGTATTCGATTTAGCATCAGGATTCCATCAGATAGAAGTCTCTCCAGAAGATCGTCATAAGACCGCATTTACTACGTCACGTGGCCATTTCGAATTCGTTAGAATGCCGTTCGGCCTTCGGAACGCCCCTCCGACGTTTCAAAGAGCAATGGACCTCACACTAAGTGGGCTCCTCGGGAAAGAACTATTTGTTTATTTGGACGATATTGTCATTTATGCCTACAATCTCGAAGAACACGAGAATATATATCGCGAATTAATTAAACGATTAGAAGCAGCAAATTTAAAATGACAACCAGATAAATGCGAATTTTTAAAAACAGAAGTCGCGTATTTAGGACATATAATTGGGAATAACGGAGTTCGGCCCGATCCTAAGAAATTAGAAGCTGTACGTGAATATCCCGTACTTAAAAATGTTAAAAATATTCGACAATTTCTGGGATTAACAGGTTATTATAGGCGGTTCATAGAGGGATACGCCAAGATATCAAAACCCCTCACGACTTTATTACGCAAAGAAAATATATTTGATTGGGGACCCGAACAACAACAGTCATTCAAAATTTTAAAGAATAAACTTTGTACGGCTCCAGTTTTGCGATATCCTGATTTTTCCAAGCCTTTTATTTCAACGACAGATGCATCGGGTTATGCTATCGGTAGTATACTTTCAAAAGGAGAAATTAACAACGATCATCCATGCGCTTACGCCTCGCGAGCTTTGAGTCTAGTCGAAGAACGATACGATACCTACGAAAAGAAAGCATTGGCTATAGTATACTCTATACTTCACTTTCGGCCATATCTGTATGGGCACCACTTCACGGTAGTAACCGACCATAAACCGCTGTTGTGGTTCCGACGGGCTACAGATGGAAATCCTAAAATCCTGCGCTGGCGACTGAAACTCGCCGAGTACGAATACGATGTAGTGTACAAGGCCGGAAAAACTAACGTTAACGCCGACGCGCTCTCAAGAAACCCCATAGAGTCATTGACTACCACAGACGATATTTACATGGTTCGGTCGAATCCTCCAAAAAGTCACAGTAAAAATAATCAACGCATCTTATCAGACACCGATATAGCTCGACTATTAGAAGAAGATTCCGAAGAGGAAGAAAATCTAAGCAACGATGTCTGGAAATTTCGGTTATCTTAACGATGTAGAAGAATGTGACTGGGTACGTGAGTCGGTTGATCCTTTCGAACAGCTGGAAGACATAGCCTCTCCATACAAATCAACGACCACCGGTCACGAAAACGAAATTTTTCAGACGCCTGCAGCGAACAAGGCACCACTAAAGAAACCCACCGTAAAAATGAAAGCTAATATGCCTCGGGAGACACGCAAGAGTGAAAACATTGAAACTAAGACTAAGCAAGTGACCTACAGTGTTGAGAACTTTCCTCTGCCATCTGACACTTCTTCAGATCGACCGAGTAGCCAAACATATGTGCCGTTACCGGTCCTACCCCACAACGATGGGCCTCTTAAGAACAACGAATCTAGCGACGAAAGCGAACTCGAGGACCATAACCCTCGGGAAAACTCAAGCAGAACAGTACAGGGAAAATATGCACGTGAACTCTTTCAAGGTAGCGAAACAGAACCCCTAAGCGACAACATGTCCGACGTAGAATCCGAGAATTCACTTATATTGCCCGCCACCATCCTACAAAAAACCACGAAGGGTAAGATTATTGCTTCCAACGTCAAACAATCACGAGATTTATTTCACACTCGAAAAGATAATTTAGTTTATTTTGTTTCCACCGACTGTGCACCGATAGACACTGGAGCTATTGCATTACGAGATAACGACAATTTTCCACACTTAAAGAATCTAGAATTAAAGAAAGCTCAATCTATTATGAAACGAGCTCACAGATTCAATGTAGCTCTGCCTATCACAAATAATTCTGGAGAAGGTCCCACATTAATTTTGGAAAATATAGTAGAAGCTTTAAAAAGTGCTCGTTATTTAATTGACAAGTTATCATTGCAAACCGTTAGCATTGCAAAATCAAGTTTTATGTTAAACGTGCCATGGGAAAATATTATGACTCAAATTCGATTAATATTCGCGCAAAGCGACGTCAAAATCATTATTTGTCACGGGTTAGTTAGACAACCCCCAGTGGAAAGACAAAATGAGATTATTAAAGAAATGCATTCGTCAACCATAGGCGGACACAGAGGTGCCAGTAAAACATATAATCGAATTCGTCATTTGTATTATTGGAAAAACTGAAAAACCGACGTCCAATTGTATATTCAACGGTGTTTACAATGTCAATTAAAGAAATTAGTCCACGTAAAAACTAAACAACCTATGATCATAACAGATACTCCAGCAATAGCTTCCGATAAAATTGCAATGGACATAGTAGGCCCTCTGCCAAAAACTAAGCAAGAAAATGAATACATACTTACAACTCAAGATCAATTAACTAAATATTCAGTAGCAATCCCTTTACCTAACGCAAAAGCAGTAACGATAGCAGAAGCATTTGTCAAACGATTCATTTGTTATTTCGACTCACCCAAAGCGGTACTTACTGACCAAGGTAGTAATTTTTTGAGTAATTTCTTAAAACAAATTGCGAAATTGTTCAAAATACGTAAAGTCAGAACGACAGCATTTCACCCTCAATCCAATGGATCATTGGAAAGATCGCATCATGCTCTCGGTGAATATCTTAAACAATTCACTACTAAACAACATAATTGGGATGAATGGGTTGAAATGGCTATTTACAATTACAACACAAATGTACACGAAGGTACTAAGCATACTCCATACGAAATGGTTTTTGGCAAGATAGCTCGCACCCCTTCTAGTATGCCCCCTGCCGAGATGGAAAAACTCGCCACGTACGACGAATATCTAACGCAACTGGTCACGCAAATCCATGAAATACAGGGTTTGGGACGACAAAACTTGATAAAGGCTAAAGAAAATTCCAAAATATATCAAGACAAGAAAATTAATCCTGTAGCATTTAAAGTCGGTGAACCAGTATTTTTGCTTAAAGGACCAAAACCCGGAAAACTCGGTGACCACTACACCGGTCCGCACGAAATAAAGACTATATTAACGTACGGTAACGTACGTATTAAACTCTCAAACAGAGACATTATTGTACATTCAAATCGATTTAAAAAATCGAGAATTGCATACTAAGATTTTCGAAATAATTTTTCCAGAAACGTATTTTTGCATGAAAATATACGATGTTTAAATGGTACGCATTCATGCGGCACTTTTTTTGGATATCATGTAATAATAAACATAGAATTTACATAATAAAATTGATATATATGAATGAAAAATCAGAAAATAAAAATAAAAATAAAACCATATATATATATCATACGGGAGTAAATATAAAACTACAATAAGCCCTATTAGCAATCCTTATTTATTTTTATTAACGATATTTCAATACTAGGAGACAATTTTGGCAGAAAACAGTGCCAAGTCGTCCACCAAATACCGTGGTATAACATGTTAATCAAATAACCCTCTATCCGATAAATAAACATATTTATTATGAAAAGAAATAATACATACATATAATCATAGTAGTAATAATAATAGTAACAATAATAATGGTAATAACAGTAATAGCAATAATAATAATAACAATGATCATGTTGAAGTTTAAGTGAATAGGAATTTTTCTTAAAGGTTTCAAAACAAGGCAAACATAGTTACCAATACCTCCCCTTCCTATTCCCAAAGCCCTCCCGTAGTACCGAACAGATTACGATCCAAAACTTGGTGGATTACTTGTTGGAAAGCGACTCTACATTACGCCACCAGCCACAAGCCCCCACCGACGATATTCACTCTCTTATCAACAAGTCGTGTGACTATTCAAAAACGCCATAATGGGACACTGGTAACAATTTCGTTACACAAATGGTAAATATGATAAAAAAAAAAAAAAAAAAAAAAATGCATAAGCAAAGGAATAATGGAAGGAAAACTTCTCCCAACACCAAATACTCACGTAAGTAAATCTACTTTGAGCTAAAACTATATAACTATACCCTAACATATATATTTTGATTCATAATACACAGAATTATTTTATTTATGCCTTTTCGCACTCAAAAAAAAAGGGGTTGTTGCATTTTTTTCTCAGAATAAGAATAAAAAGAAAAAGAAAAAAATATATATATATATAAATAAATATATATATCAGGGGTACAAATTGAAAATGCGGGTTTGATAACAGATGGCGTTACTAACGCTATACGCATCAGGCAGTACTGTGACTATGTTCATGTCAAAGCTACGTCTTATAGCTTTAATTTTCAGTATGTGTCAATTTGTCGCAGTGTCAAATTCATAGTTTTTTTGAGCTCTCAATATGTCGAGTTTCGTGCCAACAAAACAGCATTTGCGGGAAGTTTTAATTTACTTCTTTAATTTGAAGAAAAGTGCTGCTGAAGCACATCGATTGGTCTCCGAGGCTTATCCGAGTCATGTTCCATCGGTTTCAACGTGCGAGAGATGGTTTGTGCGGTTTAGAAGTGGTGATTTTGACGTTGAGGACAAAGAGCGGCCGGGCCAAGTGAAAAAGTTTGAGAATGCTGAATTGGAGGCAATACTCAATGAAGACTCGTGTCAAACTCAACAAGAGCTCGCAGATTCATTGGGAGTGACACAACAAGCCATTTCCCATCGTATAAAAGCCCTCGGAATGATCCAAAAGCAAGGACATTGGGTGCCGTATGAGCTGAAGCCGAGAGACGTCGAGCGCCGTTTTTTTGCATGCGAACTGCTGCTCGAACGGCAAAAACGGAAGGGTTTTTTGCATCGCATTGTCACTGGTGATGAAAAGTGGATCCATTACGATAACCCGAAGCGCAAAAAATCATATGGTTACCCCGGCCATGCATCATCATCGACGGCCAAACCAAATATTCACGGCGCCAAGCTCATGCTCTGTATTTGGTGGGACCAGCTGGGTGTGGTGTATTATGAGCTATTGAAATCGAACGAAACCATCACAGGAGCACTATACCGAACTCAATTGATGCGTTTGAGCCGCGCACTCAAAGAAAAACGGCCACAATACGAGCAAAGACACGACAAAGTAATTTTGCAACATGACAACGCTCGGCCACATGTTGCAGCGCCGGTCAAAACATACCTACAAACGCTGAAATGGGAAGTCTTACCCCACCCGCCGTATAGCCCAGATATTGCTCCTTCCGATTACCACCTTTTCCGATCGATGACACATGGCCTAGCTGACCAGCGCTTCCATTCTTACGAAGAAGCCCAAAAATGGGTCGATGACTGGATAGCAGCCAAGCCGGCCGAATTTTTTCGCGACGGTATCCGTAAATTGCCAGAAAGATGGGAAAAAGTTGTGGCTAGCGATGGACAATACTTTGAATAATTCATTTGTTACCATTTTTTCAGAATAAACGTTCAAAAATAGAAAAAAATCCCGCATTTTCAATTTGTACTCCTGATACTTAAAATAAAACAAAATAATATATGAAAAAAAAAAAAGGCAAAGAAAAAAAAAGATATACAATAATAATAATAATCGTTAATCACACTATGATATCGCATATTAGTAATGCACATTATGTTTCACAGACACGAGAGTTTACAAGTCAATCATTCCGAGGGCCACCGTACTGCCCTGGATATCCCAACCAAACATTTACATCTCCTCAGAGTAAAAGGAAGCATTCGTTTTATACTAGACGATCGTTGAATCCTTATACCAAATCTTATGGAGCCAACCATCATGAAGGCGAGACAATACGAGAATCCACACGAACGTCCAGCATTATATGGACAAAAATTTTAAGAACTTCACGAACACCAACAACTCTAAAGAAACTACACGAACGCCAAGAACTTCGAAACGCTTAGAACATCAAGAACTTCAAAACGCTTAGAACATCAAGAACTTCAAAATGCTTAGAACGCCAAGAACTTCAAAACGCTTAGAACTTCAAGAACTCCAAGAATTTCACGAACTTCAGAAACCAACGTCCACGAGCTATTGAATTAACACCAAGTCTGTATGAGAAAATTCATACCTACATATTCTTACACACGTCAGTTGCTATTATTCAAATCAAGTTAACCACTCCGATGTGTGGTATAAGAAAAGGAGAAAAAGGATATTTTAACCGTGTCATTAGACATAAATAATATTTGAGTTACAAAAAGAGAGAAAGAGCAAATACTCTAACGAAGCAAATATTTGGATAAAGATTACGAATTATAGGAACACATACACTGTAACCAGGAAGTCACGTTCAATATTCACCGTTATTTAATCATAAGTAACATTTAAGAAAAGAATTCACTTAGCTTATTGTACGGTTGCAAGAAAAAAAAGGGGTTAAACATTTCAAAGAAAAGAAAATATAACAGTAAAATCAAGAAGCGAATAAACAAAGTAAACAAGTGAAGAAAATATTAGAAAAGGAAAAGAGAGAAATACAAATATCCATAAATAAAGGGACGCATATATAAGTACAATAACATAACACCGATTGTCGGAAAATATGAAGCAACGAAATAATTAAGTTAAAAATTAGGAACATATAAAATTCCTACTAAGCATAGTACGGAAAAATCCGAAGAAATATAATCGCACATATACATACACTTAACGTAGAACAATATTTAACCAAAGCAAGAATAGCAATATGGCCAAACCGTTGCCAATCAAATATCCTTTCTCTATTAAAAGTAACGTTTTGTTTGTGTTTAACGAATTCGTCATGGTACGAACTAAAAGCTAGTACCACATACAGATTTCAAGATTCTGCAAGAGACAAGTCGTTAAAAGAAAAAGAATAGTACGACAAGCATAATTGGAAAAGTGTTAGCTTCACCCTCGGATTCGATTATTAGGCTTCTCCTAATAATCGTTTCAAGGGGGGAGGTGTTACGTCCTGACGTAACGTCGCATTTATCTTTTTCATTTCGATTACGTTAAAGTTCTTCTGTTTTAGTTTCGCTACAGTAAAAGTAACCTCTCACATTTTTCTTTTATTCTCGAACTTCTTAAGAGGAGAGGAGAGCGATTTTAGTGACGGAGATCGGAACAGGGTGAGAATGCGGCCCTACCGACCGTCTCCCGGGAAGAATTAATCTTGTAAAGATGGAATTTTTCGGCGCTCCCGGTCAAAAGGCAAACTTTCAAACCATGGGATCTACTGCGTAGACCCGGTTATCGGCTGCCATTTATGGATCTATGATTCAGCGCGGCCTTACCCTCAATCCTAGACCAGGGGTTCGGCTAGTCGCCGTCGGGGCGTTGTTGGTCATAAGGGAGCGGTTGGAGGGAACGCTATCACGTGACCAAGCGACCGCACCCTTTCTTCTCGCTCTTGCCTGAAATCTTCTCTCTCTCTCTCTCTTTACAAAGATGACGAAATCACGAACAATTATTAACTAAGCGAAACAATTAACAAAAGTGGAGGAACTGTTGATTTAAACGAAAGAATTATGACTATTAAAATGTTCACACGAATACTCTAGGTAAAATATCAGCAGCAAAAAAAACAATTATGCTTCCATACGGAAACTACCCATGGCTGTCACTCGAAAACGAGTACAACCCACATCGAATTAATGAGCTTACCAAGTATAGTCGGGTAATAGAAGAAAGATCAGTATATAAGGATTAATTCCCCTTTTCTCTTGGGATTATATTAATATGTCTCTCGTAAAATATTGGTATTTATAGTAAAAATACCATCACAAATATATAGAACATGTTATGCCTATATAGAAAGGATAAAGGAAATATTAGGATTAATTTATGGTAAAATAGCGAAAAATAGACAGAAAAACGAGAAAGAGATGAGACTAAAATTGAGTTGCAATGAAGCTTCTGCTGCAGGAAAGCGAGGCTGGCCGACTCTCCGCGCAACGAAAACGCCTTGCGCAAGGTCTGAACAGCGATCTAGCTGACTTGCGTACGAACGAAATGTACGAGTAACCGAGCTAGGCGAGTCGTTCTCAAGAGAAGAACTCTCTCGCTCTTTCTCGTTTCCATGTATAAAAATACTTGTTTTGCCAGCAAATTATATATATGGAATATGTTACACATATATATATATATATAGGATAATATGAAATATTAAGATTATTTTACAGCTGAACACCCATAAGTAAGACTAAACGAGAAAGAGAGAAAAACTATAACATGTTTTAATAAAGCTTCCTCTGCAGGAAAGCGAGGCTAGGCGACTCTCTGTGCCACTACGAACGCGTTATCGCTAGGGCTGAACGGCGATCTAGCCGACTTGGGTACGAACGAAATGTACGAGTAACCGAGTTAGGCGAGTCGTTCTCAAGAGAAGAACTCTCTCGCTCTCTCTCGTTTCCATGCATAGAAATACTTGTTTTACCATCAAGTTATTTATATGGAATACATTACACATATATAGACAGGATAAAATGAAATGTTAAGATCGTTTTACAGCTAAATACTAAGAGTAAAACGAATCGAGAAAGAGAGAAAACGGTAACGCGCTTCAATAGAGCTTCCTCTGCAGGAAAGCGAGGCTGGGCGACTCTCTGCGCCACGACGAACGCCTTATCGCTAGGGCTGAACGGCGATCTAGCCGACTTGCGTACGAACGAAATGTACGAGTCACCAACTTAGACGAGTCGTTCTCAAGTAAAATCTCTATCTCTCTCTCTCTCGCTTTCGTTTCTATAGTACGAGAATAATCGTCTAACTAGCAAATTATTTAAGAAAACTTATTAACTATAAGAAATCTAACGTCTAACTAACAAATTATCTAAGAAAACTTATTAGCTACAAGTAGAGTAATCACTAATTTAACGAATAACCAATGATGCTTGGAATAAGCCATAACTCAACAAAACCATTTATACTAATAAAAGATTAACGCAGAAATCAGGTTGCATACGTCGAAGTTAACCACAGAATCTGTAACAAAATTACTACTAGTAGTTTCATGTGAAGGATTTAATTAAGTTCCGTACAAATGCTGAAAAACTAAGCCATTACCATAGACACTGTAACGGTATTTATTTTCACGTTATCATGTATTTTTATTTTTCGTGGGGATTCGGGCTCGATCACCGGACTAATTAATTTTAGACTTCTGAGTGGTTAAACAATAGGCCTTTATTCGAAACAAAACAATTTCGTAACACGTCACTTTTAATCACGGTGACTCGAATTTTACAGAAAGTACATCTAATTCCGTAACTTCCGCAGCTATTTCGACGATTTTAATTTGTTCAATGTTTACCTCGCTCGGCACTCTCGTAGCTTTATTATCGTTCTCGCGCCGTTGCGTTATCGTACACGGGGTGCACCGATTTTTCACACTCTTTGCTATTTCACCTCGCATTCGCTCTTTTCATAGGGTGTACGAACCCTATTCACAATTCTTTATCACTCACCCTTCTTGCACTCATTCGCGCGTACTTATTTTCCTATGTCTTATACAACTTATTCTATATTTAATTACAATTATCCTATCTCTATAATTCTTAACTCTATCTTTCGGTCTCGAAAATCAGGGAATTCCCTCGATTTTAGTTGTTATTATTTCGGCTTATTCGAGCACAAATTCTGGGAATCCGCGGGCTCGAGCTTCGGTTCCGCACTCACACCTTGGCTTCGATTCGTTTCCCGCACCTACACCAGCACACGCACACGTTCACTACTTGTACAGAGTGTATAAACTCTGTGTACAATTCTTTCTCACTTATACCCGTTTAACTTTCTCTCTGTCGTTCTTCCACTCATATGCTCGTATAATTTCCGTCTCTACAGCTGGTTTAAAGACCGCACTTTCAATGTATTCTTATATAACTGGTTTTCTTATTTCTATGCACTATCCGAATTTTATAATACTTATCGATGACTAAATTCTATGTATTAGTTCATCGAGAACTCCACTCGCCCATCCCTATTAATTTCCTAATGAGTGATCATGTGATGATCTTTACAGTTTCGCTGAGATTTTACTGCTCTCATGAGTTTTTCACGCGACTAATTTTTCTCACCCTCTTTAATACCTTGTTCAACTTAGCGGTTCTGCCTCAAAGACAAGAGAGCTCCCCTGTCCCCGCACCGGCCTTTTATACGCTTCCCCTCGTTCCCCTGAAATCTACGTCATGATTTTTAAATCTAACGCCTTCCTTGGCTGACGCGGTGCGCTGTTGCCCCGCTCTCCGCCTTCCCCTCACCGCTTGGCAAAATCAGTTGGTCGCTGTCCTGCTGTTATGTCAGCGAGGGCATTCCGATGGCGTGACGTAGCATGTTTTTCACACGAGTTCGATGGCCTATTGCCCGCGAACCTCGGTACATTTGTACCGAGTCTGTCGCTCAGGTGTTTTTATGCCTCGAAAACTATACCGGCTCTTATAATCGTTCGACCTAATAACGTGGATTCGAGAGTATAACTCGATTATACTACACGATCATAATCGCTGCATCTATTCCTACACTCTTGCGTGTAACTATGTTACATTATCCCCCGAGATCTTTGAAAAAGTTGCATTGGCAACTCGTCCAAAGATCTCTCACATTGTATTTCATTTTTTTTTTTTTTTTTTTTTTTTTCGGTTGTTGTTTCCGTCGTGTCCTCTCCTTTCTCCTCTGTATTTTCTGTTTCTGTCCGATATCTCTTAAACATACTCGCGTGAAATCTACCGCGCTCCTTCTTATTCTCTGGATCTACGACTAAATATGTAGCTATTCCTACGCATTTATCAATTCTATATGGCCCTTCATATAAGGGCATGAACTTGGATGTTAATTGTTTTAACGGATCTGATACATTGAGCGCTTTTACAAGCACCAGATCGCCTACTTCATAATTCGTTAACCGATGTGTTACGTCGAATTTCTCTGCCCGACGCAGGCCTTTCCTTCTCATCCTCTCTCTCACAATCTCAATTTTCATTTCATAAGTCACTCGATCCTCTTCTTCTCGCAATATACCCATTTGTTTATTCCAGTCCCGGAGCGGCTTCCTCTTGCATTGTAGTTCCAACGGTGTGAATTCTGTTGTGTCGTGATGGCTCTCGTTGATACAATTCTCGATTACTCTTATCCACTTAAACCAACCTGCATGGTTATTTGTTAAAAAAACTCGGAAAAATCTTCCCAGTTCTCGATTTACTCGTTCGACGATATTTCCTTGGGGGTGTCGTATTGAGGAAAATACAGCCATGATACCCTCGTCTTTGAGTTTTTGTAACCAGTTTTTAGCCGTGAATTGCGTTCCGTGATCGAACTGAATTCTCCGTGGCTTTCCATATTTTGGAATATAATCGTCGAATATTCGTTTAATCACCGTCGACGTGTTCGCTTTCTTCATGGGATATAGAGCGACGAATTTGCTAAATGCATCCAGTGTCACCAGGATATGTCTGACTCCACCCACCGATGCAGGCAAAGGCCCATAAAAATCTATCGACACTAAATCCCCCGGTCCTTCCGGTATTATATTTTGCATCGCCGCGTAACTGGTCTGCACCGCGATCTTATTCCTTTGGCACACATCGCAAGTAGCTAGCAAATTCCGGACCATCTTTGCTAGATGTGGATATGTGAAATCCTCTTCTAGTATTCGTGAACACTTCTTGGCACCCAGATGTCCATACATGGTGTGGCACGTCTTTACCATCTCTTGAATCATACTTTTTGGTATTATCACCCGCCAAATTCCGGTCTTTGATTTTTTTTGTAAAATTCCTTTTTTTTAGTCGGTACTTCTGTTCTTCTGTCTCTTCTTTCTCGACGGCCAGTAAATCAATGATGATCCGCAAATCCTCCTGCTCTTTCTGTATGTTTTTTAAGTTCTTCAATTTCCTCGCTAATTCGCGTGGAATTTTTTCGGCCAAAATTCCCGCGATCTGCACAATTCGATTTTTCTCAGTCAGGGATGCGTCCCCGTTGTCTCTCATCCGGCTCAATACATCCGCCACCACATTCGCTTTTCCTGAGACATGTTCGACTTGTATATCGTAGTCCTGTATAGCTAATGCCCATCGCATTAATCTTTCCGCGGTAAATCGGCATGTCTTCAAAAAAATTAATGCTTTGTGGTCCGTCTTAATGAATATCCGTGCTCCTTTCAAATATGTTCTAAATTTTTGTAGTCCCCACACAATTGCTAGTAATTCTTTTTCCGTGGTCATATATCCAATCTCCGCTCCTTTCAATGTTCGACTGGCAAAAGTCACCACTCTTACTTCTCCGTCCTCGTCTTCCTGTGACAGAATCGCCCCAAGCGCGTAGCCACTCGCGTCCGTAGTAAGAGTATATGGTTTTCTTGTGTCCGGGAATCTGAGTACCACATCTTGACAAAATAAATCCTTCACTTTTTTAAATGTATTTTCCATGGCCTCATTCCACTCCCACCGTATCCCCTTCCGTAGAAGATTCAATAATGGTGCTGTCTCGTGCGCGTGGCGATTTGTAAATTTTGTGTAGAAATTTACAAGCCCTAGAAATCCTCTTAATTGCTTTATTGTCCGAGGTGGTGGGTATTCGTGTATCGCTCTAATCTTCTCAGGGTCCGGCTTCAGTCCCTCCGTGGTCAGGATATGCCCGAGAAAAATCACTTCTTTCCGAAAAAAATGTGATTTACTAAATTTTAAAGTCATTCCATGCAGATGAAATCTCTCAAATAATTTCTGTAGATGATCCAGGTGTTCTTCATATGATGTCGACATGACTAATAAATCATCGACAAAATTAATAACAAAATCCAGACCTTCGAGAACGACATCAAGGGCTCTTATTAGACTAGCCGTACTAGTTTTCAAACCGAACGGTGTAACTGTAAACTCATAGCACTTTCCGTTGTGTTGAAACGCTGTATATTTTCGCGATTCCGGATGAAGAGGTATTTGCCAGAAACTACTAGTTAAATCTAGCGTTGACATTATTGTTTTTCCACCACACCGTTGAAAAATTTCCTCAATAGGGGGTGCATTATTATAATCATTTATTAAGTAATTATTCAGCTCTCGTGCATCGAGACAGAGGCGAACCGAATTATCACTCTTCGTGACCGGCATCAATGGATTTATGTATACACTCTCGGACTTTTGTATAATTCCCATTTTTAGCATTCTTTCAATCTCTCTCTGTACCCTCTCTCGTTGCGTTAACGACACGGGATATGAACGGTGGAAATATGGCTTTGGATCTTTTAGCAACAGTCTGTGCTGATATTCCGTCATCCGTCCCGGTATCTTATCAAATATTTCTCTTCTCTCTTCTACCATTCTTTTAAATATCCTTCTGATTTCCGGCCTCACGTCCCGGCATTCCTTCATTTTCTCTTCAAATTCTTCCTCCGTTAAACTAACCTCTGCCTCCTCTCCATCCTCAGCATTTTTCTTCATGTCGAACGTGGTACCTATCATATTTATCTCAGACGACTGCACATTTTCTGGATCGATATATCGCCAAATTCCATCCTTTAATTCTGCCACTACCTTATCGTCGACTGCTACAACTCTATTTTGAGCGTCGACCGATATCTTCAACACCAGCATTGCGTCTATACCAATTAGTACCGGCCTAACTAATTTTGGTACCACCAGCATTTGTAACGTTCCATTCGAGCCATATGCCTCCGCCTCGACCATTATCTGTTTCTTGATGCGTTCGGTCTCCCCCCCAAACGCTCCGACCACCTGCGTTGACGTCACCGGTAGCACAGGGCAATTTTTAAGGACTTCTTCATTCTTTAAAAAAAATTCCCCGGAAACGCACGACACCTCACTTCCACTATCAATGAGACACAGCGCTGAGATTCCAGCAATCCCCACTGGTATCTCCGGACACCTGGGATGAGTCTCGTCGTACCACTTCCTCGGGCCACTCTCCATCTCCTCGTATAAATATTCGCGTGGATTTTCCATGAGCGTTGAACACATCCTCTGCTTGACCTCTTCCTTGTCGACCACCTTCGGTGCTGGCCCTCTGATATCCAGTACTCTCTGAATTCCGGCAACGTTTTCAGGCCACATATTCTTCTTATTATCACACGCGCCTTTACCGTCTTCCTGAACTCGGCTTTCCACAGACTCAGCCTGCCCTCGCCGTTCGGTGTTCTTCTCTACCTCTCTCTGCACCGGCTGTTCTTCACTCCTGCCCCGTTCTTCTCTTCTTCGTAGGTTCCTCACTCTTCTCTTCTCTCTTTTCCTCTCGTTCATTTTCTGTCTAATGCTTTTTCTTTCATCCTTCAGCGTTGCGCTCCGCTCCTCCACGTCGATGTTCATTTTTCTCTTTTCCTCGGGCGCAACGCTTAAGCGTTTCCCGAATTTCTGTTTACCACTCCCGAGCATGCTGGTTCTGGTTCTCGTGGGATCGTGTGTGCCACGAATGGACCTTGCACCGCACGATTTATGCTATTCATTTGCCCGTTCGGCGGCTGCTCCTGTCTCTGTGGTCCAAATTCCCTCGTTCCGTTATTTTCCGGCCTTTGAAAACCTTCGGCCCGATTTTCTTGCCAAACAGGTCTTGGTGGTTGCCATGGTCCGTTACTCTGCCATGGTGGTCGATCCCCCCGACCACTTTGCCGTCCTGGTGACATTGGAAAACCGTTGCCGCCATTGTTCGCACCATTTTCACGATTGTCACTTCGAAAGTATGGACGTGCCGTCTGCTCACGCGCCGCTCCTCTATTAAGATTCCTCTGCGGTTCTTGTGACATGTATCCCCCCATACGACCTGTCACTCTCCTGTAATTTAATGGACCAGCCACATCCGTGCTCTCCAGAAGTTCCAAAAACTCGTCAATGTCACTAATTTGGCGAACTCTCACAGCACTGCGCACCTCTTCGTCGAAGTGTTTCGCAAGACGACGTATAATATCTTCGTCGCTCAATTTTTCACTCAGATCCCGCGCATTTCCGATAACACGAGTTGCATATTCGGCCCGTGTTAACGACTGGCCTTCGGTATAAAAAGATCCAAATTCCAAATTCTTCTTTACCTTGTTTTGCATATCACGAGCCCAGTACCTTGCACGGAATTTTTCTTCAAATGTCTGAAGGTCGTGTACTGCGCCCTCCACCACGAGCCACCAATCGTTCGCCACTCCCTTCAAGGCAGTTCCGATCGCGTGCCGAATTTCCGTATCCTCGATTCCCCCTGCGATGCAAAATTCTCGAAATTCTTTTAAAAACCGCATTGGTCTTTCCTTTCCGTCACCATTATACGTGGGTGGTTTCTGCGCAGTCGTATACAGCCGAGTGACGTTCAAACCCCCTCCGATAGTTTGTCCGAAGCTCATAGATGTATTGGTTCTCCGCGATGACTCCTCTAATCTCTCAATCCTCTTATTTTGGTTCTCGGTAATTTCCTGTGCCACTCGAATTTCGGCCATCATTTCCTGTGTCCTTTTTTCCAATTTCTCCATAGTCACCTTCTGACCCGCGACCTTTTGTTGGATATAGTTATTCGTGACGTTCTGATTTTCCATTATGTTTTCCTGCGCTTCCTTGATTTTTCTATCCGTCCGACACTCTACAGCTGCGATCCCTTCTTTCAAAGCGTCCTTCGTGGCCTCCTTCAGACTCGTTATCTTACTTAGACACTCGTCTCGAATCTCCTGCTGCGTCTGTATTATTTCAGCGAATTTTCCGTCGCTCTTCTCCTCCATTTTCTGCAGAAATTGCATCAAATCCCCGACACCAATCGGGTCCGGCGGAATAATTGCAGTCCTGTCGTTGGGCCTCGGTGTACTCCCGTCTTCCCTGTTCATCTGGTTATCCGAAATCTCTTCTAATGCATCCTCGTTTTCCACACACGGTCTAATCGCAGAAAACCGCTGGATGTTCCTTCTATCTCTCCGCCGCCTGTCCTCTAATAGATTTTCCGCCGTCGTAGACTCCCACTCATATGTTGGGCCTACTCCAGCCTCCCCCTCAGGCCGATGCTGTTCCTCCATGCTCTCCATCATTCGCAACTCTTCGAGCTCTGTCGAGAGATTCGCTTGGTCGCCTGTTTCCATACTTCAATTTTACTGAATTTATTCTTCTAACGCACGCCCTATGTAACCACTGCAGTCCTTCTTAGTTGTGTCGAGCCCCACGTTGGGCGCCAAATGTAACGGTATTTATTTTCACGTTATCATGTATTTTTATTTTTCGTGGGGATTCGGGCTCGATCACCGGACTAATTAATTTTAGACTTCTGAGTGGTTAAACAATAGGCCTTTATTCGAAACAAAACAATTTCGTAACACGTCACTTTTAATCACGGTGACTCGAATTTTACAGAAAGTACATCTAATTCCGTAACTTCCGCAGCTATTTCGACGATTTTAATTTGTTCAATGTTTACCTCGCTCGGCACTCTCGTAGCTTTATTATCGTTCTCGCGCCGTTGCGTTATCGTACACGGGGTGCACCGATTTTTCACACTCTTTGCTATTTCACCTCGCATTCGCTCTTTTCATAGGGTGTACGAACCCTATTCACAATTCTTTATCACTCACCCTTCTTGCACTCATTCGCGCGTACTTATTTTCCTATGTCTTATACAACTTATTCTATATTTAATTACAATTATCCTATCTCTATAATTCTTAACTCTATCTTTCGGTCTCGAAAATCAGGGAATTCCCTCGATTTTAGTTGTTATTATTTCGGCTTATTCGAGCACAAATTCTGGGAATCCGCGGGCTCGAGCTTCGGTTCCGCACTCACACCTTGGCTTCGATTCGTTTCCCGCACCTACACCAGCACACGCACACGTTCACTACTTGTACAGAGTGTATAAACTCTGTGTACAATTCTTTCTCACTTATACCCGTTTAACTTTCTCTCTGTCGTTCTTCCACTCATATGCTCGTATAATTTCCGTCTCTACAGCTGGTTTAAAGACCGCACTTTCAATGTATTCTTATATAACTGGTTTTCTTATTTCTATGCACTATCCGAATTTTATAATACTTATCGATGACTAAATTCTATGTATTAGTTCATCGAGAACTCCACTCGCCCATCCCTATTAATTTCCTAATGAGTGATCATGTGATGATCTTTACAGTTTCGCTGAGATTTTACTGCTCTCATGAGTTTTTCACGCGACTAATTTTTCTCACCCTCTTTAATACCTTGTTCAACTTAGCGGTTCTGCCTCAAAGACAAGAGAGCTCCCCTGTCCCCGCACCGGCCTTTTATACGCTTCCCCTCGTTCCCCTGAAATCTACGTCATGATTTTTAAATCTAACGCCTTCCTTGGCTGACGCGGTGCGCTGTTGCCCCGCTCTCCGCCTTCCCCTCACCGCTTGGCAAAATCAGTTGGTCGCTGTCCTGCTGTTATGTCAGCGAGGGCATTCCGATGGCGTGACGTAGCATGTTTTTCACACGAGTTCGATGGCCTATTGCCCGCGAACCTCGGTACATTTGTACCGAGTCTGTCGCTCAGGTGTTTTTATGCCTCGAAAACTATACCGGCTCTTATAATCGTTCGACCTAATAACGTGGATTCGAGAGTATAACTCGATTATACTACACGATCATAATCGCTGCATCTATTCCTACACTCTTGCGTGTAACTATGTTACAACACATCTACATAGAAGCGAGCATAAGAATATTACCTAGACTAGGAAACTCTATCGAAAGTAGACCAAGAAGCGGGGTGGTAAAAATCGCCTCATTTTCAGGGGAAAAACGCTTCGAACGCGTTCCCTCACCTAATCGTGTGGTCCTCTGTGTAGCACACCGCGCGGACAAATCCGAGCGCGCCATACCGATGCACTTGCATAGATCTATGGCTCTGCATGTCGAGAAGCTACTCTGCGGAGTAAGGGGAATGAATACGTGTATGGTCGAGATAGACCACGGGGAAATTCTTATAATCAGGATAGGGTTTTATCCCTTCTCTTCTTTTACGCGCTTGACGACAAGAATTTTCGACGCTCAGGAGCCCTATAAAAGGCCGCGAAAATCGGCCGGCGACACTTTTTCACGGAGAGTCAAGTAACACTTTTTCACGGGGAGTCAAGTAACACTTTTTTACGGGGAGTCAAGTAACACAGTTTCACGGGGGGTTAACTAGAGGACTAATCACTAGCCTGGCAGTCAATAAGTCGCCGGCAGTGAATTAGACTTTTTCCAAGGCAACAAGTAGTACTGTTTGCCGGGAAATAAAGTAGTACAGAACGATAATTTTTCACCACGGCTTAATTTTCACAAAGTATAGTTTCAAGTAGTACAGAGTAAGAGTACAGTACTTATAATTATTAACGCTTGTAAAATCGGGAATATTGAACGTGCAACATTCAACTACTCATGTAGTTTTATTTCAATAAATAATTATTAATACGCACCAACGCCTACGTTCGATTTTTAGTCTGTCTGATTACACTAATCTACGTCCAACCAACGTTCAACAGTAAGAACCACAGCAACAAACAACCGTAAGTATAATTTTCAATTACCAATTAAAGTGAAATCTTGCTCCGCGTGAAATTGTCATTTAAGTCCCTCCCCATTATTCGTGAAGTGATTATCCCCAACCAAGAACAAAACGCACTCCAGCCCTATCCCGAGTAATTTTCCGCGAGGTTAGACTCAAAAACGGGCTTGCGTCTTCGGTATTTTCTCGTCGGGTGTGGTAAATGGAGAATTTATTCTCCTTGACCGGAGCACGGAAAAGATACACCGAAACGTGAAATCTATGTTAAATTCGTGGGTTCGTGAGATAGCCCGCGATTTTGACGTAACATAATGTACAAAGCTCATAATATTTAGTGTATGGTGTATTTTGTTCAAACATTCGCATTTGAGGCAGGGTATTTCGTTTTTAACTGTTTTTGTAAAGTAATGCTCACACCTGACGCGATCGCAGTCTGTCAACTGGCTGATAGGGCTCTTATTATTAGTTTATTTATTTATTTGATATTGGTTGGGCGGCAATTAACTTTTAGAAAACTAATTACCCAATAATTATAAATGAATGACTCGACAACCTGCGTTACTATGAGACAATTATACGTGGAATCCAGTAGGAGAACCAAGGGAAGAATAGATTTGCAAGGTTAGTTTAAAAAGATAAAATAATGCGCCTGAGCTGAGACGAGTAAAGTATATATTTATTCGACTTACGTGCGAAACCATTCGCCCCCTTGACTATTGTTACATCCTGACGTAACCATGCTCCGATAGCTTTCTTTCTCTTAAAGAAGATCATAAACCTACACTGTGGTCGGGTCCTATAGTTGCCAGAGATTATACAGGTATAATGGTGCGCGCCAAGAATAGACGGCCAGGTTCACCACTGTACCTAACAACGAGGGCTGTAATCGGCAGTTGCAGGGGCTCTAAGGAAGTAGCCAGCCGGTGCAGCCGAGCCACCGAGACCAAACTACCTGGATATTTTCCGGGTGACCTGCTGGGACCGAGTAAGAAAACTGGTGACTCCGCCTCCCCGTGGCCCCCACTGGAAACAGACCGCGTATGTGGAGGGGTTCCGACCCTTGCACATCATCGGTGCTGGCTAAGTGAGTCACCGCCCCCCAGGGAGCAGGTCCAACTTGTCCAATGAACCAGAAATGGTGAGGGCAGGGTTTTTCCAAGCCGACCGTGCAAAATCATATGGACATGGCAGTCCTCTTGGCCGTGGTTAAGACTGGATGTTGGGTCTAGTTTACAAAATTGTCCGTCAATCATCAGACGTGAGTTAACAGTGCTGGTAGAGGGAAACCCGAGGAACAGCCATCTCACAAGAGACTTAACGTAAAATCACTCCTCCTTGTACCTAACAACGAGAAACTAAGAGCTGGTAGGCCATTGCCCCACTCTAACGGTCAGAATGGAGGGACCTGAATCTCATATCAAGAGTTTTTCCCTTTATGGCCTGTGGAAATCATTGGCGGCGCGTATCACCAAAGTCTTTGGTTGATTCGTGCCCGCGTGTTCTGTTGACGATTGTCGGGTGCTCGCTTCCTTCCCCCTGTCATGTACCGTATCTGTGTCACGAAGGTAGACCAACTGCCGTGGCAACGTCTTTGTTGCTTTGGAAGTTCTTATATGCTACGACGAATGAGGCAATGAACAAGAAAATTGATATTCAATATTACACGAAGACATATGCCTTAGTAATGGTATTGATAGAAAATTGGAATTTGTTTTTGATATCAGAACACCGAAAGCTCAAAAGGCAGCTCTTAAAAATTTCGGAATAGAGAAATTACAATTGAAACACAATTGTAGGAAAGATTTGGACTTTTTACGAAGTAAATATTTAGTTAGGCTACGGGATATATATCTAATAAATGAATCGATAATTTAAAGGGAATAAAGCACCTAAACGCGAGTTCGATAAAATAATTAAGCAATAATATCATACAGATAGACAGAGTTAAAATAAGATAAAATAAGAAAAGATGACTCATATTAGTCATTGGATAGAGGGCAAAGACGACTGGAAGCTACCGTAGCGGCTGTTGGCGTAGGAGCATGCCGCTCAACGCTTTCAGGTCGCACCCAAACCGATGACGTCTTTCCCCTCTCTCTGTGTTAACACCATAAGACGAGGAGTGTTCTCTGGAAAAAATATACATATTTATAAAACACATACTTTGCAACCCACTGCAAATCTAAGCAGCCATTTGATATAGAATCATTTCGATTTACGAACAATTTTAATCTAAAATTATGATAAGAATTCAGAAAAGAAATGCTTACCCAAAAAGATACAAGAAATAGATGCAGTTTTGAAAATTAAATATTAATGAAAATCGCAAAGCCAGTACATTGTTTAACTAAACAGTTAGCGTCGTAA
Source organism: Cylloceria caligata (assembly GCA_963942595.1). NCBI lineage: Eukaryota > Metazoa > Arthropoda > Insecta > Hymenoptera > Ichneumonidae > Cylloceria > Cylloceria caligata. The sequence goes on from OZ012703.1 coordinate 25,736,598, forward strand.
GGGGATATAAAAACAATTAACATTTAGTTATTATAGTAGTAATATATGCCCCTTTACGTTACACACTATTAAGAATTTTAAAAAGTTTACCATTACGAAGAACTACATTCTGTAGTAGTCATGAAAGGGACAGCAGAAGCGACTCGGATCTACAGCGCAGCGTGACCCGAATCCCTCGACACCTCCCTTCCCAACCAAGGCGCTTTTCGCTCTCTCTTTCTCTCTCTCTAAATCGTAAATGCGAACCCCAATTTTTTATTGCAGATTTGGATTCCTCATAAAAAAGTAAGTATTTTTTATCTGAAACATTTTTTTTTATTCGTGATAGATGGCGCTGTAATCGCAAGGGACCGGATTTTTGCGAATATCTCGAGAAATTACACATCGGATCGAAAAAAGAAAAAACACATGTTTAATTTTTCAAAAAGCTATTTAGCGATACGAAACTCGATTCACCCTCCCCCCTCCCCCCCATCCCTACACCCTGGGGTGGGGGTGGGGGCAACTTTGAAATCATAAATGGGAACCCATATTTTTCATTGCAGATTCGGATTCCCCATAAAAAAAGCAGTAACCTTTATCTGAAACATTTTTTTTCGATTCGTGATAGATGGCGATGTAATCGCAAGACACCTGATTTTTGCGAATATCTCGAGTAATTCCCACCCACACCCCAGGGAGTAGGGATGGGGGGGTGTATCGAGTTTAAAAAATAAGGGTTTCCATTTCCGATTTCCAAGTTTCTCCCACCCCCACCCCAGGGGCTAGGGGTGAGGGGTCGACTTTGGTATCGTTGTATGATCCCCTTCCAGGCGAACAAATTTTATTGAGAATTTTTTTTTGATCCGATCTGTAGTTTTCGAAATATTTCAATGTCTTCAGATAAATCGGCTACCCTGTATATATATACGAGGGCGGTTTGAAAAGTCCGTGCAAAAATGACAACTACTTAATTTTTTAGGATAGAGCATTTTTATTTTTCAACATAATCTCCTTTTAGACTAATACACTTCGTCCAGAGATGCTCTAGTTTGTTGATCCCTTCCGAATAATAGGATTTGTCCAAGTCTGTCAAATAGGCATTCGTTTCTGCAATCACCTCCTCGTTTAAGTAAAATCTTTTTCCCGCCAGCCATTTCTTCATGTTGGGGAACAAGTGATAGTCCCAGGGAGCCAAATCTGGAGAATAAGGGGGATGTGGAATGAGTTGGAACCCTACTTCCATCAGTTTTGCGGCCACAACTGCTGAGGTGTGAGCTGGTGCGTTATCGTGATGGAAAAGGACTTTTTTGTGGGCCAATCGTGGACGTTTTTCTTGCAGCTCGATTTGCAAACGGTCCAACAACGATGAATAATATGCGCCTGTAATAGTTTTACCCTTTTCCAAATAATCAATGAAGATTATTCCTTGCGAATCCCAAAAGACAGTTACCATAACCTTCCCGGCCGAAGGAACAGTCTTCGTCTTTTTTGGTGCAGATTCCCCCTTGCCAACCCACTGTTTGGACTGTTGTTTGGTCTCAGGAGTGTAGTGGTGTATCCATGTTTCATCCACAGTCACGAAACGACGCTTGAAGTCCTGCGGATTCCGATGCAACAGCTGCAAACCGTCCATGCAACACCTCACACGATTTCGTTTTTGATCAATCGAGAGCAATCGCGGCACCCATCTTGCGGATAACTTTTTCATGCCCAAATGTTGGTGCAAAATATTATTTACCCGTTCATTCGAGATGCTCACAGCTCTAGCAATCTGACGCACCTTCACTCTTCTGTCATCCATCACCATATCATGGATTTTATCAATGATTTCTGGAGTAGTAGCCGAAACAGGGCGTCCAGAACGTTCAGCGTCACTTGTGTCCATATGGCCACTCCGAAAATTTTGAAACCACTTATACCATAAACTGTTCTAATTGAAGGTGCAGAGTCACCATAATGTTTATCAAGCTTCTCTTTAGTCTTCTGAGGCGATTTGCCTTTCATAAAGTAATGTTTAATCAACACGCGAAATTCTTTTTCGTCCATGTTTTGAAAACCTTTCGACTTCTTCGATTCAAACGAATGCCAAACACAAAGAAATAAACCGATCTGGCTGAAACTTGGTGTGTGTTCTTCCAAGAGATGCTACTAACTGAAAATAACTTCGATAGGCAGCAGTAGTGCCCTCTCTCTGACTTTGCACGGACTTTTCAAACCACCCTCATACTATATATGCTTATAAATTATATTCAGTTGCATGGAACCACTAGAAAAATTAGTAGTAATTCAAGTGCGTATAAAGGAACTCGAGGTTCTCGCGTAAGAACTCATTGAACGAGTCACGCAATAAATGTTCTTAAGTCAACTCGGCTTAGAACGAATAAAACAGTAAGAAAGAATAATCGGTAAAACGTACGTGAGGAGAACTACAAGGAAAAAAAAGAGGTGTCGGTGGGACACCCGGTTGGAACGAAGTTCCTTTCACTTTATATTATGTATTAAATAAGAGGCACAATTAAATAAATTAACAGCGTTGGAGAGTAATTAGATGAAAAAATAAAATAAATGAACGAATGGTAATAAAATTGTAATTAATATATTTTTTAGGAATAAACTTTTTATTACTAATTATTGTACAAAAAATATAAACTAAATATAAACTTAATCTGTACAGTCAATCGTAGTTATGATTGGTTTGTGATAACTAAAATAGGACACATATGTTTGCAATTGAATGTTATGTAAGTGTCTCGAAAAAACTGCATCGATAGTGGTATTGTATCTTGTTGTAGATTTTGCTGGATCATTGTTAATTCTTAAATCAAATTCATCCAAAGAAATTGTAACAATGGCTTTGACTTTTTATCAGAAAAGTTGAAGTTGAAATCGCCAGCCAAAATGAGTGGAAGTTTATGTAATTTTTTGTTGTATCTGCTAAGCGTTTGAGATACATCTTTAGAATACTCTAACAGTGCTCTATGAATGAATAGTTGAATATCTATTATTTTGTTATATGGTGATACGTAGATGACTGCCATGATTAAGGTGACACCGTTTTCCATGACACACTCTGCTGCACATAAATCTGCAACACTTGTAGATCTTACGTGCAAATCTCGAATATTGTTCATTATTACCTCCATATTTGGCGTTACAACATTAGCCGTACCACTTTTGTTTTAATATATTGCAACTCCACCTGAACGAACAGAATCACGTTTAAAGTGAGTAATACAATTAAAATTTGGTACCTCACATTCCTCTTTATTGTCCAACCACGTGTCGGAGAGTAATAAAATGTCGCTTTTTTGTATAACAGAGTCATTTAAATCAATCGAATGTTTAAGAAGGCTTTGAACGTTGAGAGTATACAATGAGATATTTCTTTTATTACCAATGAAATCAATGATGGTTTGCGCTTTCGTTTGTAGTTTATTTAACGACAGCGTCTTGAACTCTTGTAACAAAGATACGGTTGATGAAGCTTTATTATTTTGCTCTATTTGTTCTGGATGGTCACATATTTGCATTTGTGAATTGCAATTCTCGGGAGATCTAAAAATAACCATACAAAAAAATATCGAACAAATATTGTAACGGTATTAAGCGTTAACATTACCCTTAAAGGGCTTGTTCGGACTCGAGCAGGAAGGAAAGTAATTTTAGGCTTTTGTTGTAGGCAAAAGTAGGGTTTATTCAAAGAAAAACATGTAGAAATTGTGTGATACAGAAAAGAAATTGAATATGAAACCTAACTATTGAACCCTTTTTCTTGGTATTATGGCTACCACGCGCCTTACAATAGATTATTCCCGGGCACGAGTGCATTTATAATCGTGTACGCGGGTGAATTTAAAGATTATGTTTCATAATTATTAATATGTGCTATGATGTGAGAGAGAACGTTGATAATTATATCATCCTTCATGCAATAATATAATTTATGATAGTGAAATTACTTGTCTGTCGAGAAATTCGTCTATTCGCTGCGTTCTATGGGTCAGAGTTCTAGCATGCGTACCGTCGGTAATTAGCCGGCCGTTGTTTGTGATATCCTGTCTAGCCTTGAGTCTACCACTGAGTCGTTCAATACTCGCCACAGGCCCGTTGGTGGGAGTGGAGTTTCCTGCTGATATATTTTTTAAAGGTCGACTTACGCGTCCACTCGACCGCCGCTACGATCCGGCGTCAGTGGGATGCACTCTGAGTGCATGCGCAGCTACTTGATATACCAGGGCCGTACCCTGTGTATTTATCGCCTTTTTATATTTTTCCTTTGATCTACGCTTATATCCCTGTTGAATTACCTACGCTAATATTACTTATAGGTCTTTAACATACTGATATTTATATGCAGTATTTTAATGAATAGAGATCATTAGTTTCAGTTCTCGAGAGCCGAGTTCGTGTATTAGGCTGTCCTCGGCTACTATAGTGAGAGAAAGAGAGGCAGAGATAGGCCGCTCTGTTGTTGAACGCAGCACCAACTCAGCTGATTCCCGAAAAAGATGTGTGTCAGGTACCACAGCTGGGCTCTCTTGGTATCAGTGCGGCTGCACCTAGCGAGGGTTGGCTGCTCTTCCTTCCTAGACTTCTGCGTTGGTGGGACCTATGAACAAAACTGTTCCCCGAGTGCCGAAATTCTAGTCTTTTTATACTAGACTCCCCTCCGTTCGGCCCATGCTTTTGGTATCACTATAGCTGGTGGCGGTCCTGTAGCCCATGTCCTGTAGCCCACTGTTAGCCTTGGTACTTCTTTTTAAAAATCGTCGTTGGTATTTTAATACTTCGTTACTCGTATTTTTCAAAAGGAATAACGGGACTTGGTCTCCGACGTACCGGCCTAATGGTGTGAGTGACGCTCGGTAGCGGTGCTTTGTTGTGTGCGTACCGAGTGCCATGAGTTGCCAAGTATAGGTCGGTTTATTTGGTGTATACACAGCAAGTGTATAACGAGCGGTAGCGATGCCTTGCTGTGTGCACCGCGCGTTGTCAGATAGCCAGTACGTCGCAATATAAATCATATTTCACAGAGAATATACAGTAGAAAGATAAATAAATTACTTACGCATCTGAATGATGTTTTTCTAGCAAGGTATTTAATTGAATACTTTGATTTTTTAATTTTCTTTTCCGTCGATATTTCTTCATCTATTCAGTACGACTTGTAGTCGAGATGCTATAATACCAACATAAAATAAAACAATAAAATAAAATAATTTAAAAAATATTAATAAATATATATCAGCTAATAATGATGATAATCTTTAATAAATAAAATTAATAAGCGGTAACTGTAAATATTTATAATGTGATATGTTACCTTGGAAGATGGTCTGTATTTTGCTGCTGTAATTCAATGTTTTACTTCTTTATTGTTATATCGTGTAATGTTTGTTGTGCATCAGTTGTATGTTTTTTAATTTCTTCATTAGATCTTTGTCGAAGATGGTCAGTAATTTTCAGCTGTATTTCAATTAGTTTATTTTTGTTTTTTTTTGTCACGATATTCTTTAGATCTTTGCTTAGGCGTTTTAGGTTTTTAATTTCTTCTAATTTTTCTCTGTCACGACATTCATCAGATCTTTGTGCACTGATGTTCTGTACTCTTATATCTTGTATTTTTTTTCTCTCACGATATTCTTTACATGTTTGCGCATTTGTTTTTTTTATCTTGTAGCTTGTACAGGGTGCGCCATCTCAATCTGGTCGATGGAAGTATTGAATAACTTAGAGAATTTTCAACAGGTTTCACAAAGTCGTATTTTTTCATTAAATTTGATTCATTACAATTTATTTTGATTAGTTTCCAAAAACCACATCGATCAAATGTCCGCCTTTATTACTGAGGCAAAAATGAGCTCTTTTTTCGGCATTTTCCATTGTATTTGCCAGCGTCTCGGGCGATATCGCTGCGATTTCGGCTCGAATGTTGTTTTTTAGCTCCTCTATGGTCTTCGGCTTGTTGGCATAGACTTTACTTTTCAAAAATCCCCACAAGAAGAAGTCCGGTGTAGTCAAATCCGGCGATCTTGGTGGCCAGTCAATACCACCTTTCTTTGATATCACACGTCCTGGGAACTTCCGACGCAAATAGTCCATTGTTGAGCGCCGCGGCTTGTCAGTTTCCAATAATCTTTGAGTCAACTGCACTTTGTACGGAAACATGTGAAGATCTTGCTTTAAAATCCTTCTCAAAGTGGTTCCACTGATGTTTAATTGCTGAGACCAGCGGCGGTATGAGACATTTGGATTTTCTGCAACACTCTGTCGAACAGCTTCGATATTTTCATTTGAACGACCTGGACGCGGTCGAGCTTGATGTTGGAGATTCGCTACAGACCCGTGCTCCATGAAATTTGAAGCTAAATGACGGATAGTGTCGCCTTTGGGCGCAGAACGTCCGCGATATTTTTTACGATACGCACGCTGAGTTGACACAACTGAACGATTATTTCCAATGTAAAGCGAAACTATTTCGGCGCATTCTTTTGGCGTATAGCGATAAATGGTTGAAATTGTACTGAAATAACCTATACGAAACGTGTTGTACGACGCTGGTCGGTTAAAATCTGTCAGAGTTATTCAATACTTTCATCGACCAGATTGAGATAGCGCACCCTGTATCTGAGTAGTCGATGCTTTTGTTGATTCGCTATTGAAATAAAATATGTATATGTATGTATAAATATATATATATGGATATGATATGTATATAAATATGTATATGTATATGTGTATTTTGTTGTCTGTTTGGGGAAAATTTATAGTTAATGCATTGATTATTAATTTAATTATATATCGAGTTTAGTGATTATTGCCTAATTTCAGCTATTTAACTATAATTCACTGAATTTTCATTGCACACAAATGCGTTTTGCTTTCAATTTGAAGAATATTATGGAAAAAGTAGAAAAACTATATAAAAATTTTTTTTCCAACGATTTTTCTTCAATTTTTCGAATTTTCTGGTAAATTGACTTTAAATTGACATCTTTCCAACTTTTTTCTACTATTTACTCACATTTATGACTAAATACAGCTTTTGGTAAATAAAAAAGTTAAAATTTGGGAAAAGCCATAAAACGGCATAATTACCGTAGATCTAATTATTTTTTTAGGTCTTTACCTATGGGCTTGCCCATCATGAAAAAATATGGAAATTTTTTGTTTTTTATCCAAGAATTTAATGTAAAATTTAAAACCGAAAAAACGTCCTTTTTGAAAAATCACTATTTTGCTATCTGTGACCAAACTAATGACAAAAAAAGTCTAAAAATTTCTGCACAGTGTTTTTTTATATTGCCCTACAACATACTAAAAGGGAAAAAAATACGAGGGAAAAAACAGGTCATTTTTACTAAGAATGCCCCATATAGAGGTTATGACGCGCACGGCTTGTTAAACTTTGAATAGTGAAGATAGGTTAGGACGCGCACGGATTTGTAGACACATGTAGTATTTCTCATTATTGAAGAACAGAGTATAATGCCTGCAGTATAACACTGGTACTTACCTGACTCCATCATCACTATCCTCAGCTATCATCACTTAATCACGTGCACAATTCATTGTTCATTATTTATTAATAACAATAACTACATACGCACACAAGAATACAACTGTTGTAACCGTGAATCTACTCCCGGATTACCGTGAACGAATACACCACTAACCTTGTCGAACGTCTCAGCAATGGCACGACGGACGCCTCGTGGCGTAGACCAAGAGTCCAAGCCCGCGATTAAGAGAGAGAGATGTATTGTTTACATGAATAGGAACGTCTTAATTTTAATTACAGGTTATTGATATTTATGCACAGGTAAGTATTCGTAGGAACAATATAATAATGCAACGACTCAATCGCAATCCATACGTTTAACGACGTAACCGAGCTTCGCAATTTCAACCCGCAATACAATGTACTTCAGCTTTGTTAACGCAACCTCCCGTACACACAGCGGTAAGTATTCGATCGTTATTTGCCGCATACTGCAGCAGGTTACTCGACAGTATTTAATACACACACGTCTACAGTTTACTCACAATATGCAATACGCGCATCGATTTGCAACTAGTCATGTCACCGCAACCGAACCCGGTCTTCCCTCGCGATGACACCGCGGCCGTTCACCGTTCGGCTCCTTCTTCTTTTCTGACGCCGGTCGGCGTCTTCGCTTGGGTCCTCCGCTCGTTGCTACGCGGGCTCACGCATGCGCTCGTGCTCGTGTGGTCACCCGTCATGCCGTGATCACGTGACCAGGATCCTAGGTCCACGACATCGGCTATCCTTGCGCCGTCCTCGTCCTCGAGGACCATTACGTAATCCTGCAAATGCGACGGCAGCCGTCGATTCCTGGGGGTCCGTGGTTGCTGACCAGTGTCGATGTCTCCTGGTTGGCTGGTTGTGTTTGTATCGAGGTCGCTGGGAGGTCGATCGTGGTCGACTTCCAGCTCACTGGTATTATTGTTGTTTTGCTCTTCGTTGTTGTCTTCGACCTCGTGATTCTTGGATTCGTCGTCTTCGCTGGTGGTCCCCTCGTCCTCAAGTTGCTCTTGCGGTTTCCAGTATTTTAGTTGGGACGTGTGCGCCGTAGTGGTGTACTTTTTGCCAGTGCTGTGGCGCAGGTCCGTTACCAAATATGTGTCCGCGCCGTGTTGCCGTACGACCGCCATCGGACCTCTCCATTTGTATGCTAATTTCGTACTCTCGCCCGTCGCCTGTGGGACTGTCGACATGAACACAATGTCTCCTGGATGGTAATTCTTTCCTGGTACATGGTGTAACTGGTGGTACTTCATCCAGGCTTGTTGCCGTTCGGCGATCCTGACCTTTATACGCTGTTGCACATCTGTGGGGTTCTCATAATCGTTAAGACCTTCTGTGAGAATGCGTTCCGCCCCGGGTGTACGATCTGGCTCGTACCCGAAGAGTGCTTTAAACGCGGACTCCTTTGTGGTGGTATTGATGGCTTCGTTCAGGTGACGTTGTATCTGGTCAAGATGTTGGTCCCATTTCCGTCCATCCTCTTCGCCCAAAGACCGTTTTAACATGGGCACTAGTATCCCATTGACGCATTCGACTTGTCCGTTTGCTTGCGGGTGTCGCGGAGAGTTAAGCGTATGGTGGACTCCTTGGTCCCCACACCACTTTTCGAACGTGTGACTCGTGAATCCCGTACCGCGGTCCGTAATCACCCGGTTGGGAGGCCCGTACTCGCCAACGAGTTTCCGCAGTGCGGTTAATACCGGCGTCGTGCCCGTATCTACCACCGCGTATAAATGTACGTATTTTGTCAGGTTATCGACCACTACTAAGATATATTTTCGTCCACGAACTGACGTTACAAACGGTCCCACGTGGTCTAAATGAATCACTTGGAACGGTCTCTCGCCCGGCGGAATAGGATGTAAGCTTCCGCTTTGCTTTCCTGTCTTCGCCTTGGTCAGCGCACAAGCGAAACATGCCGCGATATGCGCCCTCAAGTACCTCTTGGCTCCTGGGAAGAATAATTGTTTAGTGAGTTTCGCATATGTGCGGCTTACCCCCGGATGCCCTTGAAGATCGTGGTAGCGGGTGGCTAAGGACTTCCTCATGGCTCTGGGTGCCACGAACAGTAGTTTGTCTCCTTGGCGCTTGTAAATTATGCCATCCTTTAATTCGTAGTTTTCTACCTCGCTGCGTTCATTTCCGCTTCGCTGTTCCTTGGTTGATTGGAGAATTTTCTTTTTTGACAATAACCGGTCGTCCGACGCTTGATAGGCGGCGACTTCGTCCATTAGGCTCGATATATGTCAGACTGGTTCGACTTCTTGGTTTGTTACTGATACGGATGGTTCCTCCGGTGACGGTCTGCTCAGTGCGTCAACGTGCGCCATTTTTGTACCTGCCTTATGCACAATATGAAATGCGTATTCGCTCAGGGTGTTCGTCCAGCGAATCATTTGTGGATTCTGCGTTCTTTGTTTGCAGATGTAGAGTAATGCTTGACAATCTGTAACAATGGTAAAAGTAATGTTTGCAATCATCGGTCGTAACCGCGTCACTGCCCATACCATGGCAAGCAATTCTAACTTGCTGCTATGATAGTTCTTTTCTAAACTGCTTGTTCGACGACTGACAGCGTAAACGAGCTGCCACAAGCCTTTAGCGTTCTGTTGCAGAAGCATCGCCCCCATTCCACTCGTACTTGCGTCTGTATGAATCTCGGTGTCTTTCTCTGGGTCGAACGTTTGAAGGACCGGCTGCTGGGTTAAAGCTGTCTTTAGATCCATGAAAGCTTGCTGCTCTGTCGTTCCCCACCTGAATTTGCCTCCTCCTTTCAATAACTCGCACAATGGCGAAGCTCGATGGGCGAACCTTACTATGAATCTTCTGAAAAATCCTGCTAGACCTAGAAAATGCCTAACTTCCGTTAAGGTTGTCGGTGTTGGATAATCCGCGATTATCTTGGCCTTCGTCTCTCCCGGTCACACCCCGTCGGGTCCAATCTCGAACCCCAGATAACTAACTTGCGAACAGAGAAAACGACACTTTTTTAAGTTTAGTGTTAGTCCAGCTCCACGCAGTGCGTCCAGCACCAAGACGATCTTTGGCTTCATTTCCTCCCAGCTCCTCGCCGGTATTAAAATGTCATCCAAATAAAACAAAACGACGTTGTCCCTCAGAGGTCCCAGAGTCTGGTACATTAGTTTGGAGAAGTAAGCCGGACCGTTCATCAGCCCGAAGATCATCCGGGTGAACTGAACGGTTTCGTCCGGCGTGATGATTGCAGTTTTTGGTCGAGCCTCCTCGGATAGTGGAATCTGAAGATATCCGTGAGCGAGATCGAGTAATGTAAAGATGGTAGCCCCTCGTAGTTGGGCTAAGTGGTCGTCCACATTTGGCAGCGAGAAATGTATCCTTTCGGTTTGTAGATTCAGTTTTCGAAAATCCACCACCAGTCGGGATTCCCCACTCTTTTTCTTGACTAAAAGTACAGGACTGGCATATGGTGAATCGGTGGGTTCAACGATGCCCGCCCGTCTCCACTCCTCGAGTATTTTTCGAATCTCTTCTCGCTCATGTGGCGTTGCTCGATATGGTTTTGTTTGAACGGGTTTGCTTCCGATCGTTTCCGTGATCTCCATCTCGGTACATTTTGCCTTGCCCAGATCCTCTAATGAGAGAGCAACGCAATCTCGGTATTTATTTAATAATTGTGTCAATTCCTCCTTTATGCTGTCTTCTTGACCTTCTCCGACGATCACTAGGTGTTTTTCAATTTTCTTGTATGATAGCCTCTTTGGGGACGTCTATAACTCCTCAATGTGTCCGCGCGGCATGTAGCGAGCTGGTTGGATCGTTTTTGCTTGTTGACCATAATTTGCGAGTGGCATGGTCGTCGCTTTTCCATTATACGTTAATTCCATGCAGTTTATGGATTGTGCTTCCACCCGTAATGTTGTATTATTTGTCTGTGTCTCCATCGGGATTGGTTCCGTTGTTTCTATCTGGAACATAAGTCTATCCTCGTTGGTGGTGAATAAGAGTTCATTGTTTGTCTTGGCATAATTGACCCACGGTTTCTCAGTATAAGTCCTTCCGATGATCACCTCATAGGCTTGGGCTCCATCCGCCACAATGCACAACGGTAGATTGGGCACCAATACTCCGTCGATGGTGACGTCTGCCTTTGCCCTCCCGTGTGAGAGTTGCACCGCGGCGTTCTCCCCCCATCCTTTTAGTTCCGTCTTTATTGGTTCGTAAGCCAGTTGCTCGCTGATGACGCAGGATGCTTGAATGGTGCAAACTGCACTTCCTGTATCTATGAGTGCCTTCATTGGTCGGTTATTTACCTGGATGGTCTTGACATACTTCCTTATATCGCTGGGTAGCTCTGCCTTGACTTGATTTATTTCGTGCGACCTGTGATTAATCTCCGCTCTACATGTCCTCTCCCGATGTCCAATGGCGTTGCATCGATTGCACCGTATCTCGGCCCTTGGTTCGGGGCAATCGCGTGACAGGTGACCGATCTTCCCGCAGTTAAAGCACCTCCATCGGCTATTGTTAGATCCTAGGGGTTGATTCGCCTCTGTGCTCCGGTTACTTGCGGTGTTCCTTGAAATTGCGGTTGACGCCGGTGGGGTCCCTCCTTCTCGCCCACTTCGCTGCCCGTAATTGTTATTTTCTCGTAGGTGACGCCCTTCACGCGACTGGCGTGCCTTGACCGACTCGATGAGCGCGGCGTAAAATTCTCCCGTCGTTCCGTGTGGAATTGCCGTCAATCCAAGTCCATCTTGGGGGTGTCGTAGCCCGTCTACAATTTCCAACTTGATTTCTTTTACCGCCATATTTAAATCTGCACACAGACTCAGTTTGGCATGGAAGTAGTCCTGTATTGACTCTGATGCGCCCTGGTATCGTCTTGTCATCGTCCTCCAACGTTCGCTGTATGTTTCCGTTGCATTATACATTTGGCTGAATTTTTGTTCAAAATCGTCCCAAGTCAGGATATCGGCGGATTCGAAGCGGAGCCACCCTCGTGCTGGTCCCGTCAGCTTCATTTTAGCTATTTCCAGCTGGTAATTCTTTGGCCAACGCTGGATTCGGCCCATTCGAATTATACTCCGTAGCCACTCCCTTGGTGACAGTGAATCGTTTCCCCCTAAAAAGATCTCCATATTCCGGATTAATTCTGTTGACATGTGATGTGTCGGTCCGCTTACGTATCGTTCGTCGGGATATCCGTAGCGCATTCTTTCGTCAATGTCTGTTGGTAGCTGGCGTGTGCGTCGCGGTTCTGTATGCTCGTAATAGTCCACATTGTCGCGGATCGCCTCGCTGACGCGCTGTAAATGCCGGGGCACATTGCCTATGCCACTGTCGTTTTCGTCGTTGTGCCTCATGTCGTCGCGCCATTGCACGTGTCGTGGTTCGGCGCGTTCGCGACTCGCGACTCGTTCGTACCGCGCCCTATTATTGTCTGTGTACGAAGGTACGTGTCGCCACGTGTGACGCTCGGCGTCATTACGTAATTGTTCGGTGTCTTCGCGCACTATGCGTTCCTCGCGCGGATTGTCACGTTCATCATAGTCTATTTGTTTAATATATTTCGCGTCTTCACTTGATGTTGTTCGAACACGCCCATTTCCCGCGTATCTTCCGTTAATTTGCTCGCGATGCCCGATTCGCGTATTCGGGCGAAGGGACATTCCGTCAAATTGTTCGTTCACGAAATTTTCGTGTTGTCTTACGATGTCGTCATTTACGCGCCACTCGCGATTTCTGTCTATGTCGGTTGGCCCGCACACATATCGTGGATAATAATACTCGCGAGGCTCGACCCACTCTTCGCGGCCACTCCTATACGTTCGCCAGTCTCTGTTTGTCGCGCCGGCCTGCCGCACTGCCACTTCTCTGTCAGTCTCCGCGTATCGGTACGTGGCTGCATATGCGTCGCGCTCTCGTCCCTCGAACCTACCGCGTAACGCATTCGTGCTCATTGGTGCTTGGCGCGTCGCGCACCACTCCACGCTACTTGGTCTCGTGGTGAGAGGGGGCGGAGCCTCCCACGGGCCTCCTTCCTCACATAGCCTAAGGTTATCGCGAGTCATGGGTGTACTGCTTACCGTTAGCGCCGCTGTCTCGATCCTTTGTCTCGCGCCACCGTTCTCCTCGGCGGTGCCGCTAGTGGCTTGCGGCTGAAGGTCCCCCTCTACCGGCCGGTTACCTCCTGCCACCTCCAGGATCGTGTTGTCGAGTGCCGACTGTTCGTCTTCCCCCGTTGGGCTCCCTGTTGGTGGGGTCGTGAACGTATCTCTGAGTTCTTGTTGGAAGCGATCGAACGCGTCAGCGTTTGCCATTGTGTGCGTTGGTCGATGGTTCTCACTTACACAACTATACTTGCCGCGCGAACTTGTAGCACGTGTTTACGCCCGTCTTTGGCCGTTGCCTTTGTCCTTACGAGGGCTCACTTTGTATTGATGACCTCTAACTTATATGCTTCGTCTCTTGTGCTTTATACACTTTGTCTTTTGTCAATTTTATACACTTCGTCTTTTGTAAAATTATACACTTGGTCTTTTCGTGAAAATTTTTACACTTTGTCTTTTCGTGAAATTTTACACTTTGTCTTTTATCAATTTATACACTTCGTTTTTTTTTTGTTTGTTTTTTTTTGTAAAATTATACACCTTGTCTTTTATCAATTTTTACACTTCGTCTTTTGTAAAATTATACACCTTGTCTTTTGTGAAACTTTTACACTTTGTCTTTTATCAATTTATACACTTCGTCTTTTTATTTAATTCGTATCACTGTGTCTTTTGCACTTCGTCTTTTTTTTTTATTTAATTTGTATCACTGTGTCTTTTGCACTTTTATTACGCGAGTCTATGTCGCGTCTCTCTCTCCGTCTGCGCGACTGTGTATCTCACTTCTGAATTGTTGTAACCGTGAATCTACTCCCGGATTACCGTGAACGAATACACCACCAACCTTGTCGAACGTCTCAGCAATGGCACGACGGACGCCTCGTGGCGTAGACCAAGAGTCCAAGCCCGCGATTAAGAGAGAGAGATGTATTGTTTACATGAATAGGAACGTCTTTATTTTAATTACAGGTTATTGATATTTATGCACAGGTAAGTATTCGTAGGAACAATATAATAATGCAACGACTCAATCGCAATCCATACGTTTAACGACGTAACCGAGCTTCGCAATTTCAACCCGCAATACAATGTACTTCAGCTTTGTTAACGCAACCTCCCGTACACACAGCGGTAAGTATTCGATCGTTATTTGCCGCACACTGCAGCAGGTTACTCGACAGTATTTAATACACACACGTCTACAGTTTACTCACAATATGCAATACGCGCATCGATTTGCAACTAGTCATGCCACCGCAACCGAACCCGGTCTTCCCTCGCGATGACACCGCGGCCGTTCACCGTTCGGCTCCTTCTTCTTTTCTGACGCCGGTCGGCGTCTTCGCTTGGGTCCTCCGCTCGTTGCTACGCGGGCTCACGCATGCGCTCGTGCTCGTGTGGTCACCCGTCATGCCGTGATCACGTGACCAGGATCCTAGGTCCACGACACAACTGACGCGCACGCCGCTTGGCTTTCAGACTGCAGTAATATACCTATACATAACGCGCACGCCGCGTGGCTTGTATAGCAGAGTGCCGTACGCAGCTGCCTGTCCCCACTCCGAGCGCTGAGAGAAAGAGAGAGAGAGCGAGCGAGAGAGAGAGAGGCATAGTATAGCCGTATACGCTACTGCGGCCCGCCCCTCTCCAAGCGGTGGAGAGAGAGAGAGAGAACGTGCTAACGTACTATAGCAAAAAAACTGTCGTGACGTTTTGCTATAGTCCAAACTAACACTTTTTCTCGGTCGAGCCCCCATCCTGCCAAGCGTATACCGTGCGATAAGGAACTTCGTTCCAATAGCTTCCCCGAATATTAACTATAGAGAGTAATATTATATTTGTTTTAACCAAGCAACCATCAAACTTCTTGTGTTGCTTAGAAGCAACACAAGAAGTTTGAATCGTATAGATACGATTCCGTAACACTAACCGTAATATATTTTGTCAATCTACCATGCGTTGAAGCAGTGGGCATACAACTCTGAAAATATTAGTATAAAAAATAGCCTCTAGTGCTTAATGAACCTACGCACTTATTTGTTTTCGAAGAAGTACGACCTCAGTTAATAGCTACTGCTTCGACCAAGAATCAGAGTCATCAAATCGGTCCACCTAAAACACATCCCACTTATATTATCCGACCCATGGCCTAAGAACACGATCATCACAAGAGACGATTGGGCAACCAGATTTGCCCACTCACGAAACACATTACACTAGTGGGAGAAATCCAATGTTTTAGCTCCTCGCGTAAGTGAGGTCAAGGCTAGCAAGGCTCGCTCACGAGACACATTACACTAGTGGGAGAAATCCAATGTTTTAGCTCCTCGCGTAAGTGAGGTCAAGGCTAGCAAGGCTCGCTCAGGAAATACATTACACTAGTGGGAGAAATCCTATGTTTTAGCTCCTCGCGTAAGTGAGGTTAAGGCTAGCAAGGCTCGCTCACGAAACACATTACACTAGTGGGAGAAATCCTATGTTTTAACTCCTCGCGTAAGTGAGTTCAAGGCGACCAAGGCTCGCTCACGAAACACATTACACTAGTGGGAGAAATCCAACGTTTTAGCTCCTCGCGTAAATGAGGTCATGGCTAGCAAGGCTCGCTCACGAAATACATTACACTAGTGGGAGAAATCTTATGTTTCAGCTCCTCGCGTAAGTCGGGTTAAGGCTAGCAAGGCTCGCTCACGAAACACATTATACTAGTGGGAAAAATCCTATGTTTTAACTCCTCGCGTAAGTGAGTTCAAGGCGAGCAAGGCTCGCTCACGAAACACATTACACTAGTGGGAGAAATCCTATGTTTTAGCTCCTCGCGTAAGTGAGTTCAAGGCGAGCAAGGCTCGCTCACGAAACACATTACACTAGTGGGAGAAATCCTATGTTTTAGCTCCTCGCGTAAGTGAGGTCAAGGCTAGCAATGTTCGCTCATGAAACACATCATACAAATAAGACAGGCATAACTACACATACTACTTATTTATTTTGACAATTACCCTACCACTATCGACCCGAATCATTCATCCATGCCGAAAACCCATTTGCAGGAAGGAAAACTCAAGCGCAGAGATTAAAACGACGAGTCTTAAAAGAACAGTACCAAGTTCCAATAATTGCGTGCAAGTCGTGTAACGAGCAAAATTCTAGAGTCTTTGACATCGAAATAGAAAACGATAATAAAACTATCCCTCTCAAGGGAAGAAAAGAAGCAAAACGTAGAAAACATTACGACGACATAATTGCAGAACGTAACGGCTACTAGAGGCAAGAAAGGAATATAAATTTAAATTCTAGTAAAACAAATTGTCCTTTAACGGTAACAGCGAGTGAATCGAATAGAAAACAAAATTTTGGAGTCTCTAGCATCAGATCTATAAAAGATAACGAAGATATTTTCCTTAACAAAGAAAAAATAAAAGGGTTTCAGGGACCTTTAGGTAAACAAGTAGCGGAGTGTAAAAATCACTCGGAAGTTGGAACATCGCATCAAGTAAGTGCGACTGAATATAAAACAGACAACAGTCTCGACTTTCAAATTGCCGACACCGAAATACATGATAACGACTAAATACATCAACTTAAAGAAATTCGAGCAGCTGAACGGAAAAAATTCCTAGACGAACTTGTTGCTGATTACGAAGATCATTCGAGACTTGGAATATCATGTCATCCGTTTGTGACATCCTTAAAACATCAAATTACTAAGATCGAATCGTTGAATAAACACCAAATCATCCTCCTCAAGGATGTTAAAGAAAGTCTTCTGGCATGTTTTCTACACGGGTTAAAATCGGAAATTGAACAACGTCTAAGTCCGAACAATAATCTTGATTAATTAATTAAACTCGCGGTTCAAACAGAAAAAAGTTTAGTGTCACAGGCAGCCTTGCGTAGTGGTGGGCTGGAAACTTCGGGTTCAAAGGTAAATAAACCTGAGGCGAAACGGGAAGTACACGTAGTGGCAAGCGTAGAAGTGTATTGTCAGCTGTGCAATAAAAAAGGGCACAATGCTAAAGAATGCTCGACCCAGAAGTATAGCCAAGTATTGGTTGTCAGTCCACAAAATTCGGGAAATATCGATAAGGGACCGAGCATGTGTCAGATCTGTGAGAAGACTGGACACTCGGCGGATACATGTTTAAAAATCTTTACCCTTTTAAATAACAATAAATCTATGTTCAAAGCCTCTTTACTTACTATATGCCTGGTCTGTAATAAGCGCGGTCACACTGCCGATCGTTGTTATAAAATTTTTCCTCCGGAAAGAAAAGAACAGGGAAATATTTCTGCATTTTGTCAACTTTGTAAAAATTATGGTCATTCGGTTAATAGATGGTCACGTTTCCCTTCGACCCCCCCCCCCCCCCCCCCCCTAAATTGATGTCCTTGCCACAAGAGCAGGTACCGCAGAATCTTCGATATCAGAATTCAAGTGACATTCGGTGTCAGATATGTAAAAAAGAAGGCCATGAAACCCATATTTGTCCTTTTCGCAAGAATAATTCGCAACCGTTGATTGACAGTCGATTTGATAACCGAAGGAATTTTAATAATAATAATGTTAGACCCACCGAGATGGGTAGGGAGTGTTTTCATTGTAAACAACCAGGTCATTTTATACGGGAGTGTCCCGTCCGACGTATTAAAGAGAATGAATACGAAAATTCGGGAAACGACGGCGGCGGGCATGGAATTTCTATCACAGCCGAGAATTCGTTAAGAAATACAAAATTGGCAATAATTAATCAATTCCGGCGAATTCCAAACAATAAAGCAGACACGCGAACA
The DNA here is from genome assembly GCA_963942595.1 of Cylloceria caligata. Lineage (NCBI taxonomy): Eukaryota > Metazoa > Arthropoda > Insecta > Hymenoptera > Ichneumonidae > Cylloceria > Cylloceria caligata. Next base: position 25,755,006 of record OZ012703.1, read on the forward strand.
CATACGAGGAATAAAAAAACCCACCTGTGACAAAATTAGTAAAGAACGTTAATCGAACCACAAAAAAACATCAAAAGAAAGTTTTAACCTCCAGCAGGTAGGAATTTAACAGTAACCAACAAACCTCAACCTCGCTGTAACCTCGGTTCAAACTCTGGAAAGACAAAGCATGGCTAAATATAGAAATTTAAGACATAACGGAACACCTACACGCCACCCCGCACCTCCCTCACCTCGTGATTGAAGTGCGACAAACATCACGTGACCTACCACAAAAGCTAACAGGCCACACCCTTGTAAAATCAAATAGAAACGCGCAATACACCAATGGCAATCAAGCCTCGCACGAATGTTATCCTAAAAACACCCAAATCTAATCAATCCGCATGTGTAATTATAAGAATCGCGTAGAAGCAAACGCGATAACCCAAATAGATAAATTGAGTGTTAAGCTCCGTATGAGCGATCCCACATCGCCATATGAACAATCGAGTCATCCCCGAAAACAACCGGAAATAGATCCGCATATGTAATTTTAAGGTAGATCACGAACGCGACTGATGATCAGACACCAACCGAACGATCTAGATCGTCCTACTCGACCATAAAACGCCATTCTATCCTCTTCACCAATATAACAAAAACAGTCAGTACCTTAAGCACAAACAAAATAGCGAATTACCCTACCAATACAAAGACCAATGATGAAAGGGTAACAAACCGCATGTCCACTACGGACATATGCGAATCAACAAACCCAAACTGAGGTCTCACAACAAAAACAATAAAAAGAAAAAATAACAATAGAATCAATCACTTATAAAACTTATAAAACAATAGACACAACTCAGCTCATCCAGCCCAGAGCACGAACCCGTTTCCCAATCCTCTCCCAACGATCTAGGAAAGACCACGCTCGAAATAAAAATAAAAACTACGCGATTTCACGCAGCCGCTTAGCAGACGCGCAAAAAGGCATAAAATAAAATGATTAAAATCGCGAAACGTTTCAGTATATTATGTACGTCGGATTTTAAAGTAAAAATAGAAGGAGAATTTGAGAAATTGCAACACGAAGCCCAAAGTCTTACGGAAATTTGCACGTCGAATCTAACTGAAAATAGCACTTGTATGAAACCTGTAAAGATAATTGTACCTAAAGAAAACGTTGTCTATCCGAAAGGACAGAATCCCTTCAGTATTGTAATAACAGTGTTCACGAAAAAAGTGTTGTTTCTTTAGATTCGATAAAAGCAGATATACCAATGGGGTATAACGGGTTAAATAGTGATGATTTTAATAAATGCATTCACGAAGAAAACGTTGTCTATCCGAATTCGATAGAGACGGAAAGAAATTGTAGTAATTGTGAGTCTCGCCCACGCTTCACAGGGGTGACTGTGCCGACGAAACGGGCAGCGCTCGATGGAGGACTGAGGGAGCTCGATTCAGAATTTTTTAGGAAAACTGTGCCTACGGAAAGGATAGAATCTTGTGAAAAAATTAATAATCATGTTATTGCTGAAAGCGTTGACTATCCGAATTCGACAGAGACTAAAATATCAGCAAAAAATAAAGTCAATTGTATAGATTCTGTTGAAACATCGCAATTAATAATGATGAAAGAAGATGAAGAATTTTGTTGCCAAGAATTTGTTGAAACCTTAGTACCTACGAAAGTCGAATCAAATGGAAATACCAGTTTAAAAATTTGTGAATCATTAAAGAATGTACAAACGATCTGTACCCTTGAATCGTCAAAAGTAGAAAATATTAGGAATGATAAAAATAAAGAAACAAGTTTCGAAACCCAGAAGTATAATTCAAAGTGGTATAAATTCATGGACGTTTCTTTAAAACGTTGAACGCCCAGCCTAAATCGATGGAGTTTCTCCCGGGGCCCAAATCCGGGAGTGTAAACAGCGCGGTATGGAAGAGCGGTACAATGCAATGCGTCGTTTAAATGTAACCACAGTTTATTTTGTAATATATGAAAGGATTTTTTTTTTGGAAGATAGGTTTTAGGTTTGGTATTTTTATTTTTAGAAGATATTTTTTTTTGAAGAGTATTAGAACATAATTTTGTGGAAGGTGCTTACAAAGTATAAAGAACCTCGAAATGGGGAATGTGATAAGCGTTCCAAAAACATTCATTATAACAGATCTCATTGCATTTACACCAGAACTTTCAGTTGTCTCAGAACTTTCAAACCATTCCGTCAAGCAGTATTTTTTGCATATTTTTAACATTTTAATTTTCTTTTTTATTTTCTAATATTAAAAAAAAAATTAAATATAAGTATATTTTTAATATTTATTTTTGTTTATTTTATAGTTTATTGTTACTTTCTGTTGTTTATACTGATCATAATTGTGTTGTGTCGCGGAATATTCCTCTAACGTATTCTCTAACGTATAAGGAATATTCCTTAGCGGACACAGTTAGAGATGGAATTCTGAAAGATAGCTGTCATACAAGACGGGATGCGAAGTAGACGCCGACGCAGCATCAAGCGACTCGCGAGGCGATCTACGATAGGCTAAAGCTAAAGCTGCTAACTAAGGGATTTTAGCAAACGCAGTTGCTAACTGCTTCAGTAAAAGCAGAATTAATTTCGACTTAACAGAGAACGGTTGGTTCCTCGTTTAATACTCGAAACAACGCATTATTGTACTTCTTACTTTGATATATAAATAGGCAACGGAAAGTTACCGTTGCTTATAATAAATACTTCCTTTTATATAAATTCGCGTTTCCATCTTTTATTCGAGATCCATCTCCTTATCGGCAAACGATCCCAAAAAATAATAACTTTTAATATTATACCGACTACCGAATAATCCAATTACTCGGTACCGGCATAACATTTGGTGGCAGCGGTGGGATATGCCGAAGTTAAGTGATTCGTGATTTATTAGGACAAAAGTGTTTTGGACAAAGTTGAGAATACTCTGAAGTGACGACTACGACGCGTGCAAGGACACCAGTGTAGTTCGTGAAAACCCGACTAATCTAACGCGAAGACGCAAAGTGAACGTCGGTGCAGGGTGACGTATCGGTCAACCGTTTAAAGTCCCGATTGACGGTGTCACGTCAAGTCGCGGAAAACCGCACAAAGTGTGCAGCCGAGTACGCAAAGCAGCTACTCGAGAAGAAGCCGTCGCGCAACCGTTGCCGACGCACTAAGAACGAACCCAGGAACCAACGAAGAAACGGGTCAACGGCGTCAAGGAAGGCGCCAAGGACCATCGACAGAGAGGAGCCGCAGGACATCAAGTCGGCAACGCGCCGGAACAACACCATGGAAAGGACCGTCTACCAGATCATCTTTCTGTAAGTGGCGGTTACTTTATACTCATACATAGCCAATAAACCAAAGCCTGACAAAAAAAAAAAAAAAAAAATAACATTTTTAGAAAATTTGCAGAAAATATCTCTTGAAATTTTGTGAGCATATTTTAGAGTTTTGTTCACCGCGAAATTAGCAACATGCCGATATTTAGGGGAGCGAAACCGAAACGTAGAGTCAATTCATTAGGAACTGCGACTCCCGGCGAAGAGGCAGACTCCACAGCTGGATTAGCTGCCGCCGTAGGGGAAATAGTATACGAAGCGCGCAGGGCGTTAACAGAGCTCTCGCCGCCGGGACGAATCCCCACCGATAGGCAAGAAGCCGTCGCAGGCCGACTGGACGCCGAGTTCGGCGTAAACCCTCTCAGGGGCACGGCATTTCGCGATAACAATAGTATAGGTAGCGACGACGTGTTCAATATGGCTACTGGCGAACGAACGCCTGAACACCTAGATGAGGACATGGATGAGCGGGAACTCGGAAGTTTGCAAACGATAGATCGCGTAGGTTTCCCGTCAGCTACCGGTACGACGGCACGATCGGTGACTTCGAGAGTACAAGAACGTTTAGAGGCGATCGACCGGAGCCACCGTGATTTGGTAAGAGCTCGACGGCAGTGCGAAAGGCTGCAGCGCGAGCACGAGCAAAGTCGACGCGAACTCGATCGCGAACTCCAGGGGGTTGAAACACCGTCAGCAAGACGAAACTTGGCGAGCACGCTCAACGAGGTAGGTGCAGACGAATACGAACTAATCCACTCCTTACGAGAGCTAATTGCCGAGCTCCAGCGACGGTTAGGAGGAGCAGGGATGGAGGACATCCCGCCCCCCGCACTGCCCCCGAGACGCACGCGGTTCGAAGAGACGCAGAGGCCCTCAAATATGCTCAGCCTCAGCCTCGGAATAAAAATGGTAAAAACGTTGGACGGCAAGGACTCGAAGGCTTTGCCGCTCTTCTTAAAGTCCTGCGAGACGATATTCCGCAGGGTAGCAGAAGAGGAGCATGACACCCTACTGGAGTTGATCGTTATGAGTAAGCTAGAGGGTGCAGCAGCAAGACAACTGCAGCACAAAACCATCAGCACCATGGCGCAACTCAGGAGCGAGTTGGAAGCGTTGTACGGACAACGGAAGTCCCTGGCCGCGCTGCAAATGGAGTTCAGCTCCCTCCGGCAGGGACAGAACGAGGACATCGCCGCCTACGCGGCAAGGACGGAGAGGATCACGGTAGACATCGCCGAAATACTCTGCGAACCGTTGCAAACAGAGGATCAGAGGATCACCGTCGAGAGTGTCACCCGACGAAGCGCACAGGCCAACTTCGAAAACGGCCTGCACGGCCAGGTGCAAGTGCTGGTGCGTGCTAGAAATTACCAAACGCTGCATGACTCTGTGGCAGGGGCCATAGAGATAACCAACATGGTACAGCTAAAGGGAGGGGTAGGTGGAGTATTAAGCCACCCTAGAAGGTCCCAAGGCGCATCACCCCGGCAGGGAGAAAATTGTTTCACCTGCGGAAAACCTGGACACATGGCTCGAGACTGCACCCAGAATACGGGACGAGTAAGCCTACCAGTACCCAGTGAAAACAAGTCAATCCACAATGTGGGAATAACCTGCAATTACTGCCAGAAGAAAGGCCACATGTGGAAGGAATGCCGGAAGAGACTGTCGCAGAATAAAAGCGAGCCAACGCAGCCGCCCCGACAGCCAAGAAACGCAGGCTACAAAGATGCAAAAAATACGGTAACTGCGGGGCCAGATCCAGCCACTGCAGGCGTGAACGCGCTGGGCGCACTGAGACTGAATACGCTAACTGTTCAGCAGAGACCTGCGTGCAAGCAGAAGAAAACAACGCTGCAGCTTCTACAAGTAACGCTGCCGGCGTCGAGTGCCACCGCCAGCAACTTCGATATCGATGCACCGTTGGCCACGACCGGGGTACTCACCCTCAAAGCGGACACCGGAGCGCAGTGCAGCATAATCAAGGAAGGCTGTCTCAAGCCCGAGACCATGGTGAGGAGGTGCTCCGTGGAATTACAGAGTGTGGCGGGCGAAAAATTCACCCCCCTCGGGATAGCTAAAATTGTACTCGAGACACCGGCTCTAAATGTAGAGCATTGGTTCTACATCGTTCCGAACAATGTGCCGTTGAAGGTCAACGGATTCCTCGGCATGGACTTTATCAAGCAGCATAAAGCGGACATCCTGCATGGCGAGATGCTCAAGTTGTATGGGCACTGCATGCCGCTAAGGGACGGCGCGACGAGGATATATTCGTCACCACGCAGTAGAACTGCCGCCACGTGCAAATACATAGGCCTGCTTACAGAGATAAATCTTCCTTCCGGAAACGGGCCTAACGTGGATGCCGCCAAGGAAAATACATTTGTCAGACTACCTACAAGGAGCGGGATCGGCCGAGGCATCATAGAGAGACCCCGTGTCACACCGTCAAGAATCAAAAGAGTGAGTTTAGAAGTTTCTAAATGTGACGGGGAAGTGCAACAGCCGACGGTGACATGCGAGCCGTCGGAGATAGCGAAGACCGTACGTAGCCGCCAGGTCAAGGTACTGCGCGTTAGCTCAGAGAGCACGGGGAAGAAGGCCAAACGGTTTGCGCAGCGCCAACGGAAGCCCGACTTGGTGCCCCCCAGCAGTGAAAAGCAAGCAGCTTGCGCAGGAATAGCGTGCGAATACAACGGTAAATTCCAACTACGAGGGAACAAGCGACAGCGCACGCATGAGGTGCAAGATCGCGCACCCTTTAAGGTCGGATCGAAGGACCTAGGATCGCAACCCTTGCCTGGGAAGACCGTAAAATCGGGGCATGGGTCCAGTAAAATGCAGAAAGCCGGTAAAAGAAATACTGTTGCAGATGCTCTTAGTCGCACATATGCGACCACACGAGCCCAAGTAGGACAGGACAGAAAGTCCCACAAAAAAGAGAATGATAGCGCAATCGGGTATACGAACAGCCGCACAAAGCGGAGAGTCGAGGATACCCAAGGCAACCACTATAACTCGTCAGAGCGAGAGGCTAAACTCGCCCACGAGAAAGAGAAGTGGAGATGCCGACAGACAAAATGCTAGCGGAAGGAATAGCCCAGTCCAGCAGGAGTCAATGTAACGCGCCGCTGATGGTCGTGGCTAAGAAACCCGATGCCGCCGGAGTGAAGAAAATGCGCGTAGTGGTAGACTTTCTGAAGTTGAACGAAGCCACCATCGGAGACTTGTACCCACTGCCCAATATCACCGAAATATTGGACCAGTTCGGACGGGTCCGATATTATACGACTTTGGATCTCGCCTCTGGATTTCACCAAATTCCGATGGCGCAGGAAAACATAGAAAAACGGCATTTTCTACTCCGCGGGGTCATTTTGAATCCATTCAGATTGAAGAACGCACCACCGACTTTTCAGCGGCTGATGAACTCCGCGTTAGCAGGACTACAGGGCGTCAAATGCTATGTGTACCTCGACGACATAGTACGACTACGGAAACGGAACTACTTGCGATAGTATGGGCCCTAGCTCAATTCCGGCCATATATTTAAGGTACCCGTTTCACAGTAGTGCCGGACCACCAACCGCTCACCTGGCTGTTCGGAGTAAAGGACCCAGGTTCGAGATTGATGCGTTGGAAAATTAAATTGGCGGAACATGAGTTTAACGTAGAGTACAAGGCAGGAAAGCGCAATACGAATGCAGATGCGCTAAGTAGAATATACCTTACTACGAGGGCCCAAGCAAGAGCGAGGAGCGAAGTCCGTATGTCGAAAGAGGACAGCACGACGGGGCAAGGAGGCACAACGAATGACTGCACAAAGCGGACGGCCGAAGATACCCCGTATAGCCATAGTAGCTCGCTGGAGCGAGAGGTCAAGCTCGACCGCGAGCGAGACGAGGACAGCAAGCGCCCGGGTACGGACAGCCGCACAAAGCGGAGAGCCGAGAATACCCCGGGCCAGCCTAGCAACGCGGCAGAGAGAGAGGCCGCGCTGGCCAATGCGCCAGAAGAGGATAGAGAGATTCGCAGCGTGCCTGCAGAACGCTCTACTGAACCCCACAGCCCCGCCGAAAAGCCGTGCGGTCGGGGAAGGGGCAGACCACGCAAGCAAGCAACGCAAGCCACTGGTAAGACTGCGAGCACCGCTAACAAGGATAGAGCGGGCCCAGCACAGCATGGCGGACCCGCGAAGCGCGGAAGGCCGCGAAAGGCAAACGTTGCAAGGCCGCTCGAGAGAGAGGGCGACCCAACGGCGGAGCCACCGGTGGGCACACCGAGTGCAGAAACTGCGGGCCGAGCACCACACGAGCCTGCTGAGGAAGCGAGGCAAGGCGGAGGCCACAGCCCGCGAACCTCCGGCAGCACAGACGGAGACAGCGTTACGAAAGAGCGCAGCGACTGCCGCAGTGGCGTAGCCATTCCCTTCCTCGAAGATCGCATAAAAATCATAAAGGAATACCACGACACCCCCATAGGAGGGCATCAGGGTATCAGGCGTACGCTGCATCGGATCCGGACCAAGTACGACTGACCCGGCATAAGAAGGGACTTGGAAAAATATATAACATCCTGCGAATCCTGCCAGAAAAATAAAATCGGGAAAACGGAACGAGTACCGATGGTGGTAACTGACACTGTTGGAAAATCAGCTGGCGCACGGCGATCGATAATCGTCGTGCGCCTACTTGTTGCGCTGCTCTACCACGCGTTGTTCGGTTGAGTCGAAGATAGCCGAGGCATGGGCTTCGCGAAGCCGAGGATGCGCCTTGTTGGCACGCCGCGTCGAGCGAGAGGATGTCTCTCTCGCTTGACTTCGGTTTCGCTCACCGGCTATCTCGCTCAACTGACTCCAGCGCCCAACGAAACTTTCATACTCGCAGCCATCTTGAGAATTTGGCACTTTGGCGACACACATCCCTTCGGACAGCACGCGCATCTTTGAACTTCTCGGACCTTTTCACCAACCTTCTACATCGGCATCGCTCAACAACACTCACCAGGACTCATTGCTCAAGGTAAGAGTGCTCTGGCACAATTATGCGTAATTCAATACCAGTGCGGAGAAAATATGGTACATCAGCACTTGGCCTCACTCTTGGCGTGCGCTGCAGCACATGCTGCACCACGTTTTGCATCAATTCTTTTGCCAGATAATTAATACAATTATGCTGGAGTTTATATTCACTGTGCTTTCCTCCCGGAAATCTGCTGGGAAAGCACAGTGACTATCATTGCTCATTTCGTGCATCCTCATTCTATGTTGTATTGTGCTACGCAGTACTGACTGCGTAGCTGGTTTCACACACAGGCTTAGCACTCAAGCAAGGTTATTGCAAATGCTCTCATTAATTCACTGCAGCCACTTTGCAATACACTGCTGAGTGGTTGCAGTGAATTACACACAAACATTTTCGCACTCAATGGTATCAGCGTGTCGTGCTGCGTAGCTCTCGCTACGTTGCACGCACCGCTGTCTCAAGTTTAAATTCAGCACGCAATTAATATAATTGTGTGCTGCTCACATTTAAATTCAAAACCATTTATTCTGTTTATATCCAATTTCTCATTTTCCAATTTTGGTGCATTTATTTTCATTATTTTGTTATTTTCTAAATTTAACTTATTTTGACATGTGTCCTTTTTGTTTTCTAAATTTATAATCAAATTGTATTTTTGAGTGCAACTAAGGAAGGTACAAAATAAACCACTTTCTCTGTTTTCCATCTACAAGTCTGGTTTTATTTCACCCTGTCTTGAGTGAAGACTCATTATTTCCAATACATTCACAGGTTCAAGATCTGTCAAACTACACCATCGGACGGATTTCTCAAACAGACACCCCATCGAGGTCATTTGAAAAAGTCGCGGTCGACATCGTCGGACCACTACCGGAAAGCGCTTCCGGGAAAAAATATATACTCACGTTCCAGGACTCGCTTACAAAATACATCGCAGCGATTCCACTGCCAAACCAAGAGGCTTCGACAGTAGCAAAGGCGCTCGTAGAAGAATTGATTTGCCGAAACGGAACACCGGAAATAATATTACCAGATCAGGGTACGAACTTCCTCAGCTCGACCTTCAAAGGAATGTGTCGACTGCTGCGAATCAAGAAGATACAAACGACGGCCTACCATCCGGAATCAAATGGCGCGCTAGAAAGATCGCATCGCACCCTCGCTGAGTACCTAAAAAATTTCATAGATGAGGATCAAGGAAATAGGGACGAGTGGCTGCCGTATGCGATGTTCACGTACAACATCACTCCACATACGGGGACCGGACTGTCGCCCCACGTGTTGGTGTACGGACGCGAGGCCGAATTGCCGACCGCCGTGAAATAAGAACCACGCAGCACTTATGCCTACGATGACTACGTCCACGAGTTACGCGAGCGATTACGCGCCGCATGGACTGTAGCACGAGACAACCTGGAAGGCGCGAAAAGACGGTCGAAGACTACATACGACCATGGCGCACAGGTGCAGGAGTACCGCGTCGGCGAACGCGTACTCTTTCGTGACGAGACGGTGCGAAGGGGGCGGTCGCCAAGACCCCGAAGTGGAGGGGTCCTCACGAAATAATAGAGAAGAGCCCCCCCGTCAACTACGTGGTCCGGAAGGGACGTAAAATCCAGGCGGTGCACGCAAACCGCCTGAAGCTCTTTATCGAGCACTAATAGCTCAGGAATTGAGGAATTCGAATACTTATAGCTAGTTAAAGCTAAATATTAGCTAGAAAATAAATGTGGGAAGGAGCCTCTCAGGATGCAGGGTAGGGAGCTCCAATAAAATAGAAGAGGTCTTAGGAGACCTAATTTTATCAACTGGAAAAAGAGCGTATACATATCGGGAAAATATATTGAACAAAACCATTTCATTACGCAATCCGAAGGGGACGGAATACTGTGACCGTGCCAGAAAAGCACCACGAAAAATGTATAGCGTAATAATACTGACACAGGATAGTGTTCGGCGTAGAGTGTAAAAAGGATACCGCGCACACTCTATTCGGTTGATATACACATGTTAATGAGCCTCAGAGTGAGGAAGAAGGCACGCGTAGACAATCTAGTCCCAACGCTGAATAGAGCACAGAAAGGCCTACAGCGAAAATGGACACAGATAACGGCGAGAAATGCGCGAAAAGGGTTGTCGAAATCACACATCCCTTAATCGTTCCAATATAACAGCAAGGACGATGGTTATACGTCGCGCCAACCCCGGTCCCCATAGGAATAAATTGTGGGAAAATTCCCACTCAGCACGAAATATTAAATTATTCGGGAATACTGGCTTTGGTAGGCGTATGTATAGTAACCGCCCGAGATTTCAGCATCAAAACCATCGGGCGAACATCGCAGATCATACAGGAAAACTACCTCCCGTCGTTTAACTTGACATTAACGGAGATCGAAGCTCGGGCACCCCCGCCGCAGACCGAGAGGACCATCCCACTACAGAGCGTGCTGCGAGACCCCGAAGAGCTTCGGAAGCTCGGAGCTCGAGCCGACCAAATCATGGACAACCTCCATACTGCCGGAGACGGGATGCAACACATCCACAACCTGAGTTTCTACTCCTTGGGCGCTATAGCGCCGATCGCCTTGGTTGGCTACGTTCTGCTTAAATGTTACAGGTACAAAAGAAACAGAACACCACCGAGCACTAGAGAAGCAATAACCCCGGCAGCCGCCGAGGTAACTATCAACCTCGAGCCTCTCGGACGACAACAGCCAGAGGAACGACTTCGAACCGAGCTGGCCAGGTTATGCAATCGTACCCCCAACCGAGAACGACTTGCTCGACTTGAACGACGCTAGCAAACAAAAATGAAACATTTTACACACATATTATATATCATATATCAAATCGTAAAATTGTATTAAAATTGTAAGGTACGGGAAACCAACTGAAGAAAAAATTTTTTTTTGAAAATTTTTCCTTTTAAGGGGGGAGGGATGTTGTGTCGCGGAATATTCCTCTAACGTATTCTCTAACGTATAAGGAATATTCCTTAGCGGACACAGTTAGAGATGGAATTCTGAAAGATAGCTGTCATACAAGACGGGATGCGAAGTAGACGCCGACGCAGCATGAAGCGACTCGCGAGGCGATCTACGATAGGCTAAAGCTAAAGCTGCCAACTAAGGGATTTTAGCAAACGCAGTTGCTAACTGCTTCAGTAAAAGCAGAATTAATTTCGACTTAACAGAGAACGGTTGGTTCCTCGTTTAATACTCGAAACAACGCATTATTGTACTTTTTACTTTGATATATAAATAGGCAACGGAAAGCTACCGTTGCTTATAATAAATACTTCCTTTTATATAAATTCGCGTTTCCATCTTTTACTCGAGATCCATCTCCTTATCGGCAAACGATCCCAAAAAATAATATGATAACTTTTAATATTATACCGACTACCGAATAATCCAATTACTCGGTACCGGCATAACAATTGTGTTCCGAATAAAATTATTATAAATTACCTCAAAAATCCTGTTTTAATTGGACAAGAATAGTGTCACCCGTAAACGGGTGACGGGGCCCCTGTGGAAACATAGCCGTCACCCATATCTGGGTGACGCGGCGTTCAACGTGTTAATACAGAAACTCAGTATATCAAATATTTCTCGCAAATTTACATCTTTTATACGCGAAAGATTCTGTTACACGATATCTGAAGCTGTAATGCACGATCCACTTGATCGAATCAAAGAATTATTAAGACTCGACGAATTAAGTAAAGAAGAGAGGAAAAGTATTGAAACCCTTTTAAAAGAAAGCTTTCATTTATATCAAGTACCGGGAGATATGTTGACGTGTACTACTATATTGCAATATCGAATTCCTACAATAGACGATTTTCCTATAAATACGCGAGGCTATCGGTGGCCTGAGTACACTAAACAGGAAATCGGGAAACAAATTGAAGATATGCTCGAAAAGGGAGTAATCATACCCTCCACATCACCATACAATTACCCTGTGTGGGTGGTACCTAAGAAATCCGACTGTCAAGGTAATAAAAAAGGGAGAGTAGTATTCGACTACCGATCACTGAATGAAAAGACAGTCGCTGATGCGTATCCCATACCAAATATTAATGATATATTAGACCAGTTAGGAGACGCAAAGTATTTTTCAGGTTTGACCTAGAGTCGGGATTCCATCAAATTAAAGTTTCAGATGAAGATCGTCATAAAACGGCCTTCACTACACCACGTGGTCATTATGAGTTCTTTAGAATGCCATTCGGGCTACGGAACGCCCCTCCTACATTTCAAAGAGCCATGGACCTCACGTTGAGTGGAATCCTCGGGAAAGGCGTATTTGTTTATTTAGACGACATTGTTATTTATGCTCGCAGTCTCGAAGAACATGAGAATATATATCGCGAATTGATTAAACGACTAGAAGCCGCGAATTTAAAATTGCAACCGGATAAATATGAATTTTTAAAAAGGGAAGTCGCGTATCTTGGACACATAATCGGGAACAATGGAGTTCGCCCCGACCCTAAGAAATTAAAAGTAGTACGTGAATACCCTGTGCTTAAAAATATCAAAAATATTCGACAATTCTTGGGACTAACAGGTTATTATAGGCGGTTTATAGAAGGATACGCCAAGATCACGAAACCCCTGATATCTCTCTTACGTAAAGAAAATAAATTCGAATGGGGACTTGGACAACAAGAGTCATTTGAAATATTCAAAGAAAAACTTTGTACAGCTCCAGTCTTACAATATCCTGATTTTTCTAAGCCGTTCATTTTAACTACAGACGCGTCGGGTTATGCTATCGGTAGCATCCTCTCACAAAGGGAAATGAATAACGACCATCCATGCGCCTACGCCTCTAGAGCTTTGAGTGAAGTAGAAGAAAGATACGATACGTACGAAAAGGAAGCATTAGCTACAGTGTATTCTATACTTCATTTTCGGCCGTATTTATATAGGCATTATTTTACAGTAGTAACCGACCATAAACCACTGCTATGTTTCGACGGGCAACGGACGGTAATTAAAAATTTTGCGTTGGAGTCTAAAAATCGCAGAATACGAATACGATGTAGTATATAAAGCCGAGAAAACTAATGTTAATGCTGATGCACTTTCGAGAAATCCAGTTGAAGAAACAACCGCGAATGACTGTATTTTCTTTATTCAAATAAATCCCGTAACTGGCAATCGTACGAAGCCCAAGCATCAACTGACGGATGCAGAGATAACTCGATTATTAGAAAAGCAATCTGATAACGATGAGGATATTATGGAAAATTACCAGGATCATACATTACGCAATTATGAAATAGATGAATGTAATTGGGATCAGGAATCTGTTGACTCTAATGAGCAACCTACGGAACTTATTTTTCCATGTGGGTCACTCAAAATATCATCCGACCACGAAACGTTTCAGGCGCGTATAGAAGACGAGGTGGATTTACCTAATACGTCGGTAAATAACCCAGGTAGTATTGACCCTATAGTATATCTGGAAACATCTACAAACAATACCTATTCTAGCCATGAAAAGCCGACCGATGAAATTATACTCGACGTTAATAACCCACGAAACGAAACGAAACGAGCGTACTAGTCCAGAGAAAACGTACCCCTAAACGTCTCGAAGTAAGCGATACCGAGTCCTCGAGCGACGAAGAACTCGAACTCGAAGCAACGAAAACTCGTGAGCTTCCCAAAGGAAGGATTATAGCCTCCAACATTAAACAATTACGCGATTTATTCCATACTCGTAGAGATAACCTGGTTTATTTTGTTTCTACCAAATGTGAACCTATCGATAGAGGAGCGATAGCACTCCGCGATAATTATGATTTTTCACATTAAAAAAAATTTAAAGTTGAAAAAGGCTCAATCAATTGCAAAACGAAGTAATAGATTCAATATAGCCCTACCAATCACCGACGGTTCCGGTAAAGGACCCACATTAGTCTTAGGAAACATAGTAGAAACATTGAAAAATGCTCGAAATTTAATCGACAAATTGTCGCTCCAAACTATTAGTATCGCAAAATCAGATTTTATCTTGAATATACCTTGGCAAAATGTTATCACACAAATACGATTAATTTTTGCACAGAGTGAAGTAAAAGTTATTATTTGTAACGGGCTAAAGTTATTATTTGTGAATTATTGAGGAGATGCAATCTTCAGCTATAGGGGGACACAGAGGTGTCAGCAAAACATACAATAGAATCCGTCATGAATATTACTGGAAAAATCTAAAAGCTGACGTTCAATTATATATTCAACGATGTTTACAATGTCAATTAAGAAAACTAGTTCGCGTAAAAACTAAACAGCCAATGATCATAACGGATACTGCTGCCATCGCTTTTGATAAAATTGCTATTGATATAGTAGGCCCTTTACCGAAAACCAAGCAAGAGAATGAGTATATATTGACCATTCAAGATCAATTAACAAAATATTCTGTGGCTATTCCTATACTTAATGCAAAACCAGTAACTATTGCGGAAAAAAATGTCAAATGTTTCATTTGTTATTTTGGGTCGCCTAAGGCAGTGTTTACTGACCAAGGTAGCAACTTTTTAAGTAAATTTCTAAAGCAAATAGCGAAGTTGTTTAAAATTCGGAAAGTTAGAACCATCGCTTTTCACCCCCAATCCAACGGATCATTAGAAAGATCTCATCACGCACTTGGGGAATATCTCAAGCAATTTACAACGAATTAAAGCGATTGGGACAAATGGGTTGAAATGGCTACTTATAATTACAAATATAAATGTACACAAAGGTACCAAGCATACACCCTATGAAATGGTATTCGGAAAAATAGCCCGAGTCCCCTCTGGGATGTCACCATCGGATATGGAGAAAATTGCTACCTACGACGACTATTTAACCCAATTAGCCACGCAAATTCACGATATACAAGAAATTGGTCAACAAAATTTGATTAAATCTAAAGAAAAATCGAAACAATATCAAGATCGCCAAATAAATTTAATTGAATTTAAAATCGGCAGATCAGTATTTTTGTTGAAAGGACCTAAAGCTGGAAAACTTGGTGACCACTATACTGGTCCACATGAAATAACAGCTATATTAAAAAAAGGCAATGTACGTATTAAACTTCCAAAAAGAGACGTGATAGTACATTCAAATAGATTAAGGAAATCAAAAATTCTATTGTAGATTCTATCTTCAGTGATTGTTGCTATAAAAATAAAATATTATAAAATAAAATAAAGAAAAAAAAAGGAGGCTAAATTAAATTGAATTCGATTCAGGAATAATAAAGGCTCCTTAAAGAATATTTATTCAATTAGTAGAGTATTAACGCTATATTAACAAAACTAAGAATAATAAAGATTTGCATCGCTATAAAATTAATCAGTTACATCTACCAGGTCTATAAATATGAAACCGGAATTTGCCCATAGATAGCCCTAGCTGTCAATGTAGTTACCGTTATTGCTGTTATAGTTACCGCTGATCAATTAAATGTGACACAAGAAGCCGTCTCCATACGTTTAAAAGCCATGGGAAAGATCCAGAAGATGGGAAAATGGGTTCCACATGAACTGAATGAAAGACAGCAGGAAAACCGAAAAGACACTTGCGAAATGCTGCTCACCAGGTACAAATGAAAGTCATTTCTCCATCGAATTGTGACTAGCGATGAAAAGTGGATATATTTTGAGAATCCTAAGCGTAAAAGATCATGGGTAACTCCAGGCGAAACATCGACATCGACTGCAAGGCCAAATCGCTATGGACGGAAGACAATGCTCTGTGTTTGGTGGGATCAGAAGGGTGTGATCTATTATGAGCTGCTAAAACTTGGCGAAACCGTTAATACTGAACGCTGCCGACAACAAATGATCGATTTGAATCAAGCTTTGCGTGAAAAACGACCAGAATATCAAAAAAGGCAACACAAAGTGATTTTGCTTCATGATAATATACCATCACACACAGCAAAACTGGTCAAGGAAACGATTGAGGCGTTTAGTTGGGAAATACTTTCGCATGTGGCTTACTCACCAGACTTGGCTCCGTCCGATTACTACTTATTCGCATCGATGGGACATGCACTTGCTGAGCAGCGCTTTACTTCTTACGAAAATGTACGAAAATGGCTTGATGACTGGTTTCCTCAAAAGAGCAACAGTGTTTTTGGCGTTGCATCCACAAATTGTCAGACAAGTGGGAAAAATGTATAGCTAGCGATGGGCAATACTTCGAATAAAATATTTTTTATCATTTTCATACAATAAACGTGTATTTTCTATACAAAAATTCCGGTTTCATATTTATAGACCTGGTATATGGTAGTTGTTGGATAATCAGCTGGCGCACGGCGATCGATATTCATCGTGCGCCTACCTGTTGCCGTGCCTGAGCACACGACTCTCGGTTGAGCCGAGGATGGCCGAAGCAGGGCTTCGCGGAGCCGAGGCTGTGCCTCGTTGGCACGCCGCGTCGAGCGAGAGGATGTCTCTCTCGCTTGACTTCGGTTTCGCTCACTGGCTACCTCGCTCAACTGACTTCAGCGCCCAACGACGCTTTCATACTCGCAGCCATGTTGGAAATTTAGACACTTTCGCAACAGCATCGAGGAACAGCACACACAGCGCACTTTTTGGACCTTTCTTGTTGGCTTCTATGACTGGATTCACTCATCACTAGCTCTCAACAGGACTCAAAATCAGGTATGAGTACATTGTTATAATTTACCGTAAATTCAATGGCAATGAGGAGTTGGATGCTCATCGGTACATCAACATTTTTGGTCTCACTTTTTGGCGGCATTGCAGCACATGTCACGCCACGTTTTCTCTCAACATAGTTTGCCGGTATAATTAATATAATTATGCAGGTGTACTATATTCACTGTACTTTTCCCCAGGACATCTGCTGGAAGAGTACAGCGACTATACACTGCTCATTTTGTGCATCCTCATTATGTGTTGTATTGTGCTACGCAGTGCTGCCTGCGTAGCTAGTCTCATGCGTGTAGAGCACTCAAGCAATTTCAATTGCAAGTGCTCTCATTTGTTCACTGCAACCTCTCTTCATTAAGCTACTGAGAGCTTGCTGTGAATTGTTATACCACCTTACGCACTCATTTATCTCATAGCGTGGCATGCTCCGCAGCACTGGCTGTGGTGCGTACACTGCTCTCAGCACATGCAGCACAATTAATATAATTGTGTGTTGCAACAGCTCAAATTAAATTCAGCCACATTAATAAAATTCAGTTGTTAATTCTCAGGATTTTGGTGCATTATATTATTTTGTATTCTTTCTAAATTTGGTCTCTCTTGTATTTATTTTCACTTTATAATTTTTCTAATAGTCACAATTTAATTGTATTTGTGCGAAAGGTTCAATAAACCACTTTCTCCAAATTCCATCGACAAGTCTGGTTTATTCTCACCCTGTCATCGAGTGAAGCTTCATTAGTTTCAATATATTTCAGATCTGTCAAACAACACCATCGGACGGAATCTCAAACAGTAGTATTAAAGTGCACTCAAAAGAATAATAAATTAACAAATGGAAAAGAAAAAAAATTATATATATATACATATATTTTAATTAATAATCCATATATGCTTCCCTAATAAGTAACGATAACAATATTAATAACAATAATCATGTATAATTTTGAGAAATATGCTATTTTACTTGGACCAACCGTGTGGAAGTATTACTATGGAGAAAAGGCCTGGCTTTTGAATAGATTAAATATAGACCCTAGACACAGTAGTATTCCAAAGTAAACAAACTGGACTTTTTACTTTAAGGACGGACTGGGAAACTCTGGGAATTACCACGACCGGATTCGAAAACAGAAGTAAAGTTAATAAAAAGTACGTAATAATAATAATAATATTTCAATAGTACGATAGTAATATGATGACAGTAATGATAATCCTGTCATAATAATAGTTGCGACATATGAGATACCCTAGTCTCTTGGGAATCAATAAATAATTTAATACTCATAATTAAACATTGAAAAAGAAAAAATATTTAGTATAGACTAATAATAACAGCGACAGTTGCAATAAAAATCATAGTAATAATAATAATTACGTTTCCTACTCTTGAACTATAAATTGCGAAGCTTGTGTATATTCACACTTTAATCACGTCAAGAAAAGGGCCACGTGGGAAATTTTTGTTTGAACAAATCCGTTTAGACAGCTATCACAATTGGCGAGTTACATTTTTAGACCCCGCAGAATTAGCTGCGGCAGGGTTTTATTATACTGGAATAGATGACGAAGTTACTTGCTTTGACTGTAGGATGATTATTAAAAATTGGGAAGTAGATGCTATCCCTATGAAGGATCACAGTAGATGGCAAGGACAATGCCGATTTGCACGAGGTATTCCCTGCGGAAACGTACCCATCGGGATAGACCCACGAAAGATTCCTTTTCCTTGCAACGTTTCGACTCTCGATTGGAAGTGTTGTGCCGCGAACTAATTCTTTGTATATTATTTCGCCATTGTTCCTCCTTGGCGTGAGGCCCACTCACCAAAATAGAAAAAATGTGCAAACGTAAGCAACGAGCTGCCAGCAATGACTGCTGCGAGCTCGAGCTACGACTTGCTGGAATTCGCATGCAAATATTATTATGAAATCCATTTCGACACTCGATTTCGGTCAATGGGGCAAATAACTGCTTTGCCGAAATCAGTCTCAAGTTTAACATCAACCTGAACGGTTGATCGCGGGTCGGACTCGCCCGAAATATAAAATTCTATCAGTAGATTCAGATGCGAGAGGTTGGTTCCTCGTACGGGCTTGAAACCACATTTTATTGTATTACTCTTTTATCGACTTTTAAATAGACAACGGGAGGTTACCGTTGCCTATAATAAATATTCCCATTTTTACATAAATTCACGTTTACACAAATTACTCGAGTTCCATCTTCTATTCGGCAAAAGATCCCAAAATAATAACTTTTTAATATTATACCGATTACCGAGTTATCCAGATACGCGGTAACGGCATAACAGAAGTAAGAGTCAACGTGACCTCCGACTTTCACGACGACAAACCTCCGTAAAGGAGTTCATTGACCCCATCGTATCCAGCTTTTAAAAATTATAGAAAACGATTCGAAAGTTTCACCTTTTGGCCCGAAATCTACGCGTTATATCCTACACGATTAGCTTCCGCCGGATTTTTCTTTTCGGGAAAAGAAGAACAAAACGAACTAACATGTTTTCATTGTGGAATAATGATGGGAAATTGGAAATTTAAAGACGATCCTTGGGAACAGCACGCTTTTTGGTACCCAAATTGTCGGTACCTGCACATGACTTTGGGGATCTCGCCACCCACTCTATACCCAGGTAGGTCTCTGGTCACGTCTAGTCCGCTGCCTCGTAGTCCTACCACCCCACCACCATCTCCCGTTGACAAAAATGATTTCTCTAGACTCCCAACCCCCTGGTCGAGAACATTAAATCTATCCTCCATATCCATAACTGTACTCGTCTCTAAATAAAATAAATTAAAAATGAAAGAAACGAAAACATACATATATATTTTTGCATATATCAGTATGATTAATAAAACCTGCACACCCACGCATGCAAATAGCATACGTTTTCGCAGGAAAAATAATACTGTATTACATATTAATCCAAATTTTATGTTCCCTAGAAAAATGGTAAGCTAATAACTGGAAATAAGATTCTGCAAGTCATTTACTCAAATATGCACCAATCAGTACTAGTTATTACAACAAGTTGTCTACGTGCCCCCTGAGTGGAACGATGTGGCCGCTGTCATCTTGGACGGGGAAAGAGTCCTCCTCCGTTAACTATGAGGAAGCAACGATCTACGTGAAAAGACAACATTTCAACACCAGAAGAACGAGACACATGACCTCGAAGATCCTCACAAACTTCGAGAACATCAAAATTTGGAAAAAATTTTAAGAACTTCGAGAACACCAAGATCTTCAATATCTTCCGACATTCAATAACTTCGAGAATTTAAAAACTTCAAGAACTTCGAGACTTTCGAAGCTGTAATAACTCTGAAGGACTTTAAGAACTTCTGGAACTGCAGACAGTTCTGCACTTACACACTGCTGCGGCAACAGAAAGAAACAATCTGCACCTATCCCGGACCATACAAAAAAAAAACTACACATGACCAAACTGAGAACATGGAAAACTTTCAAGAACTCTAAAACTTCAATCATCCGAAGAAATTCAATAACTTCACGAACTTCAGAGCTTCGATATCGCAAAGAACTTCAACAAATTTAAAAACTCCAAGAACTTCAAGAACCACTACAACTTCAAACATTCTAATAACTTCAAGAACTTCAAGAACTTCAAAAGCTTTTTCGCTAACAACGACGCATCAAAAACGTATGATAAAAAATTATATATGTACATTTAGCAATACATCGGCACCATTAGAATTCAATTAACCACATCAAGTGCCTGAGAAAGAAAAATATTATATCAAGTAATTAAAAAATGTAATCGCACTACCATTAAAAGAAGTAAGTAAATTTAGGAAAGGATGTATAACACGAAAGTATCTTAGTAACAAATAAGTAAGCAAATAAGAAATCTGGAACAGAACCAATTAATCTAGTAATGGAAGTAATCCATTAATTTAACATAAAAGGAAATTATTCCGGGAAATAGATTCCTACGAATGCGTAATTAATCAGTAATTGTATGGAAGGCACGTTACGAATATTAATATTAAGAAAAAATATATAATATATATATATATATATATATATATGTCTACCGTCTCTTTGCTACAAGTAAATTCAATTAAATCCTTGCTAAAAAAGAGAGACAACGAAAGCGGTCGCCAATCATAGATTCCAATTCAGTTCATTGAAAAACATAATAATATTTACTAATTGCAAAAACAAAAGGAAGTAACTGCATGTTCGTTAGTAGTATGTGTACACCTTTGCTCCATCCCACTCCTTCCCCCACCACGCGGCTACCCCCACCACCTCACTTTTCCACCACCGCGCTACCCACTCTGCTTGACCAGTGTCGGTAACATGGAGATGGTGAAGTGAGGTGGTGTGGGTACCTTGGTGAACAAGGAAGAGTAGAGATAAGAGTAGGATGGAGCATAGGTGTACACATACTTGGAATAAAATATTTGACTCACCCTTGTGCTGGCTGCAGCTGTGACGACTCTCCAGAGTGACGACACACACACACACACACACACACACACACACACACACACACACACACACACACACACACACACACACACACACACACACACACACACACACACACACACACACACACACACACACACACACACATACACACACACACACACACATATTCTCTCTCTCTCTCTCACTCACTTACTCACTCACTCAAAAACCACAGCTATGCGTACGGGTAATACGGATTACTCGCACCCATGGACCTTGGGCACCGTCGGGCGTGGGCATCCGTATCCCGATCAGCGTATCATTACCACGCGCTGCTTCGATCGGATCTAGATTTCCGGCCTCGTCAATTAAATCATCGAGACCGAATACTACACACTTTACAAGCAGCACCGGTAACGCACTAATCAACGGCTCTGGGTAAAATAGGTGCTGCCAATCGATGTATATCGATTCCTCGAAATCGACTAGCAGTACCTCACAGTACCCGTCATCATCCGTGTCGATGATCGACCCGCGCATAGTCCTTTCATTCCATACAACCACACAGGACACTCCAGCGCACAAATCACTTATTAAAAATCGTCTCCGCTCAGATTGCTCCTCGATATATAACTTATATAAATAGGCCTCCAGTCCGCACAATTCCGCGCACATCACCTCCGACCGCAGACACATCGTATTATCGTCGGTGTCGCATACTACCCGACACACAAAAGCCGCCGCTAGATCGTGGCCTAGATTTAGTGGGTACATTTTAGTGAATAGAAATTCAGACTTTCGTCGCGCACTGCTAAAGACAGACTGGATGCTCCGGATGAGGCTGGCGGTGATCACAGTGTTTGAAGATAACAAACCCCCTCTGAGTCATAACTAGGTGTGCAGCGCTTTGAATCCAATGTCAGCAGTTTTGCACGTGCGTACCGCTTTGCGCTGTGTTTCTCGTGAAGCGAATGCTCTGCAGTAAAAGATACAGAATATGATACCGTGCCGCGAGAGACCTCGATTATAATGTATATATAATTATAAAAGAAGAGACACAGTAAACCGATGTATTTGTTTTTAATTAATCAATATTTTATTTAAATCACTTTACAGATATTTACCGTCGTATGCAACATCCCTGCAAACACGGTAATCTTCGCTCGGAGACTCCTCTACCGTTAAATTTATTTTTATCACTGTCTGATCGTCGAGAGGCAAAAGCATTGTAATATTCACGCACTAATCTGTCGTTTTTCGTTACATTATCGCTAAAGAGATTATTAAATCGCGACATGGTGAAGCCGCACGACATAAGGTGTAGGAATACGATGCAAAATTGTCCACACACATCCGACGTATTACTCTGTAGCTGCTTGAGGCCGTACTGATAGAACTGGCAGTTCCTTCGTAGTCGGGCGAGATGTTGCGGTATAACCGGTGGTAGCCCGTAGCTATCAAAGTACATTCCTTTTCCATGATGGTTAACGTACATGGCGATCCAATGCTCTCCAGGTCCGTCGTGGTTATCCGTGTTAACTACGAGTCCGGCTGGTAACGACCATACACGAGGAATTCTGTCAGCCGGGTATACGCCAACGGTTGAAAGTGGTAGATACTGCAGACTCTCGTAGATTTGTCTAGTGTTCATGCTGAACACATAGTCAATGATTAAATGATGACCGATACGCTTTGAAAGACGTATATATATGCAAAATTTATTTCACAGCGTCGTCGATCGTGTCACGACCACATGATGAAGATTTCTCCTCTTTTTTATTCTCTTCCTCTTCGTCTGCTGACCAAACATCCATGTATGATTCTCCTTTAAATGGATGCTCGCGAAGCCAATTTTTTATTTGGAAAGCCTGGTGCATTGCACAATGCGAAGACGCTGTATCGTTTATCATAGCGTGTCTGAAGCATTTTCGCAAAGATTTCGGCATAAATGTGTACGATGGGGCGCCCTCCTCATCCTCCAGGTTGGAAATTTCACGACTCGTGATATCGCAAAGAAGTATAGCCTTCTCGTGACCGCGTGTATAGATGCGTCTTGATTTTCGCGAAATTTCACGCAAGTTAGCGTATACCTGTTTACAGCTCACATCGCCCTCGTACCACTCCATACCGTGAAAATATTTCGAGAGAAAATTATTCTGGCTTCTCGATTGCTGTGGTAATTCGGCAAAGTGACACGGCGGTGCAACGATCCAATGAGCAGAGTACGGTCTATCCACTGCTACCACAGCAATTTCTTTCGGAATAAATTCCGAGTCTTTACCACGCATTCCCTGTATATCCACGACGATATCCATTTTCACGTCTAATCCGTACAGATGACCGAGTTCGACTGATTAGTTACTCGCGGACACGCTTCTACGTGTTGTTATGCCGGTACCGGGTAATTAGATTATTCGGTATTCGGTATAATATTAAAAAGTTATTATTTTTCGGGATCGTTTGCCGATAAGGAGATGGATCTCGAGTTATCGATGAAAACACGAATTTATGTAAAAGGAAGTATTTATTATAGGCAACGGTGACTTTCCGTTGTCTATTTAGAAGTAAAGTAAGAAAGTACAATAATGCGTTGTTTCGAGAATTTCACGAGGAACCAACCGTTCTCTCTTAAGTCGAAATTAATTCTGTCCCTTCGTAAAGCAGTTGCTAACTGTCTTCACGAAAATCCCTTAGTTGGCAGCTTTAGCTTTAGCCTATCGTAGATCGCCTCGCGAGTCGCTTCATGCTGCGTCGGCGTCTACTTCGCATCCCGTCTTGTATGACAGCTATCTTTCAGAATTCCATCTCTAACTGTGTCCGCTAAGGAATATTCCTGAGAATACGTTAGAGGAATATTCCGCGACACAACATCCCTCCCCCCTTAAAAGGAAAAATTTTCAAAAAAAAATTTTTTCTTCAGTTGGTTTCCCGTACCTTACAATTTTAATACAATTTTACGATTTGATATATGATATATAATATGTGTGTAAAATGTTTCATTTTTGTTTGCTAGCTTCTTTCAAGTCGAGCAAGTCGTTCTCGATTGGGGGGACGATTGCATAACCTGGCCAGCTCGGTTCGAAGTCGTTCCTCTGGCTGTTGTCGTCCGAGAGGCTCGAGGTTGATAGTTACCTCGGCGGTTGCCGGGGTTATTGCTTCTCTAGTGCTCGGTGGTGTTCTGTTTCTTTTGTACCTGTAACATTTAAGCAAAACGTAGCCAACCAAGGCGATCGGCGCTATGGCGCCCAAGGAGTAGAAACTCAGGTTGTGGATGTGTTGCATCCCGTCTCCGGCAGTATGGAGGTTGTCCATGATTTGGTCGGCTCGAGCTCCGAGCTTCCGAAGCTCTTCGGGGTCTCGCAGCACGCTCTGTAGTGGGATGGTCCTCTCGGTCTGCGGCGGGGGTGCCCGAGCTTCGATCTCCGTTAATGTCAAGTTAAACGACGGGAGGTAGTTTTCCTGTATGATCTGCGATGTTCGCCCGATGGTTTTGATGCTGAAATCTCGGGCGGTTACTATACATACACCTACCAAAGCCAGTATTCCCGAATTATTCAATATTTCGTGCTGAGTGGGATTTTTCCCACAATTTATCCCTATGGGGACCGGGGTTGGCGCGACGTATAACCATCGTCCTTGTTGTTGCATTGGAACGATTAAGGGATGTGTGATTTCGACAACCCTTTTCGCGCAGTTTTTTCCGTTACCGGTTTCGATTTTTGCATAGATTAGGACTTCGCAGGGCGCGTCGCGTGTGACCGGCATAGTAGGGTGTGTTGGTGGGCAAATGTACGATTTGCCCAGTACCTTGCAAATTTTTATGTCATCGTATGTCATCCTTAGGTACTTGCGATTCTCTATATCTATTACCAAGTGGGACTCGGTCGCTTCTATGTAGTAGTGCCTGCCGTTGTCCGCTCGCGTGGGTATGGGGTATACTTTTTGCATACTATATCGTTGCTGCCCGATCAGCGGTATGTCCAGCACGAGTACCACTGCGTTGCCTTCGCTGTAAGCCCTGGTATCGGCCAGTCGCGTAAGTGTTGACACTTGGTCAGGTGCTATTGCGACCGGGAAACTACTGCCCGACGGTAGGTGTGGTAGTGCCTCTACGAGGTGCCTAGCGAGTGTGCGTGGCGGCAGGGACGTTGCTCGGGCCTTACCGCTAGCTATATCGTCCACCAGCCACACTAGCTCCTGTACGTCGCCGAGTAATGCTTCGACCGCAATACTTATCGCGTTGAGCGTCTCGTCCAGGTGTTGGCGTCTCTCTATGTAGTATACTTCGCTGTTAAGCGTGCGGTTGATATGCTGCATCCGGGACAGCAGGGTCTGTTCGTTAGCCTGTATGTGTTGCGCGCTTTCATTAAATAAGCAGAGCGTGGTTTTTATGACTTGTATTTGATTTTTTAACCCTTCCTTCAGGGTCTGGTGGGACGCCTCCAGGCGCGTTATCTCTTCGTGTAGTTCCTTTGCGTCGGTGGCATCCATGTTTCCCGTGATGGCTTTGATTATGCTTCCGAGGCCGTCTACCAATCCTCGGCACTCTCTGACGGTGCGCGTCCCGAGGAGGTCGAATATGGTCAGTATTCCTGTCTCTATTCTTTTCTTCATTCTCGGAACCGAGTCGCTTATGACGGGGCATATATCGTTGGCGCGAGTTTCGCTTTCGCACAGCTCCGTCAGACGTTGTAGGCTTTCGCTTATCTCCCCCTCTCGGTGCAGTAGTGCAGCGAGGTCCAGCCTGATTATCAGTCGCCACGTCGATTGAATTATTGTAAGGCTCCCTATGTTCTCGTAGTAGATGCCCGGAGTGCTGGCAAAAATGCTGACGAGGTAGTCGGCTTTACGCGGTGTGGCTGTGGTTTGTCCATACCTTGCTGCGATTAATCTGCAATCAGACGAGGGGAGGAACGCGTGAGTTCTCCCTCTTTCGTTGTAGTCTCGCGAGTTTCGCTCGAGGGCTTTTTGGCTCATTCTTGTTCTCACAACCCGACTGGAACGATGTCAACTATTCTTGTCCACGTTTCCAGGGCCTCGCCCTACGGGGCAGTCCTCTGTAAGGGGGATGACGTAACTCCCGCGGTAATGGAGCTAATTGTAATACTCTCCTTACCTTGCTTGGAATTTTTAATGTTTCCATAAAATTCTTATTTATTTTAATTTTAATTTTTATTTTCAGAGCTGCCTGGTCCTGGTACCAGGGCCTAGTCGGCGCTGGCTGTCCGACGAGTTCCGGGAGCGAGCGGCTACTCGCCGTCGCCGCCAGGACAACCGCCGAGCGGTGTATTGTCTGTGGGGCCTGGGGCCGTGGCTCGGAGACGAAGAGCCCTACCACGATTTCGTCGGGCTGCGCCGGCTCTTCGCTGAGGAGCCGCTTCATACTTGTCCCACTTGCGGAACCATCTTTGTTTAATAATAGTCATAATTCTTTCGGAAATTTATGTTTTTATGTTAATTAAAAATTTTCGAATTTACCTCGAGTCGTTAATGGAGTTCCTACCTTGCGCTCCGTGGAGCTCCCTACCCTCATTTATTTAGTTTTTATTTAGTTTTTAATGATCAATAAATAGTTTCAGGCGGTTGGCGTGGACCGCCTGAATTTTCCGTCCCTTCTGGACGACGTAATTGACGGGAGGCCTCGCTTCCACTATCTCGTGGGGTCCCGTCCACTTCGGGGTCAGCTTGGCCGTCCGCCCCCTGCGCACCGTCTCGTCACGGAGGAGTACGCGTTCGTCGACGTGGTACTCCTGCTCCTGTGCGCCTTGGTCGTATGTGGTCTTCGACCGTCTTTTCGCGCCTTCCAGGTTGTCTCTTGCTACAGTCCATGCGGCTCGTAGTCGTTCGCGTAGCTCTTGGACGTAGTCGTCGTATGCATAGGTGCGGCGGGGCTCCTGCTTCACGGCGGTCGGTAACTCCGCTTCGCGTCCATACACCAAAACATGGGGTGACAATCCAGTCCCTGTATGTGGAGTGGTGTTGTACGTGAACACCGCGTATGGCAGCCACTCGTCCCAATTACCTTCGTCCTCGTTTATGAAATTTTTCAGGTATTCAGCGAGGGTGCGATGCGATCTTTCTAGCGCGCCGTTTGACTCTGGGTGGTAAGCAGTCGTTTGTATCTTCTTGATTCGGAGCAGTCGACACATCTCTCTGAAGGTCGAGCTGAGGAAATTCGTGCCTTGATCAGATAATATTATTTCCGGCGTCCCGTGCCGGCAAATCAATTCTTCTACGAGCGCTTTTGCTACTGTCGGAGCCTCTTGGTTCGGTAGTGGAATTGCTGCGCTGTATTTGGTAAGTGCGTCTTGGATCGTAAGTATATATTTTTTCCCGTTGACGCTTTCCGGTAACGGTCCTACGATGTCGACCGCAA
Source organism: Cylloceria caligata (assembly GCA_963942595.1). Lineage (NCBI taxonomy): Eukaryota > Metazoa > Arthropoda > Insecta > Hymenoptera > Ichneumonidae > Cylloceria > Cylloceria caligata. The sequence goes on from OZ012703.1 coordinate 25,782,929, forward strand.
CTTTTTCGAACGACCTCGATGGGGTGTCAGTTACCACCATTGGTACTCGTTCCCTTTTCCCGATTTTATTTTTCCGGCAGGATTCGCACGATGTTATGATATGTATTTTTCTAAGTCCCTTCTTATGCCGGGCCAGTCGTACTTGGTCCGGATCCGATGCAGCGTACGCCTGATACCCTGATGCCCTCCCTTCGAAGGAGGGAGCGGCTACGCCACTGCGGCAGTCGCTGCGCTCTTTCATAACGCTGTCTTCTTCTGTGCTGCTGGAAGTTCGTAGGCTACGGGCCCCTCCGTGCCTCGCTTCCTCCGCAGGCCTTTGCGGTGCTCTGTCCGCAATTTCTTCGCTCGGTGTGCCCACCGGTGGCTCCGCTGTTGGGTCGCTCTCTCTCTCGAGCGGCCTTGCAACGTTTGCCTTTCGCGGCCTTCCGCGCTTCGCGGGTCCGCCATACTGTGCTGGGCCCGCTCTGTCCTTGTCAGCGGTGCTCGCAGTCTTACCAGTGGCCTGCGTATGTAGCTTGCGTGGTCTACCCCTTCCCCGTCCGCACGGCTTTTCGGCGGGGCTGTGGGGTTCAGTAGAGTGTTCTGCAGGCACGCTACAAATCTCTCTGTCCTCTTCTGGCGCATTGGCCAGAGCGGCCTCTCTCTCTGCCGCGTTGCTAGGCTGGCCCGGGGTATTCTCGGCTCTCCGCTTTGTGCGGCTGTCCGTACCCGGGCGCTTGCTGTCCTCGTCTCGCTCACGGGCGAGCTTGACCTCTCGCTCCAGCGAGCTACCATGGCTATACGGGGTATCTTCGACTGTCCGCTTTGTGCGGTCTTTCGTTGTGCCTACTTGCCCCGTCGTGCTGTCCTCTTCCGACTCACAGACTTCGTTCCTAGCTCTCGCTTGGGTCCTCGTAGTAGCGAATATACGACTTAACGCATCGGCGTTTGTATTACGCTTTCCGGCCTTATATTCAACGTTAAATTCGTGTTCGGCCAATTTAATTTTCCAACGCATTAATCTCGAACCTGGGTCCTTTACTCCGAACAGCCAGGTGAGCGGTTGGTGGTCCGTCACTACCGTGAAACGTGTACCATAAATATATGGTCGAAATTGAGCGAGAGCCCAAACTATGGCGAGTAGCTCTTTTTCCGTGGTTGTATAATTGAGCTCGGCCTTTGACATGGTGCGGCTCACGTAACATATGGGCAAATCGTCCCCGATCTTGCCTTGCGATAAGATTGCGCCGAGCGCCCTGTCTGAGGCATCTGTCGTTACAACAAACGGCTTCGTGAAGTCTGGATACTGCAGTATCGGTGCTGTGGTAAGGGCTGTCTTCAGTTCTTCGAAGGCAGCGTCTCTTACTGCGGTCCACTCGAATTCGACCCCTTTCTGGGTTAATTCTGTGAGTGGCTTCGCGGTTCTCGAGAAGTCCTTGATGAATTTTCGATAGTAGCCAGCTAGTCCGAGGAAAGATTGTACTCCTTTTATATTTCTCGGTACTGGGAATTCCCTTACTGCTTCCAGTTTCTGCGGATCAGCACGTACGCCCTCTTTGGATATGATGTGGCCGAGGTACTGCGTTTCCTTGCGCAGGAACTGGCACTTGCTCGGTTGCACTGCTAATCTGGCTTCTCTTAGCCGCTGCAGTACCTCTCGTAACCTGTCATTGTGCTCCTTGAAGGTTTTGCCGTGAATTACTATGTCGTCTAAGTACACATAGCATTTGACGCCCTGTAGTCCTGCCAGCGCGGAGTTCATCAACCTCTGGAAGGTCGGTGGGGCGTTTTTGAGTCCGAAAGGCATTCGGTTATACTCGAAATGGCCCTGTGGTGTGGAAAATGCGGTCTTTTCCTTGTCTTGCTTTGCCATCGGGATTTGATGAAATCCAGAGGCGAGATCCAAGGTCGTATAGTATCGGGTCCTTCCCAGCTGGTCCAATATCTCGGCGATATTAAGCAGTGGGTACGAGTCTCCGATGGTGGCTTCGTTCAGCTTCCGAAAGTCCACTACTACGCGCATTTTTCTCTCTCCGGCTGCGTCAGGTTTCTTCGCTACAACCAGCAGCGGGGCGTTCCATTGACTCCGGCTAGGTTGGACAATGCCTTCCTCAAGCATTTCGCGGGTCTGCCTCTCCACTTCTCTCTTGTGGGTCTCGGGCAGCCTGTATGGGTGCACCTTAATGGGCTGCACCCCCTCCTTAAGGGGTATCACATGTTCTACCATAGGCGTGCATGGCAGCCTGTCCCCCGGGAGGTGGAACACATCTTCGTATTCTTTCGTGATCTCATCGAGCGCTTCGCGCTCTTCCTTATTGAGATTTCGTGCGTCTAGCTCTTGAGCTAGTCGCGCGAGGCGGTCGGCCCCTCGCTCCGCGCTGACGGTGCATACTTCGGGCGTCGCGGCCTCGGGACCGTGACCCACTGCCGTTATCTCTAGAGGCTCGAGTTCCACCACCGGGCGTTGTACCTCAACAGCCTTCTCTGTGGTGTTTATTAGACTTACTGCACAGCTGCTACCGTGCGGCGGCGTGATGCAGGCTCCCATTATTACTCCTTTTCCGAGTTCGATTTTAGAGAGCAGTCCGATAAATTTGCTCTTGGTCGCGGCGTAAGCGACGGTCTCGCTGCGTGGCGGCAGGGTCATCTTCACCGAACCATCTAAAAGCGGCATGCAATGTCCGTATAGTTTAATCATTTCGCCGTGCAAGATATCTGCTTTATGATGTTTAATGAAGTCCATACCAAGCAGTCCGTTGACCTTTAACGGCACGGTGCTCGGAACGATGTAAAACCAATGCTCTACATTTAGAGCCGGCGTCTCGAGCGTGATGTTCGCCATTCCTAGAGGAGTAAATTTTTCTCCCGCCACCCCTTGTAATTCCACTTTGCAGTCTTTCACCATAGTCTCGGGTTTGAGACAGTCTTCTTTAATGATGCTGCATTGGGCTCCGGTGTCTGCCTTGAGGGTGAGTACCCCAGACACGGCCAGCGATGCAATAATATCGAAATCACTGGCGGTGACACTCGACGCCGGCAACGTTACTTGTAGCAGTTGTAGCTTGCTTGCGGGCTTTTCCTGGGCTGTTAGTGTGTTCAGCCTCATCGTTGCCAGCGGGCGGGTGTCCGTGTTATTCCGACCGGTACCCGTCGTTACTGTCGTTTTTTTTTCCTTATCTTCCGAGTCCTTTTGACGTTGGGGCTGCTGTGTCGTCCGAGCGGGTTCGCTCTGGTTTAGCGATAACCTCTTTCTACAGTCCCTCCACACGTGGCCCTTCTTCTGGCAGTAGTTGCACACGATGTCGACGTTGTGTATGGACTTATTTTCACTGGGCATTGGCAGGCTCACTCTTCCCGATCTCCGGGTGCAGTCTCGTGCCAAGTGTCCGGCGTTCCCGCAGGTGAAACAATTTTCGTTCTGCCGGGATGGTGCGCCCTGGGACCTTCTGGGGTGGCTCGACGCTCCCCCTAGCCCTCCCTTAGGCTGCACCATGTTGGTTATCTCTATGGCCCCGGCCACGGAGTCATGCAACGTTTGGTAATTTCGAGCACGTACCAGCACTTGCACCTGGCCGTGCAGGCCGTTTTCGAAGTTGGCCTGTGCGCTTCGTCGTGTGACGCTCTCGACGGTAATCTTTTGATCCTCGGTTTGCAACGGCTCGCAGAGTATTTCGGCGATGTCTACCGTGATCCGCTCCGTCCGTGCCGCGTAGGCGGCTATGTCCTCGTTCTGTCCCTGTCGGAGGGAGCTGAACTCCATTTGCAGCGCGGCCAGGGACTTTCGTTGTCCGTACAACGCTTCCAACTCGCTCCTGAGTTGCGCCATGGTGCCGATGGTTTTGTGCTGCAGTTGTCTTGGAGCTGCACCTTCTAGCTTACTCATAACGATCAACTCGAGGAGGGTGTCGTGCTCCTCCTCTGCTACCCTGCGGAATATCGTCTCGCAGGACTTTAAGAAGAGAGGCAATGCCTTTGAATCTTTGCCGTCGAATGTTTTTACCATTTTTATTCCGAGACTGAGGCTGAGCATGTTTGAGGGCCTCTGCGTCTCCTCGAACCGCGTGCGTCTCGGGGGCAGCGCGGGGGGCGGAATGTCCTCCATCCCCGCTCCTCCTAGCCATCGCTGGAGCTCGGCAATTTGCTCTCGTAAGGAGTGGATCAGTTCGTATTCGTCTGCACCTACCTCGTTGAGCGTGCTTGCCAAGTTTCGTCTTGCTGACGGTGTTTCAACCCCCTGAAGTTCGCGATCGAGTTCGCGTTGACTTTGCTCGTGCTCGCGCTGCAGCCTTTCGCACTGCCGTCGAGCTCTTACCAAATCACGATGGCTCCGGTCGATCGCCTCTAAACGATCTTGTACTCTCAGTCACCGATCGTGCCGTCGTACCGGTAGCTGACGGGAAACCTACGCGATCTATCGTTTGCAAGCTTCCGAGTTCCCGATCATCTATGTCCTCCTCAAGGCGTTCAGGCGTTCGTTCGCCAGTAGCCATATTGAACACGTTGTCGCTACCTATACTACTGTTATCGCGAAATGCCGTGCCCCTGAGAGGGTTTACGCCGAACTCGGCGTCCAGTCGGCCTGCGACGGCCTCTTGCCTATCGGTGGGGATTCGTCCCGACGGCGCGAGCTCTGTTAACGCCCTGCGCGCTTCGTATACTATTTCCCCTACGGCGGCAGCTAATCCAGCTGTGGAGTCTGCCCCTTCGCCGGGAGTCGCAGTTCCTAATGAATTGACTCTACGTTTCGGTTTCGCTCCCCTAAATATCGGCATGTTGCTAGTTTCGCGGTGGACAAACTCTAAAATATGCTCACAAAATTTCTAGAGATATTTTCTCCAAATTTTCCAAAATATTTTTCCTGACTGGCTTCAGTTTATTGGCTATGTATGAGTATAAAGTAACCGCCACTTACAGAAAGATGATCTCGTAGACGGTCCTTTCCATTGCGATGTCCTCGGGTGCTGTTCCTTCGGTGCTGTAGACCCGTTGTCTCTTAGCTTTCCTCGAAGGTTGGTCCAGTTGTCCTCCCTGGTACCGTTGACCCGTATCTCCGTTGGTTCCTGGGTTCGTCCTTGGTGCGTCGCCAACGATTGCGCGACGGCTTCTTTTCGAGTAGCTGCTATGCGTACTCGGTTGCACACTTTGTGCGGTTTTCCGCGACTTGACGTGACACCGTCAATCGGGACTTTAAACGGTTGACCAATACGTCACCCCGCACCGACGTTCACTTCACGCTTCGCGTTAGATTAGTCGGGTTTTCACGAACTACACTGGTGTCCTTGCACGCGTCGTAGTCGTCACTTCAGAGTATTCTCAACTTTGTCCAAAACACTTTTGTCCTAATAAATCGCGAATCACTTAACTTCGGCAGATCCCACCGCTGCCACCAAATGTTATGCCGGTACCGGGTAATTAGATTATTCGGTATTCGGTATAATATTAAAAAGTTATTATTTTTCGGGATCGTTTGCCGATAAGGAGATGGATCTCGAGTTATCGATGAAAACACGAATTTATGTAAAAGGAAGTATTTATTATAGGCAACGGTGACTTTCCGTTGTCTATTTAGAAGTAAAGTAAGAAAGTACAATAATGCGTTGTTTCGAGAATTTCACGAGGAACCAACCGTTCTCTCTTAAGTCGAAATTAATTCTGTCCCTTCGTAAAGCAGTTGCTAACTGTCTTCACGAAAATCCCTTAGTTGGCAGCTTTAGCTTTAGCCTATCGTAGATCGCCTCGCGAGTCGCTTCATGCTGCGTCGGCGTCTACTTCGCATCCCGTCTTGTATGACAGCTATCTTTCAGAATTCCATCTCTAACTGTGTCCGCTAAGGAATATTCCTGAGAATACGTTAGAGGAATATTCCGCGACACAACAGTGTCTTAACACGAAATAATTTTATGCCGACATCAGCACATTTTTCACTTATCCGGTAAAATCCACCATTACCTGCCGAGAGGCATCAATTTCAAGGACATTATCATATTCCGCGTAGACTACACAATTTATCGTTGAAGCAAGCGCATCCTCAAATCGTACCTCTATTCTCACACTACCGTGCTTTATTAAATTCCAATGTGTATTGCTGTTCGCTGAAAGATCGGGTGTCAAATCAAAAGCAAACAGACAGTATCCATCGCGATAATTATTGCGATCGATCGAATTACCATCGTTCAAGAAATGTATTCCAGTTCCCGAAAACAACGTTTGAAAAGCATCCACATATAGATGATTTTTCGTGAAATCAGGTTGTAACGGTTTCGAAGGTATTTGAGCACCATCTACATACAACGAGAGATAATTTATCTTGTAATTTTGGAAATTGAACGGATTCATACTGAAGTCACCGTTAAACGCTTTGTTATCGACAAAACCGATAATTATACGCTTCGGCAACTGACCTAACACGATATTATCGATAGTCTCTCCATGAACACCCGAGTGTATTGAAACGGCTTTTACCTCGACTCTCGTAAGAGGATATTTAGCCGTAGATTTTGCCAGAGTTCTAGCATGTGAGAGCAGCACACCAGGAGCTATTTTTGTTCTACGAACGAGAAGCGATGCCTCGAGAATCTTTAAGCCGCATTGACCATTCTTTGTATCCCCCACAAGACAAAATGAATCTCTAGACCGAACCAGCCGTAGGCGCATCTCGACACCGTTTAATAGGAACCGCTTCTGATTGAATATATCGCAATGCAGATGACCGAGCAAGTCTACAGTTTTTTCGACATTTAAAAATTGTTTTCTCTTCACAAGCCCCGTATTTTCCGATGTTATATCATCCATTTTTCCAGGTGTATCGTCGTACCAGAGAACGCTCGTGAGATGCGATTTTTTTGCTGCTGGACCGTAATTCAAAAGTGTTTCTATGTACGCTCGATAAGCGTAGGCGTTATTTGGAGGTGAAACTAATTTTTGATTCAGGTATACATCCACCTGATTAAACATAGAATGCAAGAGATTGTTTACAGGGCCGGCACTTACTTTCGACGATGTGCCTACGGCAATTTCCGTAATGGTAGGAGATGTTATTTTCACTCTCAGACTAAGCATAGTATGCGCGGATCGATATACTCATCACCCTGTCCGGGAATAACAAATTCAATCGGTGAATCATCTGTTAGCGAAGATATTGGTTTGTAATACACCCAATTGGAGCCTTCGATAGTAGTTTGCGTCGGTGGGAGTGAAAATAATTCAAGTTCCGATTTAAGACACTCGCACGAGTGCGCATGTAGAAAAGCCATCTTGTTTCAGCTATCCAAAAATATCTGCAACCGTTCGTTGACGAGTCTTCTTCTTCTTCTTATTGTTCTTATTATTCTTCTTCTTTTTTATTGTTTTTCTCTTTATTACACTTTTATTTTTACGAGAGATACGTCGTGGTTTACGTTCGTTCGATGAATGAGGAGTACGTGAAATTTTGCGCTTTTTATAACCAGACCCCCGCATGAGAGTGTCAATTTTTTCAGAGGCTTTGCGTTTGAGATTACTGCCTGATTCTCGCGCTCTCTCGCGAATAGCATCTTTCACAGCTATTTTTCTATCGAGGATATCACCGGCTACGTTTACACCAGCGCGCAACGCCTCTTTTCCAACTGCTTTAGCGCCCTTCTTTAAAAGTGGTAACACTCGACGAAACAGGCCCCCGAGAAAGCTACCGATACCGTGTCCTCGCTGATTAGGTGTTCCGATATAAACATGGCTAATACCACCGTACCCGCGACGACCCCATCCGTGCTGCACACTGTCAATATCATCCATAGTGGTGTAATCAATCGTGGGACCTTTTGAAATGTAGTGTCACAGTCAACGTTCCCCGCTCGAATGGTATAGGATCCCCAAATTCGTCTCTTATATCGATCTCGATAGTGTGTAAATTATTGCGCAAGAGAGGTATATATCGTGGCGTTGAAAACGATTTAATTTTTATCGAACCATACGGACAGTCATCAGTATCAATGGGAACAACTCGTAAGAGGGGTGTTTGTACATCGCCTGTAATATAGCTCTCGCAGATATCTGTGTATAAAAACATGCTGCCTGGTATAGCACCGGTGAGAGATGCAGGCCTCGACCCTGTGTATTCGCAATGCGGTTCTATCATTACGGGGCTACAAGCCTCTTCCGAGAATCCTAGTAGCCTTGCGATAGCGGGCGATACGCGAAAGTCGTGGTAGCGTAGATCGTCGCATACGCGTGCCACTTCGACCTGCCCGCTCGGAAGCGATTTAAAGCGCAAATGATCGGCCACGTGAGGTAGCTGATTTATACTCTCCAAAAGAGCGTCTATAGAGCGATATACACCAGGTGCTACTTGGTCTCTATCAACGCTCCTCCGTGTTAAAAGATTTAAACCCGATAAATCATAATCACCATCCTCAAAAGTTACGAGATTTTCTACAGTAGGAACATGTAAAAGAGTCATCGGATAAGCAATTTCCACAAGAGAAACAGCCCATTCTCCGTGCAGGCGTATCTGACGCGGTAGTTTTGTAATATATTTCGTCGTCGTATTATCCGGAAAATACTGCATACTACTGTTGCTCGGTAGTACGATAAAGAAAGAGCTATCCTTGGAGCTCATATTTATCACGGACGATGATCCCGAGCGTTCTTCTTCTTCTTCTTCTTCTTTGTCCTCTTCTTCTCTTTCGTCTTCTCAGATGACGGAGGCACTCGTACTCGTGATAATTCTGCTTCGTAGAAAATACCGTCGATAGTCTCGTTATTCAGATCGTGTAAAATATACACGAATGGCTCTCGATTCAACGATATTCGTTGAATTTTGAATAATTCGTTACTCCAACCACGCTCATATCCTTTCACGAAAGCTGCTTTAGCTGTACTGATACGTACCAAGTCACCGACGCTGTATTTAGGCTTTTTAATTTTTTTCGCGTTACGCTCGTAACGCCGTGCTAAATTGTCTCGGGCTATGGAGGCATTTTCGAGGGTTACTTCGCTCGGAGGAATACGCGTTCCGCTGTGTCTAGTGTGATTATAAGCATATAAAAAATTTTGTAAAACATCGATGTAACGCTTATTTCGCGTGTATGTAAAGTAGCGCCACATTCGCTCTTTTATTGTTCGATTAAAGCGTTCGGCAATCGAGGCTTTTATATCAGGGTTACGAGCAGCGCGAAAATCGATATTCTTTTTCTTGAGAATTTGCTGAAACGGTGCGCCGATAAATTCTTTGCCTCGATCAGTTTGCAATTGTTGCGGGCGACGATTGTTACTGCGCGCGAGTATGCGTGTGAGACCGCGGGCCACGTTTGCGCTCGTTTTGTCACGCAAAGCCTCGACCCACGCGTATTTGCTCAACACATCAATAACAACAAGCAGATACGCGTACCCATCGTTGTACGTGGCTATCGAGCGAAGATCAGCTAAATCAGCCTCCCATACATCGTCTATATTACTCACACTGTACGTACGACGGGGAAATCGTCGTCGTACGAGGCGATGCATGTTATATGAATCCTGTGTCTCGAGCCATGGTAAAACATTTTTTCGCGCTACTCTACGATCCACCTGGGCCAAATTTTTTGCTCGAGAATAGGAAGCAGGATGAGCGGTGTCATAATAGATTTTTTGAAGAATTTTCATAATTTTAGCTATGACCAGTTAAATGGATTCTTTTTCTTTTTCTTTTCTAACTGTGTGGGTGGTCGATATTCTACTTGTGCAAAGTTTTGCAATTGTTCGTCCTCTTCTTCATTCCCCTCCTCCCTCTCGATGATGTCGTTTTCAGCCGTGAGCATTAAATCTCTGTTTGAGTGTGCGGTCTCGGCCTCGTCGTCGTTGTTGTTGTTGTTGCTACCGTTGCTGCTGCTGCTGCTACTATCGTTTTCGCGCGGTAAAATAAGACGCCGCTGTGGTGTCGAGGATGATGTAGGTGTAGGCTCGTGTAGTAACGCGGGGTTACCGATAAATTCATGCGGCATCTGTATCGCTCGCAGGAGTTTGGCAAAGTGAGATCGTCCGGTGGGTTTCTCGCGTTTTCTAGCTCGCATAGCATCGTTAACAAGATCAACGATATTGGAATTTGAAATTCTTCTGCCGTCTATGGAAACAACGCCGTTACGATCCCATGTCATTTTTTTACCAACGGCGCTGCGATGCAAATTGCGAAGCAACGATATTGCTTTAGATTTAAATTTTTTCGGTACGCTATCGATAATAAGTGTGTCATTGAGCCGCGATTTAACTTTGTTCATTAAATCGTCGTCGGATTTATTCTCGTGGCTATCGAGTATTGCTACGTTTCGTTTTGATGAAATATTCGGTACGGCATTATCGTACTCGACCATGTGAAGATAACGCTGTAAAACCTGTTGGTACGCTATCCACTTCTCTCTCTCGCTCTTGTACGAGTGAGAGTTTAGAATTTCACTCAGCTCAGAGTCGAGGCGCGATAATGGCGTACCGGTAGTCTGTACGGAAGGCAACGGGTCTGCACTCGTAGTAGTAGTAGTAGTAGCAGCAGCGGCAGTAGTAGCAAGTCCAGCGAGACGATGTATGTTATCATGAGGAATAAGTACTATCTTTCTGGCATATTCCATGTCTCGCGTAGGCCAAGACAGGCGCAAGAAGCAACTTAAGAAATCCGACACAGTGCTCGACGATGATCTTCCTCTTACCGCTCCAATTTCCCCTTTTGGCGGCTAGTCGCCGAAGAATTGTCGCGTGCCTCCGAAGATGATTCTTTTGCACGTTGTTCAGACTCACGTTTCCCTGTAAAACGTTTAGAGCACACTCGCATATACAGCGTACAAGCGCTACATCTGCTTTGCGCAAAATTGCACGTCGTTGCTCTTGCTTCAGATAACACAACGCTTGCAATATAATTATCTGCTTTTTATCGAGAGGTCCGCGCAACGCCATCACAAGCGCATTACTGGTACATCGCGCGACGCATCGCGAACTTTTATTGCTTTTTGAGGCACGTAAACGTAATGGTATTGGTCATCGGGAAATATACAGGCGCGAAATCGACAATTATCAGGCGTCGATTGTTTCAAGTCAAATAATAGATAGCCGTGCGGTGCGGCTGTTGCATCGAAATATACTTCCTGCAAAAATCGCGGATTCTCGGGACATACCTGGCGGGCTAGGTGCTGAATTTGCGCGCGATCTCGCGGATTTTTGAAGACAACGATATAATTAGCGTTTAAGGAGATATCGCGCTGCCCGTGACCCTGATGGAAGAGATTTTGCGTGATGAAAATGACACTAAGATTTTTATGATGGCTACCCTTGGTGAAAAGATCGACCACAGTATTGTTCGATGCCTCGCGCATTAGATCGTCAATGACCACAAGTTTAGGTCTTGCGTCATTCGAGTAGTCTACTGCTTGCGGTAAACCCTCGCGAAATTCGATTTTATCACCATACTCTGAATACCCGGACTGCCACTCTGAGTAATAAAAAAGTATACGCTCGAACGGGACATCCGTCATTTCGCGCATGTATTTAAAGAATTTTTTTACAAAATATGTTTTACCACATCCCGTAGGACCGCTTATCACAGCTGTCCACGGATGTTTCCAACGTGTATCCATATCGACGAGTGTCTATCAAAATCAATCAGCAGACTCTTAAATAAGCTTATACCGCGGCTGCGGCTGCGGCGGCGGCGGCGGCGACCCCGCGGCATCAGCTATTTTCGCGGCCTTAAAGAGCTGATAAGACGCGGCGCGCCTGCACTAGCTGATGAGGCGCGGGCCCGCGGTATAAGCTGGCGTTTACGCTGTATGTATATTAAAGAACGATAATTTTTATATTTCTCACAAATAAAGTAATATTTTTATTTCACTATGCATACATCTCTATATACAAATTTTACGAATCATCAAATTCTAAACAACAATATTATATCCACGGATGTAGCACTAGAAAGCCAGAACAAAAGGAAACACTCGATAAGAAAGACGGGACAAAAGGAATCAACGATGAGAAAGTCAGCACAAAAGGGAACGGTAGAGAGATAGCAGCTACTGTTACGAATATCAGCACAAAAAGAACGATCCGTAACGATTTTATACATGATAAATCAATTTTTTCAATGTATTGTACACTGTAAATATGTTACATGAAATTAGACAAAAAGATTATTTTTAAATATCGCGAATTCACCCGTAAAACTATATACTTTTTTGCGTTATACTAATTAGCGTATTTCACAATAGCCATACGGTACAGTAGAGTACAGCCCGTGCCGTTTTCGCTTCGTGTTAACAGGCTCGCATGATTTCGTTTCTTTACGCGTTACTACATGATGAAATTCCGTATGTCGAATAGCGTCGAATTTTCAAATAATAGGTACGCTCCTTGCTCCTGTCACGAAAGATCGTAATGCGTTATAATTTACGTGACGACTATTCGCAAAGTTTAGCGTGATACCCTTCACTTTACATTTTTCAATAATCGTACCGTCGGGTTTACGAACAAGGTATGCGTAAAATTTTGGTCCACCCGAAACGAACGAAGTTATATAACTACCAGGCCCGTATTCACTTAATTCATCCGTAAGATCTCCTAGAAATTGACCGATTGACGGCTCATACTCGTTACCACCGGGATGGCTCACGTAAATACAGGAGTCCGTATCGCAGTACAATATTCGTCGCCCGAGCCCCTCAAGATAACTGTATAATTTTAGGCGTGCCTGTGCCGTCGTGTATGCTGCAATCACGGCGTTTGATGTCGGTGATGGTTGGATAGCATCGCGGTTGCTCACATAGTTTACATACATAATCTTGTGATTAACCGGTAGCATCCCCGTCACCTCAATCTCCGGACTCGTTAGTAAATTCATTAACTCCGCGCGCGTGAAGACGATAACGGTTTTCGTGAGATTCTCTCGTTGACCAAACTTTCCCCAGAATGAATTAAGAGCCAATTTCGCTAGTGAACGTAAACCCGGATTTGGCTGCAAAGCACTTCGCTCGAGATATACACCCTCAGACTCCTTGTACAATGCTATAAAACGCTCAATTGCTTCCTCGTCATCGTTACACTCTGTTGGCGGACCACTCGCCTCCTGTTTTATTTTTAGGAATGTATCGATGTACTCGGCAAAATGACCGCCTCGTCGCGTTGTCGCGTCATACTGCGTAACAACGTATTGCCAAATTTCATAGATACGCGTCACTTTATATCCGAGCGACACAGCTTTTCTCAGTTCGTCCACGACCCATGTGCCGTCAAACGCTCGCTCAGTCGCGTCATCGTGTGTACAAACCTCGGATGTGTCCATATCTGTACAGCACGTTCTACACAGGGGGAACAGTAGTTTCCCATGCATGCGAACAGGCAGTACGGGTATATACAAATCGCGCGGTGCCAGCACGGTACACTTCACGAGACCCTCGACGACACTTAGATCGTTTTCAAGTCCTACGAGTTCTCGACACTCGTCGCCTACGTATAATTTCGGGTGTCCAACGGGATATTTTCCATTCTTACATACCCACGGATACAGCGAGCAAACATCCACATAGCGTATCTGCTCCCCGTTCGCGACGTCGTACAAGCTTACAAAATTTTCCGTTCGACCGCCAAAGAATGCATCGCGTGGCTCGAGAGGCGCCTGCTTGACCATGGCGTGATTTTTCACGTATATCGACATTTCCTCGTTATTCTCGAGTAATCTGTCAAAATCGCATTCCCATATTTCGGTTAGAGTGTACCCTTTCGATCTGATTCGCCCGGAAATAAGAATGGTACGCTCGTATCGCTCATCCATTGTATCGCCGAATTTAGTTCGAGCATCTCTATTCACGCGATAACATCACGGACAACCGTGCCAAAAGCAGCCATGAAATTGAAGAACGTGATGGACCCCCGCATCCACGTAGTAACCGTCCACGGCCGGTAGGTCGGCCGGAGGGCGATACTCTCTCGTGCGTCCAGCATGAGCGATAACGCAGTTGAGCTCACGCTCGAGCCATACGAGCCATACGACGGCCTTGCGCGATTGCTTATCGCCTCAGCGATATCCTCCTGGTGGTAACACCGCAATGCGATCTTTCTGTAGAAAATTCTTTCGAAATACTCTCATACATGCTGATGCTATCGTGCATGCTTCTGTAAAGGGACACACGCTCCCACAACGTATAAGTAACTCTCGAAAAGCTAAACACGCTCGTCTCAAAACCGTAACATCTGTACGACAATATTGCACAAATTGCGTCGCAAAATCAAATTTATAATCTACGCGACTCGATTCTTCCTCATACCATTTTAAAAAGCGCTCGCGATCCGCTGAGAACATGGTATCGGGTGAGTAAAAATGCAAAGCCGGCAGAGGACCTGAGTAATTCTGATATTCCGGTGTGTTGAATAAATGGGGAAATGTACCTTTTGCCACCTCATCAGCGAAACCAAAGGCCTTAGGTAAAGCGCTAAGAGCCATGGGTAAATAGTTTAGACTATCGAGAAAGACGACATCGCCAATTTTCATCGAGACAATCTTCGTACCGTTCATAATCAGAGAGGGCAGCTGTGTTTTTTGCACCTCGATTAAATACCGTAGAATAAATTGTGCGTCGAAACCTCTAGCATTATGGGCGATGCAGATGGTCTTTTTAAATTTTTGCGATAATGCCAATTTTACGAGATCCCCAACAGGATCATCGATAAACACGAATTCACGTTTACCACAGTTAGCACAATCTGTCTCTATATCTGTGATATCCAGACATGCCATACATACGCATTGTGCGACACATAAATTCGGCTCGTGAATTCGTGTCGATTTATCATCATGCAATTGCGCGTGTTGCTGCGTCTCAAAATCATAAAATAAAAATCTCGTGGAAGACTTGTCTTTTTTCTTCTCCTTTTGCGCATCTGATTTCTTAAGAGGTGCTATAAAACATGCATGCGTAGTCGGCCGCGTTTGTTTGCATGTAGCAGAAAACGATATACCACATACATGCATCTTTTTATCTGTGGTTTTAATCATACGCGAGCAGTCTCTACAGATTTTCAATGCGTTACAGACGCTGTACCGTCTATATTTACGAGACGTGATGCCCGCGGAGCCCTCACTCTTGTGATGAGCGAGGCAAAAAGCACCAAAGAACGAACGATTACAGTTTGCGCAATACTCAGGCTGAGAGTCTCTATTACCGTTGCAATAAGTGGATTTACATCGAGCACATTGATAGCTACATCGATGCTCGAGTACTCGAATATACTTGGAATTACATTGCGTGCAGAACCCCCGACTACCTAGCGCACCGGCGAGATTTAATATCGGTTGATAGTAATGAGAACGCTTGTAATAGAGAATAAAGAGTGTATGATTAATTTTACCTGTTGCAGTGAGTACGTATTTTCGCCCATCGTACAGAGCCGGAACGCGTTTTCCGAAGGTGAGAAATTCATAAAAAACAATCGCTATACCCTCGTGAACCAAGTACTCCTGAGAGAGCTGAATTTCGCGCGCACCACACCCCCTAGACGGTGTCGTTACCCCTGCATTACGTGTGAGCTCTATCGCCGCTGTATATTGCGCACCTCGAAGCCCGTTCCGAATTTGACACCATCGTCTGTGTAGCACACCCGCACGTATTTGACCGCGTTCGGCATGCGCTCGGGCAGTGACAAGGGATCGTTGTAGACACAAATTATCGCGATTACTTATGCGTAAAATTGACTTTTTTGCTATAGACTCGTGTGTAAGCCTAGTGCCCACACCGGCTCCTTCGACGCCTCGTACTATACACGTCGTCATTCTACATGTACCAGCGTCAATTCGAAATTCGCGCGCGCTCTGAGCTACACTATTAATTAGTCGCCATATATCGTCGGGAACGATGTCACGAGCTGGTCGAAATGATAACCATACAGGTCCTTACGCAAAAGACGGTACGCTCAGAGTCATACCCACATAATCATGTCCTTCGCACGATTCTGTAAGACGTGTGAGAACATCTCGTACACCTCCCTCGAACCATGTCAGATGATCGATACCGACCGGTGGCTGACGAAAATGAAAATCTGTCTCTCGACCCTGCATCCTAAAGCGTGAAAAATAACGTCTCTGCTCGTTGTCGATACCGAAACGTTCACCAGGAGGCAAAATATCATCACCCCGTGCAGCAGTCCTTCCATCGCCGGTCTGTCCACCTGCAGGCATAATTAAACCATTTATTAGAATTTTTATTTAATTTACTTTAAATTTTTGTTTGTCGCTGGCTATATACTATGCATATAATTCGTGTAACGTAAGAATTACAAACTTATATTTGCTTCTAGTCCTCGAATCCGTCGACTGCACCCGGGAACCGCCGATGCATTTCGTAAACCAACTCGATTGTCGACGGTCTCGGCACAGTGAATCGTGCAAAGCGAAAAACGTTTGGGTCCGTCTCGTACCCTGCTTTTTCATTTTACTATTATTATCCGCGTAATTTTTTTATTTTTGTCAGCGTAGTTGTATTATTAAAAGCTTACCTGAATCTACAAGGTCCTCCTCCTCTTCCTCCTCCTCCTCGTCGTCATCGTCTACGTCTTGCTCCTCCTCCTCTTCCTCCTCCTCTTCTTCTTCTTCTTCTTCTTCTTCTTCTTCTTCTTCTTCTTCTTCTTCCTCCTCCTCTTCTTCTTCTTCTTCTTCTTCTTCTTCTTCTTCTTCTTCCTCGCTGTCTGTATTGCTGTTGGCATCAACGTTTGAACTGTATTGTCGCGATGGGCCTGCGACGGATTCATCTGGTTCTCTCGAGGGGCCTGCCATGAAAAGACCGTTTGTAGGTTTATAACCGCAGAATGGCTGGGTAAAATTTATCCAGCGATTCCCTACGGTGCTGTCGCCATCGTAGTCCCTGCTATGATCATCTGAATCGGTTCTACCCTCCTCATCGAAATCATAGGTGTCGGATCCCATTTCTGCGTCCTCATACCGTCGAACTATATAAAAATATTATGAAATAAAGGAAATAAAATAAAAGTAATTAGCGCTGTATATTACTTACGTCTTTCATTGAGTATGGGTTGCAGAGCAGTCTCATTCAGCCAACCTCGTCGACGAATAACACGTACCACCGAATCAATAATTATTTGATTATCAAACAATCCAATATTATACGCGTCAACTAAATCGCGCTGATGACACTCGCACAGCATACCGCGAATTTTACGAACAACCGCCTGTGTCGGAAGTTCCCATAGGGTGATCTGTAAATTTCTTCTACCCCAGCGCGAACGCAACGACGGTCTATGCTTCAATATAAACTCTATCAATTTTCTTATCAATGAGCGCTTTACCACTCTGACCATGATTGTGCTGTTAGAGTAGTAGTAGTAGTAACCACAGTAAATCAGACAATTAACTAGAGAATTTTCAAAGCGGCTCACTTTTATATATATTCCTTTAACAAGCTCTCTCTCTCTCTGCATATACTGCAACGATGTAATGAATACGACTAACCAAGAAGATGGCCGCACGCGATCGCTTTACAAAAGCAAGACCTAGGGAAATATTTAGCGATGATGATGTACTTAGTTATCGAGTTTCGCTGATGAAAGTCATATTGTTTTCATCTAATTTCAAGGCATTTGGCCATGAGGAAAATCATCAAATTTCACCGACGAATATTATCTGTATGTCAATGTGTGCGTGTGCGCATACGTGTGCGCGAGTATGCAAGAGTTTTGGGATATATCTGCTGCTGTTACTAGGCTGTTGAGGAGAATGCGACAAATATCAAAGGATATTGGCTAGCAATTTTCAGGCGTATGATTTGCAGTATCAAAAGAAGAGGTAATGCAGTTAGGTGGTGGGGGAAATCTGTATAAAACGGAGTATGAACACCACCGACGATTCATTCGAAAAGTTACAGTCTACAGGAAAGCAATAAAAATGGCAAATAACGGTGCTAAGCCTCATGCGATATCGCAGTATATAGCGAACCCCGTTATGTACGGTTTAAATAAATCATTTGGTAAAATAATCGTAGCCGGGTTCGAGTTGAACTCTACGTGTACGCTTACACCGGTGGTGAAAATATTGTCGAATACTTTTACCGGAATTACACTTGGTGCGGACGAGTGGCGAGTGTTTAAAAGTGATTTTTCTCTCGTACAGCAATATTTCGAAGCTCATGGGACTGATGCCGAGAAAATGTGTAATACCCGCATAGAGCACACAACGCACTACACACTTTTAACCTCGTGTTACCAGCACAGAGCTGTGTCATTTAGTAAAATAAGTGGTAGCGCTGATGAGGAATACGAGAATCAAGAGGAATCTGGAGAATCGAAACGGAAACGCTTCCGAAAATACTCTCCAAACATTGTTCTTCAGCGGCCTACATTTGATATGCTCGTCGAAATAAGTAGAAGAATTGATATTCATATGCAAGTTCTAGAGAGCAAAAGTGAAACGATTCAGAGGTGTATGAACGAGGTGGTATCATATGTCCGTGAAAAGATAGTTGCCAGTGAAATGACTCGTGCAGTAGCGTATGAGATCATCGGTTCCAAGGACTTCTTTGAAGAAGCGCTCGAACACATCGCGATCTTGCTAACGCCAGAGGATACGGAGTTTATGAAAATTATTTTGTCCGAAATAATTGTGCTGTTTCGTGGTCATATCACTGATCATGCATCGGGTGTTGCGTTGCGAACGCAATAATTCTACGTATGTGCAGCTATTTGTGATAAAGAAACTGTTGTAAATAATTGTATATAGTGTACATTTCGCTCGAAATATTATAAAGTATACACAGATGTCAGTCACAGTGAGAGAGAGAAAGAGAGAGAGAGAGAGACAGTCGTAAAACCGAAGCATCAGCAAAGGTCTGCGCTAGAAAGAAGACGGATCGCTCGTCTCTGTTTTATTAACACAGCAGATCATGGAATACGTGCCAATGTCGATTAGCAGCAAAGCAGCGGAGCTTGGTAAGTAAAAAATATAAAATAATTTTAAATCATGTGATATTTATTTTTAATTAAAAAAATAATGTTTTGCAGAGCGAACAGCCCCTGCATATGAGCCGACACCGAGGGTTCGTTATTCGTGTCATGGAGAGCGAGAGGAAGATAGAGCTAACTTTGGGAAAGAAAAGTGCCACCCGACATCCTCATCCGCAGTTGTCGTCGGTGGCAGAAGATCATCAACGCTGCCAACTTTGTATAATGAGTCGTGGCATATCAGGTAAGACAATATCGATTATTCTGTACACGATGTTTTTTATTGATCAGTGCGCTCAATTAAATAGTTGTTTCGTTCTTTTTTTCAGAAGTACACTATGATGACAACGTCCACAGCGAAAAATAATTTAAAAGCAATATTACGAGTGATAATACAAATTAATTCCATATAGCGATGAAAATAAAATTAACGGTGAAGGAATCTCCGAGCGTGGATGACCGTGTTTGCAGGGCTGTTGCATACGACGGTAAATGTATAAAGTGCTTTCCATAAAATATTGGTTAATTTAAAAATATCTGATCTTACTGTGTCTCTTATTTTTATAGCATAATAATTGAAGTCTCTCTCTCTCTCTCTCTCTCTCTCTCTCTCTCTCTCTGTGAGGGAACATATTCTATATCTTTTACTGCAGAGCAAGCACTTTGCGAGGAACATAGCGCAGGGCTATGCATGCTTGAAAACCTCTTTCGTTGCATTCAAAGTGATGGATACCTAGTTATTATTCATAGGAGGCTGTTATCTTTATGCCCGTGATACTCTCTAGTAGCGTCTCGAGCATTTAGTCTGTCTTTGGCATCCTGTTTGGAAACAATAAAAAGCAATATGTATCCACGATACGGCAAGGAGATTTTAAGCGACGCGTTTTGGTGCCGATTAATGTTTGTCGAGAGTGTAATGAGTGTGTTTCTGCGTACGCAGGAAATGTGCGATGCATACGACGAGTTGGAAGAACTCCTACGTAGTGTGTATTTAGTGGAACGTCGTGGAAGATCCATTGAACTTGGGGAGTCGCATATCGGCATGTCCCGTATTGTGCCTCGTTACAATAACGTTGCCCGCGGGGAAGTGGTTTACCCGGACTTTGATGGGTACTGCGAGGTGCTGCTAGTCGATTTCGGCGAAACTATTTACATCGACTGGTCTCACCTATTTCATCCGGATCCTCTAGCAAGTATGCTACCGGTTCTTGTCATGGAGTTTTCCATATACGGACTCGACCGCGTGGACGTTGCAGGTATCGAGCAGCTCGTCGAAGAAGCGTGCGGTGGAGATGACTTGATCGCTGTCATGATGCGACCTCTTGCCGGCGATAGCGTTCCGCGGGTTCGCTTATCGAACGGTGAACGCGTGGATGTGGCGGCGTTTATTATAGAAGCCCTCGGTGATGAGATAGATATCGGCTACGATATCGATGCCGTGGACGAGGGCTTTGACGAGGACATAGTAATGAATTAAAGACGCTGTGCATGTGTATGTGTGTGTGTGTGCGTGTGTGAGAGAGTACATTCGAGAGACAGGAGTTTAAAATCGCTTTGGCAGGAGGGTAGATGCCTACAACAGCTGCGGTGGTGGTGAGTACATAATTTTATTCATTTTTCCAAGTATGTGTACACCTTTGCTCCATCCTACTCTTATCTCTACTCTTCCTTGTTCACCAAGGTACCCACACCACCTCACTTTACCATCTCCACGTTACCGACACTGGTCAAGCAGAGTGGGTAGCGCGGCGGTGGAAAAGTGAGGTGGTGGGGGTAGCCGCGTGGTGGGGGAAGGAGTGGGGATAGGAGTGGGATGGAGCAAAGGTGTACACATACTACTTTCGTTATTTCGATTATTAGGTTTCTCCTAATAATCGTTTTAAGGGGGAAGTGTTACGTCTTGACGTAACCATGCTCCAATATCTTTCTTTCTCTTATAGAAGATCATAAACCTACACTGTTGTCGGGGCCTAAAGTTGCCAGAGATTATACAGGTATAATAGCGGCGGGAGGGGTGAGACCTGCAGCCACAGTGAGGCAGATCGGTGGGAACACATGGTGCGCGCCAAGAATGGACGGCCAGGTTCACCACTCTACCTAACAACGTGGGCTGTAATCGGCAGTTGCAGGGGCTACCGCTCTAAGGAAGTAGCCAGCCGGTGCAGCCGAGCCACTTAGGCCAAACTACCTGGATATTTTCCGGGTGACCTGCTGGGACCGAGTAAGAAAACTGGTGACTCCGCCTCCCCGTGGCCCCGCTGGACACAGACCGTGGATGTGGAGGCGTTCCGACCCTTCCACATCATTGGTGCTGGCTAAGTGAGTCTCCGCCCCCCAGGGGGCAGGTCCAACTTGTTCAATGAACCAGAAATGGTGAGGGCAGGGTTTTTCCAAGTCGACCGTGCAAAAACATCTAGTCATGGCAGCCCTCTTGGCCACGGTTAAGACTGGATGGTGGGTCTAGTTTACAAAATTGTCCGTCGACCATGAGACGTGAGTTAACAGTGCTGGTAGGGGGAGACCCGAGGAACAGCCTTCTCACAAGAGAGTTGACGTAAAATCATTCCTTGTACCTAACAACGTTGGCTATGATCGGCAGGTGCAGGGGTCACGTTTAAAAGGTACGTAGCCAGCCGGTGTAGCCGAGCCGCTGAGGCCGAACAATCTGGATATTTTCCGGGTTATACTGCTGGGACCGAGCGCAAGCTGGTGACTCCGCCTCCACATGGCCCCCGCTGGTAACATTCCGGGCGACTCGGTACGGCCCTGATCTAGCCGGATCGTCAGGACTGGCTAAGCGAGTCACTTTCCCCACTATGGGGGTAGGTCCAACTTGTCTAAGGACCCGTAAATAGCGAAGGCAGGGTTTTTCCAAGCCGACCGTGCCACAAGAACTTGTTACGGCCCATCAACTGGCGGTGGTGAGCTGGATGGTAGATCAAGTTTACGTAGCGTCCGTCGAACTACAGACGTGACTTAGGAGTGCTGGTGTGGGGTGACCCGAGGAACAGCCATCGTTCAACGAGCTAAAATAATCACTTAATGTACCTAACAACGAGAAACTAAGAATTGGTAGGCCATTGCCCCACTCTAACGGTCAGCATGGAGGGACCTGAATCTCGTATCAAGAGTTTTTCCCTTTATGGCCTGTGGATATCGTTGATGGCGCGTATCACCAAAGTCTTTGGTTGATTCGTGCCCGCGTGTTCTGTTGGCAATTGTCGGGTGCTCGCTTCACGAAGACTTATGTCTTATTAATGGTATTGATAAAACATTGGAATTTGTTTTTGACATCAGAACACTAAAAGCTCTAAAGGCAGCTCTTAAAAATTTCTGAATAGACAGATAACAATTGAAATACAATTGTAGCCAAGATGTGGACTTTTTACGAAGTAAATATTTAGGCTACGGAATATATATCTAATAAATGAATCGATAATTTAAAGGGAATAACACATCTAAACGTGAATTCGATATAAGAATTAAGCAATAATATCATACAGATAGCGGGAGTTAAAATAAGATGAAATAAGAAAAGATGACTCATATTAGTCATTGGATAGATGGCAAAGACGACTCGAAGCTACGGTAGAGGTTGTTGACGTAGGAGCATGCCGCTCAACGCTTTCAGGTCGCACTCGAACCGATGCCGTCTTTCCCCTCTCTCTGTGTTAACACCATAAGACGAGGAGTGTTCCCTCGAAACAATACATATTTATAAAACACATACTTCGCAACCTACTGCAAATCTAAGCAGCCATTTGATATAGAATCATTTGGATTTATGACCAATTTTAATCTAAAATTATGATAAGAATTCAGAAAAGAAATGCTTACTCAAAAGGATACAAGAAATAATTGCAA
>OZ012703.1:25805901-25808401 GCA_963942595.1 Cylloceria caligata
TAAGGTGTACGATAAAAACAGAGAACTAGTACAAGGTCCATTCGATAAATTCGTAGTTGACGAAAGCCAGAGGACATTGACACCTGGTACAGGTAACAGCAGAGATCGATCGGGTTCGACTGGATCATTTACTGGAAGCAGAGGTATTAGCACGACGGCAAATATCGAAGGAAAAATAGATTGGTTGGTGAAAAATGTGGAAGAAATAAAGGACGAAGTTGCATGCAAGAATAAAGTAAGGGTGATAATTAAGGAAATAGTACAAGAAGAATTGAAGGGCATGAAGATCGAAATGGAAGAAATAAAAAAGATGATACAAGGAGGAGTTCTGGGTACAACAAGGGAAGTAACAAGAACCTATAGTGGAGCAGTCAAAGAAAAGAAAAAGGAGACGGTTATAATTATTAAGCCTAACGAACAACAAGAAAGTGAGGCCACGAAAAAGAAGATCAAAGAAAAGATAGACATAAAAAACATGGCTATGGGAATAACAAGGTTAAAGAAAGGCAGTAATGGAACTGTGACTTTGGGCTGTGAAACGACAGAAGAAATAGAAAAGCTAAAGACCATAGTACAAGAGAAAATGGGCGAGGGATTTAAAGTTATGGAAACAAAGCAACAACAACCAAAAATTAAGATCGTTAACATGGAAGTGGATGAACTAGAGCTGGCGGATGATGAGCTGGTTGAAACAATAAAGAAACAGAATGCAATGGAAGAAAAGGAAGGAAGGGAGATGAAAATTGTCAAAAGAATAAACAAAGAAGAGAGACACGAAGGATCAGTAATAATGATAGTGGATGAAGGAACCCACCAAGAGATACTGAACAAAGGTAAGATCAGCATGGGATGGAGAAAATGTCCGGTTTACAACCACGTCAATGTGAAGCGATGCTACAAATGTTGGGGCTACTATCATATAGCCAAGAACTGCACAAGACAGGAAACATGCCATAAATGTGCGGGAAATCACGAAACGAATAAATGTACAGCGACGAAAAACAAGTGCATAAACTGCATGTTTAAAAACCAAGCATACAACTTAGAGATAAACATAGAACATGATGCATTAGATCGGGAATGCCCAACGTACAAAAGAGCAATCCAAGAAGAGAAGAGGAGAGCAGGATTGGACGATTAGCAATTACTGAAGGAGGAAATGCTATGGTATACAAATGCACAAAGTCTGATAGCACATAAGGATGAAATACGATACCAAATAGTGGATGAAATGGAACCTGCATTCATAGCGTTATCAGAGACCAGAGTGACACCTGAAATTGGTGACAGTGAAGTGTATATGCCGGGCTATGGTGCAGTCAGATGTGATGCGGAGAATAGGAATACAGGTGGTGCAATCTTACATAAGAGATGATATTAAATATGATATGATACCAATAAATAAAATATAATCAAACTGCTGGTGTGCTGGAATAGAGGTCAAGGACAAACATTATAAAGGAGTGATAGTAATTGTGTATCATTCGCCAAGTGCGTCGGATGCTGAGTTTATAAGACACATAGAAAACATAACTGAGGAACTAACAATAAAAGGAGACTGTTTGATAATAGGTGATTTTAATATAGATGTCATGGTAGAAACGTTCTACAAAAAGAGGTTGATAACAGGAATGCTGAGTCTAGGAATGAAGCAATACGTTAATAAACCAACAAGAATAACGCAAGATAGTCGAACTACTATCGATTTATTATTTGCTAATAGGTGTGCACAAGTGCAGGTGGAACATGAGCTAAAGATAACGGATCATGCATGGATAAAAGTCATATTAGGTCACAGGAAGGAAAGGAATGAGTATAGAGAATATAAAACAAGAAACTATAGTAAAATTGATGTGAAGGAATTTACACGGATGTTAAGCATTACCACAAGACAAGTTCAAGAGGTAGAAGTAAGCCAAAGAGCAAGGTTGCTCGTTGATAACATATTGGGTGCTCTAGATAGTTTTGCACCCAGAAATATAGTGAAGATTCCAAGCGTATGGGAAGGAAAAAAATGGTATTCAGAAGACATAATAGTAGCTGCAAGAAGAAGACATAAGGCATACGGAGTAGCAATTACTACTGGTTTGGAGGAGCATTGGCAGCAATTTAAAGTAGAAAGGAATGCGGTAGTTAAATTAATAAGAGAAAAGAAGAAGGAATATTATGAAAAGATGATAGACGATAATAAGAAGGATCCGACAAAAATGTGGAAAACCTTAAAAGAAGTAATTAAAGGAGAATCAATGGGTACTAGAGAAGTAAAGAATATAGATTTTGAGATATTGAATCACATGATGGGAGGTAGTATAGCTGATAAATTTAATGTGTTCTATGTGCAAAGAGTAAAGAATATAGTTAATTAAAAACAACGGGATACGTCTGGAAGTGCAAACCGAAGAAGAATTATAACATGGATAAGGATGAACAATAAAAGTATAATGGAAAACTTCAATCATATTAAAATAAAGGATCTGGAGAAGATAGTGATGGGACTCCC